>OY720456.1:30622457-30949957 GCA_963082715.1 Harpalus rubripes
GAAAAAGGCAGACTGCATTATTTAATGAAATATTTACAGGAAAACCGGAAGATACTTTTTGAAATCTATTTTAAAACGGATTGATTAGAACCTAGAAGATTAAATTTATGTGACTCCAATTATTACTTATTAGCGAACTCCACTGTTTGAGAATAATGAGTACCTACATATACATTTTAATATTTACGTCTGAAAATTTTAAAAAATATTATGGCTTAAAGAATAACAATTAATATTTTTCTGAACTACACTTTCAAATTAGATGGTTTCACAAAAAAAAACAAATAAAAAGATAGTGGAAGATCCTGTTATAAATACAATTCATCTTCTATTCTAAAACGGCCTCTAGACATTAAATAATTTTGCACAATATTTGCTATGGAATATTATTATTGTTCGCCAGGATGGTACCCAAATTAATTTTTCTAAAATATACTTTGTCAACCAAAAATACTTTGTTCAATATATGTCAATAATAATCTATCTAAACATATTTAATATTAGACAATATTATGACGTTTAGTTTTGACGGTAGAAGCACTGGTAATACTAATAGAAAATATACGACTTTTAAAAAATTACTACGGGGAATAAAATAATTAAATTAATTGTTACATAAATCAATTTAGTTTATTGAACTGTTCAGGGAGAGTATGAATATTATTGAACAATATTGTCCATAAGGCCATTTGACACGATCATAACTTTGTTAACAAAATTTTTTGATTGTGTCAAACACACTTAAACCAATTTGTTATCAAATTTGATTATAATTTACGCGACTGTCAAACAGGCTTTAGAGTTTGTAATTTTTAAATAATTATGACGTATGAATTTAGCTTTTTTACTTATACAAGAATAATAGAACGTATCTCGAAAAATATATTATTCATTACATAGATATTTAACATGAAATTAGATATAAAAACAATGAAACATTAGAAATTCCAATTTGTCTATTAAATGGAAATTTTTAATGTTCGGAAATTCAGTTTTCTTTTTTTTATAAACGACCTTAATGAAATACATGTTTTAATTTTAAATGGCATGTTGCAATTCATAATATGAGACTCAAAACTTAAATTTAAATTGTGAAATATTTTATTAGTCTCCATTTTATTTTCATTATTTCATCGTCATTGCCATCGAATATAGGATGCAAAGACAAAATGTTTCGATGAAAACTGTCTCATCCCCATCATATCACCGCTTATATACGAAATGTAACACTTACTGCTAGAAGCTGGACTTTGGATTGGAACTGAAACCGTAACCAAATGCCATACAACGTGAACTCTGAGTTGAGTGTAATTTGTGCTCTATACCGTCCTAGTTCATCTGCTCCATAGGTGACTATGTTTGCACATGGTTCTTGCGCAAGTACTTTTAGAAAACAAGTACATAATGTCAGAACCCATAACAGCGACATCTAGAAATATAATAAAGCTAACGTCATAAAACAGTAGATACAGTACCTAGTAATGAAAATTGAAAGTTAAATATATTTTTTGTACATGTATGTATAAAATTTGGTTCAGATATATGTTGTGAGTTTTTGGGTTTTATGTAAGCGTTAAAATTTGCTTTTACGTGACAATAATTATTACAAAGTAAAAATGAGTATAATTAAGATCATTAAAAAAATGGCTCGAAAAATGGCGTCTCATGGCCGCGTGCCTGAGTGTCTGGTCGCAAATCTGGGGAACCGGGTTCGATCCCGACCGACGCCAAATATTTCAAATTTTAAAAGAAAATAGAAAAATGGAACAATAAATTGATTTTTTTGAAATATGTCAAAAAATTATTACAAATACATATTAATGAAAAAGAAAGAAAGTTTTAATAAAATTTACGTAATAGTAGGGCGAATGGTTCTGCTTTTTATTTTATACTGAACTAAATCGCAACAAAAGCTGCCACTCATGTATAATTTTGTATTAATCAACAAGAATGGATTTTTATTAATAACTCTGGTACTAGTTGCACTAAAATCCTGAAACTTGGCATGAGGATACTATTTATTTGGATGCATATTTATACTTTCTTTTGTTTTTATATCTTGACCAGAGGCGTCTCATATGGGGAGTCATGAATGATTTTTATCGTTATTTTTTACCTATTAACGTTTTTTTTCATTTTTAATTAAATATTACATACAATGAAAAAATACACAAAAAGATACTTTTCCTAAAACATGACAAACGCAGTATTTCTTTTAGAAAAAATTACGTATACAAAAAAAATACGTAAAAATTAAGAAACAATCAAATTCACATAAATTCATTCTTTGATATATCCGTCGATATTTTCTGGACGCACGACAACCATTAATGTTACAATATTCATAAATAAACACTATATCTGCACATTCATCTGCCTTTTTTTTTCAATAATAGTAACATTTACCAATAATAAAAATAAGGTAATTAACAATAGTTATAAACATATTTTGTTTTGTTTTTTATATTTTAGTCTGTTTCCCATGGTAAACTAGTTCTATTTTAACTGGTATCTAAATATTTTGGATACTTTTCTAAAAATTTATATATCTCAGAAACTGCTGCGTTTATCAAGTTTTAGTAAGAGTACCTTTTCTTGGGTATTTTTGCATTGTATTTAATATTTTATTAGTCAAAATGTAAATAGGTAAACAAATAATGATAGAAAACATTCATGGCTTCTCCATATGGGATGCCTCTGGTTGAGATACAGAAACAAAGAAATTATAAATATGCATCTAAATAAGTAGTATCCTCATACCAAGTTTCAAAATTTTAATGCAACTAGTACCAGAATTACTAATAAAAATGTGTCTGATGAGGTGCACTTTCAAAGTGCTGTAACTCTGTAACGAAAAGCTTCCGGACATATACCTTTATATAACATTTTTTACTCAAAATGACTTCCCCAAGATATGGTTTTATTTTGACACACTCGTGCTGAATCATCCTGTACAATTGCAGGGTTATTATAAAATAAAATAAATATATCATCACGGCGTATTATCCATTGCTGGGTGTGCCAATCTGCTTTGTACACAGATAATGTTAAAAATAATACATCGGTTGGACATTTTGTGTCAAATCGTAGATACATCTTTCTAATATAATTTAAGTACACATCCATATTGTAAAACAGGGGACCGATTCTAATTCATTTTAGAGACTTGTCGAATTAATGACGTCATATTGTTTACCATGGTTTTATTATAGAGATCAAATAGGGATTTAATTTTCTAGTTTGGTACAAAGTGGGGTATGACAGGACTTTGTCTTGTTTCGTTTGTACTCTCTAGAACTAACAGTTTGTCGAAAACCGGTGAAGACCTGCTACGTCACGCGCCAAATTCTAAACTTTAAAAATTCATATCTCGGTTCTTACATAAAAATTTTCAGTCGCGTTTGTACTAAAATTCATAGTTCATACTGTTCTTCCGAAAAAATAAAAATACGTAAAATATTAGACTAGTATCAACACAACTATTAAGAAGGCGACTAGTTCTTGTTCATAAACTGTTCCGTCCATTCTCCTTTTAAATGAAAAAAAAACGTCGTTTTAACTAGGCACTAAATACAAGATTTACAGCAGAGGCTTCCGTTTCCTTAAATGCTGCCGAAGCTGTAAATCTGTTTAGTGCCGTGTTGAACATATTATTTTTTGCCGATTAAAAATTAATATTAATTTAGTGATTAATTTTAACACATATTGAGCCCTATTCTGTAACTCGGTGGTTAATTCTTAACCACTGGTTAAAATTTTTATCCAATAGATATTGATTTGACAACTAAAAATCCTTTTTTTGTTATATGTCAACATACTTGATTGGTTAAAAAATTTAACCAATGGTTAAATATTAACTACTGAGTTACAGAATAGGCCCTATTATGAGTTATCGTCGTTAAATTATGTTGATATGCGTTTTTTTGAACGGTTGCTATGCCTATGTATAGAGGTTGCTATGTAATAGTCAGTAAAAATATTTTACAGACTGTTAGCCATCAAAAAACTGCACTCTTATTGTCAATGGAAAAAAAGAAATATTTAAACTAATAAGCAAAGACTTATTGATTTTTTATTAAATTTAATTAAATAAAACCGTAAAAAAACAATAAAAATAATACAACCTTTTTAGTTTATGTTCTGTATTTTTATTTAATACCCTATGTTTCGGTAACATATTCTGCTGCCTTCTTCAGGAAAAATACATAAAAAATAAACATAACTAAAAAGGGTGTATTATGAGTTCTGAAAAATTTTGTAATGAAAAAACGTTTTTTGAAAACTGACTTCAAAGATAATATTAAATAACAACGATTAACACGCAGAATGATTGTTTTTTGTCCATAGAACCTAAAAGACTTTTACATCCAGGATGTAGAAGTATTTACATCCTGCAATTTTTTTATAGAAGAAAGGGTCCTTTTATTTTTATTTGTTTAGAAAAAATAAATCTATGTACATTTAATGTCCCAATTGAGCAATTATTCGTAATAATCCAGGTAATAATCCAGCTTATATACATGGCATTAGGATACATTGCTGTCACGGTGACAGATGTCACGATCCTCTTTGGATGTCACATTAATTAAATCTAACACTCAAAATTTTCTCTTTACATTTTTATTAATTTTGGGTCATAGTTTTCGAAAAACGTTGTTTGATACTCGATTGCGAAATGCTTTTGCATTCACGAATGATTTTTTTTTCTCGCAAAAAAAACATTTATTCTCGACTGCAGAAGTAACATTTCGCAATCTAGAATCAAAAATAACTATTTCCAAAACCGGGAAAAAACGTTTCCCTAAACCGTACGTGAAGTACATCGTTGTCAAAGCAACAACAAAAAGTCGATTATTTGTATAAATCACCTACTTTGCGCTCTGTTATTAATGAAAAAATATCAACATTTCGTTACAGTTGTAGAAAAAAGTATATTAATATTAGTTTGGAAAGTAGTGATCATTACTGAAAAAATAAAAAAATAAAAATTATTTGTCCTTCCTTTACGTATTTACATAAAAAATAACCCACGTATTTACGATTTATCAAAATTTTGTATGAAAATTTCTTTTATATACTTATGAAAATAATATATATATATATATATATATATATATATATATATATATATATATATATATATATATATATATATATATAAAACAAAATTCTCGTATATTTATAAATAAAAAAAAATATATATCATCACGGCATATTACCCATTGCTGGGTGTGCCAATCTGCTTTATACGCAGATATCGGTAATGATGATGACATATTTGTACCGTGCGGGCGTTTACCAGGCGTCACCTCACGGGCACTCATTTCTGGCGTGGAGAGTGCACCACAGGGGTCAATTTTGTGCCATTTAAAATTCGATATATTTGGCGTCGGTCAGGATCGAACCCGGTTCCCCAAATTCGCGACAAGATACTCAGGCACTCGGCCACGAGACCCCATTATTTTTCTCGTATATTTAATTTATGAATAGTTAAAATTGTATTAAAAGATTGACATAACGTTATAATTTTTACCACGTGAAAAACTACCTATAATTATAAAAATATTTATATGCGTTTTCCTATTAAAGTAATTATCATTCTACTACATATAAATTCTAATCTCACCTTGGCTGTACAAAACCTAGTCAGTTACACTTTTTAAATAATTTTGAACCGATAAACAATTTCTAAATATCTCAACTCTCATTATTCACTACACCGACATGACGGCAAATCACAACTGTTAGGCTCTTACATACCGATAAAGAATTTTGCTTCGCAGAACAGGTTGCTATAAGGAAGGTAAACTGGTATCGGGTTTTCCCATCGGATATTCCTCTGTTGATGAATAATGATTTGTTTTTATTTTACTAAGAGGTTATTAGTAAAATTAAGCCCCTACAATTTATGAAATGTGCTACTACACTATGTGAAGTTAGTTGTGGAAATAATAAAATAATTTAGAATATTAATTGTGCTTATATTCGTGCAAGTTTTGGCATCATTGTAAATATATAAATTTAAAAATATATGTACCATTCTATTTAAAGAATCAACAAAAATATCGCTTTCTGTGGAACCTGAAGTAGAAAGTAGAATTCAGGATCTTTTCACACCAAAAAATGACACTTGACTTCGCGCGCATCTTTGTACATAATTTAAACTATAAGCAGTGAGTATAAAGTATATAGAGGGATAATGTATATGGAATAAGTGTAATATAATTTATAAGAAACTTAGACTGTGAGCATATATCGGTATATGCTGGCATCTATGAATCGAAAGTGTAAATATCGAATAAAGAAAAATTCTGTATTGTAGATGTAAACGCAAGACGTACAAATAATAATATACCTATAAAACTAAAATATACTGCTGGTGGGAGTGAGATTTGTGAGACTGACATTGGACGAGTGCAGACATGTATATCTGCAGAAGTATCTGCAATATACCTATAAAACTAAAATATACTGCTGGTGCCCTATCTCTAAGGTGAAACCTGACTGCCGTTTGATGCAGTGCTGGTTGCATCGATTAGGGCAACTTTAAAATCGAAATATTTTTTTAATCGTATGATATTTTTAGTATACTAAACTCAAATAAATTGTAATATTATCAATATTATTAAAATTTGTCAAAGTTTATTATCAAAATTTGTAGTTAATGTAATAAAATTGCAATTTTATTACAAAATTGTGAATTACACAAATTCCACCCAAGAGTTTTTTTAAAAGAAAATGTGTATAATAGAATTTTATTCATAGATTATACACAGCAAATTTTAAAAAAATTGAACTTCTAAAAGATACTGAAAATAATTAAAAAAATTTTTAGAGTAAATAATTTTTTGTGGACTATCTGTAAGTTCAAAAAGTCTGAAAAAATGTATGATAATGTATACATATTTTTATATGAATTTTTTTATTAAAATTTTCAGGACGATATTTAAAAAAGTAACTCGTTCACGTTAGGGGTAGTATTTAATTTCATCTCAAAAATAAATGTTATATGGTGCAGTATACCATAAATAATTTTAAGAAAAGTTAAACAAGTATTTCAATTTGCATATAAGAACGAACTAGTGTAAAGTATTCCGTTTTAAATAAGAAAATTGAATTTTTTAAAGAAATTGGCAGATAAAATGTTAAATTTGTGATATGTGCTGCCTCTAGCTGGTATACTAAACACTAAACCTGTATGTCTTATATCGGTAAAGCCCTTGTTACACTATGGCAAATTATTGTTAATAACAATTTGTTATTCACTCATATTTCAGCTCGGTACGTGAAACGTCGTCGTTCTGTGATTCTCAAGCGCTCTTAAATTTTTATCTGTTTTGTTTGTCTGCTAATTCGTTAATTGTTGTATTTCTTTAATTGTTTCTGTTATTTTGGTTGTTTTCGTTATTTTCATTGTTTTTGTTACTTTTGTTGTTGGTGTATTTTTATCGCCATTTATGTAACCAGAAGTATTCGGATTACAGGTAAGAAAGGTTTTTATTATTATATATTTTTAGTTGTAATCAGAGCTGAGACTGAATTATTTCAAATTATGATATACGAGGGTTGTCTCAAAAGTAAGTTACACTATTTAAAAAAAAAAAAAATAACGCCCAGAATTTGTTTAAAAGGTTATATTTGTGAAAACTAAATATATTAGTTATTTTTCTACGTAATCTCCTTGAATTTCAATACATTTTTGGTATCGTGGTAAAAGTTTTTTTAATCCAGCGTCATACCATTCTGCCGCCAAACTGGTTAGCCATGTCTGAACTTCTTCTTTGAGATTTTCTTCGTTTGCGAAGCGTCTTCCCCCAAGGTGTTCTTTCAGCTGTGGAAACAGATAAAAAGTCGCTTGGAGCGAGATCAGGGGAGTATGGTGGGTGTCCGAAAACATCCCATCGAAACTCTTCAAGCAGGTCTTGAGTTTGACGAGCAGAGTGTGGACGAGCGTTGTCGTGCAACAAAAACACTTTTTTCGTCAACTTTCCCCTCCTTTTGTTCTGGATTGCCCTCCTGAGTTTTTTTAACACCTCACAATAGCGTTCAGCTGTTATCGTAGTCCCACGTGGTAGGTAGTCGATCAGCAATATCCCCTTCGAATCCCAGAAGACCGTCGCCATAACCTTCCCAGCTGATTCCACAACTTTCGCCTTTTTTGGAGTTTGCTCGTCCTTCCCTTTCCACACCATGCTTTGTGTTTTGGTTTCAGGCGTCCAGTGATGGATCCAAGTTTCATCCCCGGTCACAATTCGGTCGAATAGGCCATCTCCTTCATCCTCAAAAAACTGCAGAAATTGACGAGCAGCGTCAACTCTCTGCTCTTTGTGGTGGTCTGAAAGGAGCCGTGGAACCCACCTTGCACACACTTTGGACAGATGCAGATCATCAGAAATGATTCTGTGAAGCGATGCACGGCTAATTTCAACATTAGGCGGGAGTTGTGAATGAATTTCGTCGAGCGTAAGGCGACGATCGGTGTCGACGATTCTTCGGACATCTTCAACAATGTTCGGGGCCCGTGAAGTGGATGGGCGGCCGCTTCGTTGTTCGTCGTGTATTGTTGTCCTGCCTTCAATAAATGATTGGCGCCAACGAGAAACCATTGGCCTCGACATAACGTTCTCACCGTACACACTGCACAATTCACGGTGAATTTCAGTTGCATTTTTATTTTTTGCCGTTAAAAAACGAATCACACTGCGTACTTCGCAATCGGCGGTAGAAGTAAGTGGTAGCTCCATAGTGGCTTGATCGCAACTGACAAATGGGTCATGGCGGCCGCTTAGGAATTTTACAGTGCTGCCACCACACTCGGACGAAAGTTCCATGCGAATCCCAGACGTATCCTGCCTACCGCGCGGATATAAAAAAATAGTGTAACTTACTTTTGAGACAACCCTCGTAATTTAAATTCATTTTCACATTTACATCAATGTGAATAAAATCGACAACTAAAATGCCTAAAGCTTACGCACTATCGAAAATATAAAAATTAAATTAAACTTATTGCTGAGCTTGAATTAATTTGTTTTAAATTATTAATAGAGGAGGAAATAATTCATTGAACACTTTCAGGTTAGGAATATTGTTTTCGTACATTAGAAAATTATAAAAAGTTAGGCCTGTGAAGTAGAACTTGTACTCGTAAATGCATAAATTAATGTATTAATATATTAATATTTTGAACTATTTCGTTTCCTTAGTCCCCAGTTCTTAAAATACAATGTAATACTCGTATAATAGAATTCCGCTACACGAAACATTTATTATGAGAATTTTGTCGTAAACTCATTTTTAACTCGTATGAATTTCGCCGCAGTATACAAATCGCATACATTACAATCACCAATTCGACGCTTCTCCTAAACTATAATTTCTTCATAATGTTTACCAATATTAGTTAAAAATTGAATTATTGACACCTAACCGCAGAACTTTTGTTATTAATTACCAATTAAATTTTTTGCGCAAACATATCTAGTTTTGTAGAAAAATAATTGTACACAATTTTGAAATTTTGTAAAATAATTGAAAAGTAATTGATTTTGAAAAGTATTTACCCACATTATTGCAAGACTAAATACTGTTGCCTGCAACTTATTATATATTTGTTTATTGTTATCAGAATAATAAAATCTGCTCTGTTCTGTAGTGTATCTTTTAGTTTTACCTGTTACACGAACCACTACAGCCGAACAAAGCGTAAATCCCAAAGTTATGTTACAAAAACGAAGGGGTGAATTGTGAAAAGAGGCTGTATAATTTATTGTTTTTCTAAGAATGTTACTAGGAGCGAAGTGTGAAAGTCAGTCTGGTCGTTGAGAATTTATTGATTTTCTTATATCTATAGCTTCTAAGTAGACCTAACTTGGGTCTTTTTCTTTCGATTCGACGCGAGCAGTCATGTGCTTTGTTGATGTACGCAAGCAGATATAGAGGCCCATGTCAAAATGACAGTACACACGTACACACACACGCACAAACAATTCATTATATAACAAAAAAGTTCGTATAACAGGGTACTACTATAATTTGGTTGTACACGATCAGTTGCTTTTTATTATATAATTTATTTCTTATTTAGAAAACATGAAGAAATTTGTTTCTAAGAAAATATCTAAACGTGGAGTAAATTTAGCGAAACCAGAAACTTTGGAAAAAAAGAAAAAGGTCGCATGCGAAATTTACAATCCCAATTTGAAATTGAAGCAGAAACCCCGGAAGCCGGGTGCAGCAAGTATGTCATGATTACTTTAAATTTTGTTAGGTATTATTTTTTATTTATTTTGAAATTACAGAGGTATATTCAATGTGAATATATGAGTGTGTGAGAGTGTGTGTGTGAGTGTGTGAGAGTGTGTAAGAGTGTGTGAGAGTGTATGAGAGTGTGTGAGAGTGTATGAGTGTGTGAGCGTGTGTAAAAGTGTGTGAGTGTGTGTGAGTGTGAGTAAGTGTGTGCGAGTTTGTGAGTGTGTGTGTGTGTGTGTGTGTGTGAGCGTGTGTATGTGTGTGTGTATGTGTGAGTGTGTGTGTGTGTGTGTATGTGTGAGTGTGTGTGAGTGTGTGTGTGAGAGTGTGTGAGTGTGTGTGTGTGTGAGCGTGTGTGTGTGAGTGTGTGAGAGTGTGTGAGTGTGTGTGAGTGCGTGTGTGTGGATGTGTGTGTGGATGTTGGATCCACGATTTCTCAAATACTATAAAACTTAAGACATTTTTAACTACGGATTCCACAATCTAACAATAATGGGAAGAGTTGATAAAGTTTTGGTAACAATTGGACAACCGGAAGTAGTAGATACAAGAAAAAAATCATCTAAATATTATTTATCGAAAATTTATGTAAATACTTATATTAAAGAACGTTAAATTCCTTATTCGATAAATATAAATTCATTATTATATCTTGTATAGATATAGAGATAAAGAAATGCAAATAAAATAATTTGATGTAAAAATTCTCAGATCAAACTATTTCAAGGCAAGAAATTCAAATGTTTGTAATTGACACATAAATGTCACTGTCAAAAATATTTGTATGCCACTGTCAAAAATATTTGTACATCATTATGAAGATTATGAATATCTATAAAAGAAAGTCAACAACGCAAAAGAATATACGTAAAAATGAATATAAAAGGAATTTGCGAAAAAATGACAAATATAAAGAAAAAGAAAAGGAAAGTAGAAAAACAGGATATTGAATATAAAGAAAATGTATGTATTGTACATAATTTATATTAAAATATCCCATAGATTTTGCAAATATATGTGAAAATTATTTTGTAGTGAGACATGAATATATGCACTTGTATTTAAAATTATTTTTCCTTTTATGCGTACAACCAGGTAAAATATCTAGCGACAGGTTATGTGTTGGCCACATCGGTTTTCATAGCTTTATGTTTTATTTTGTATGGAATTTTATTGATATACGAGGGCTGTTTGAAATGTGACATCTGAATAAAACGCATGTTTAGCGAATTTTTCAACATAGTCCAACGGCTTTCCAATTTCTTTAAGCTTTCCGAAAAATATTCTTCTGGCAACTCGTTAAAATTGGCTTCCGTTGCAGCAATAACCTCTCCATTTGATATTAATTTTTGCCTGCGAGTGATTTTTTCTAGTTTGGAAACAAAAAGAAGTCGCTTGGGGCCAGATCTGGTGAGTATGGAGGAAGGGGAGGTGATGAAATAGTACTTTTTTATGTGCTGAGTGTGGCCGTTTTTTTCCGAATAGTCAATATGGATTATAGCTTTAGAATCCCAAAAATATAGTCGCCATAACTTTATTAGCTGAGTGACCAACTTTGACCTTCTTTGGTGCACTTTCACCTGGTAAAATCCATTGTTTTGACTGTTCCTTTGTCTCTGGAATATGGTGGTGGATCCAGGTTTCGTCAAGAGTTACATATCGGCCAAAAAACTCGACCGGGTTATGGTGCAACATGGCCAAACATTCACATGAAAGTTGAAGACGAATTTTCATTTGGTCTACTGTCAGTAATCGCGGCACCCATCTTGTCGAAACCTTTTTCATATCCAAATGGTCGTGTAAAATATTATGTACGCGTTCGATTGAGATGCCTACATCTTGAGCTATCTCGTACAGTTTCAATCGTCGATCGGCCATTACCACATCACGAATTTTTTTAAGTGATACGAAATTCTTACTTCAATCATCTTTTGAGCCCCTTTGTCTAGTTAAAGTTTGCTTATTAATATTTTTTTATATCTTTCAAAATAACTGAAATATTTTTGTTGCTGGACTTATGCCGCCACGCTGTATAATAGTTTTTTTCTATTCGTTTACGTTATATTTCCTACAATTAGGAATAAGTACAATGCGTTGAATAAATGTAGGAAATATGACATGAAATACATTTGTAATATAAGTAGTTCTACGAATTATTCTTTTATAGCATAGTTGCCAACTTCCACCAGGTATTGAATAGAACTTACTATAAAAAATTTGTTTGGTTAACTATAAATACACAACCTCTGCATATTATCGATAGTATTGAAATCTGATACCTACATCCAATTCAGACGTTGCAAATAAAAATTATGAAATATTTCGAGTGTGTTTTTATTTTATTTATGATGTGCTTAAATTTTCATGTAAGTTACGTATTACTTGTATTACTGTTATTATTAAAAATTACAATTATTTAGAAACTGAATGCTTGGGTACATAATATTGACCCCGTTGAGCCACTATTACCATTTGAAGAAGCTTACATACCAGATTCTGATATTGGGCCCGAAAGTTATTCTCCGGAGTCAGTAAAACCGCACAATAATTTATATATCAACCATGAAAATGAACATCATGTACGTCATGCTCGCTGGTGTCCACCTACTACTACTACTACTACTACTACTACAGCTGCTACCACAACCAAAAAATCAGGATGATTTCGTTTTATTTAAAATACTATTGCCCGATTCCAAGAAGCTTGTTTAATTTAAGTCATTGTTAAATTTAAAGTATTTAACTTTGACCTACTGCAAATTTACATATGACATTAATGTGTATAAATTAATAAAATTATGTGTAAGTCACTGAGAAACGGGATTATTTATAAGAAAATAAAATGTTTATTTGGGATGATTTATTTGTTGTAAAGCTGCTTTGTTCACTATAAATATCTCTTTTTCACTACAAATAAATTGTAATATTTACGACAAACGTAGACTTTAGTTAGTACACTTTTATATCCCATTAACAAATGTAGACTTTTAGGATATAAACCTAATGTAGTTTTATTTTTTGAAAATAAATAGGTTATTTTATAACAAATGACTTTTTTTCAAAGAAATTAAGTTTGTTTCTATATGATAGCATTTAAATAAGATGAAATAATGTTTCCTTTGCCTGAAATAAAAATTAATTAATATTAAAATAAAACTTTATTTTGTAAATTTCAACGAGCAAGAATCTTGGATGAATTGTATATACTTCTTTTTTGTTAGAAGTGGTAATACATGCATTGAACATTGGTTTATTTTATAAGTAATATTACCTTTTATGGTAGATAATAAAGCAAAAAAAAAATGTCAGTGCTGTGGCAAATTGCCAAAATCAGATAAGTTTGCAGGTAAGCAAAAACCATTATAAACTTCTATTAATAGGTAAGATACGTTAATAATATTTATTACCAAGAGACATTCCTATACCGTGCTTGATGATGATAGTGAAATATTAATAAAGAAACAAAAGAATATTATAAATACATGTATTAATACGAGGGTAGCACCGAAAGTTTCTGCTAACAAAAATAACCAAGGTAGATAGGAAAAATAAATGCATGGCAAAACAAAAGTAATTCCTTAGGTAGTATGACAGTTCTTGTTACACGCACGTCGTGCTGAAAATGCAGATAACAAGAGAAAATTTCCTAGCCATGATTTTTACGATTTTAAAAGTTCGCTCTCTCCAAAACAATGCATCGAAAAGCTTTCGGAAATAAAACACCTAGAATCAGGTCTGTTCACACCTAGTACAATTAATTAAAGTTTCATCGAATTTCTCTCAATGACGATTTACGCGAAGATCGGCCAATTTCTGCAGTTACTGATGAAAACGTAGCTGCTATTCGTACAATGATTAAAGAAGATAACTGTGTCACATACAGAATTATACGGGCTATTTTGGGCATTGGAATGACCGCTATAAATAAATTTTTTCTCTATTATCTAAAAGGCAGGAAAGTTTGTTACCGTTGGATACTTCATAATTTAAATGATGGTCAAAAACAAAATCGTGTGGAATGGTGCATTAAAACATTTAAAAAGTACAACGAACAACAAAAAGACATTCAGCTCAATGGCTCTTTCCAACAGAACCCAATCCTGTCAAAGTAAAACGAGTTCAAAGTGTTGGTACAAAAATTGCCTCCTTTTTCTCAAAATCCGGTCCTACTGTCAATATTACATTAGAAGTTAGGAAAACACTAAATTCTAATAGGTACATAACAATTTGTTTGCCGCGGGTGTTTGAAAAAGTGCGTGAAAATAGACCTCAAAGTAAACTAGTATTGCATGAGGACAATGCATCCTCACTGCTGTGCAAGCTAAAGCCTATTTAAGAGAATCAAATATGAAATTACCCATCATACAGTCCTGAAACGTCAAAAGTAGTTCCATTTTTGCTCGGTAGATGTCACTACGGCCGCAAAACTGTTACGTCATTCGAAATTTTATATAAACTTTAAAAAATTATTACTGTAAAACTAGAAACTCATATGTCATAAAATATATATTTTCGTAAGTAGTTATAAATGTACTTTCAGGAAAAAAATAAATTGGAAAATGTGGTACGACCCCATTTGCAGAAACTTTCGGTGCTACTCTCGTATTACGGTTAGGATGACCACCTCTCCGGGTTTTCATATAGATCTCCGAGCTTCGGGTCATTTGTTATAATCTCCGGGTTTAACTGGCAATATGAACAATTTTCGGAAAACTATGAATTTCTGGAACACGCTTTCGGGAGTTTCGCCATTTGGTGTCCTTGAAAAGTATTCGACTACTCGATTTTATTTCAATGAGACTGTATTCTTGAATCTGGCGCCTACGTACGCACACGCGTAATGGATACATTCACTAAGACCTTAGCGTTGCGCAGTGCTGCGAACGATTAATATGGGTACGTGGCATCAAAGCGCTTTATCATAGCATTGGGGGAGCAAACTACGACGCGCAGCGCTGCGACCAATGTCTACATCTAAATCACATCTGAATCAGAGATCTGACAGCGAATAAGATTTTTGTGAAGAGCGAGGGGGCAATTTTTTTGGAATCAAATGTAGATGGCGCGAGAAACACGATTCGAAAAAATAGTTAAGTTTAGTACGTAACCATTCAACCAGATCCGCAACGCATGTCGAGCTAACCTGAGTAAAAGTGTTTATTTCGTGCTCGTGCTTTGTGGTTGAAACTTATATTTTGTTTTTGTTCGTTATCTTTGATTATAATTATAAGGTAAGTTTAAAAATGATTCTAATATTTGCATGACTATAATAAAACATAAAAATCACAAGTGACATTTTTAACATACCTATATGTATTTCTTAATTTGAACAGAATTCATATATCTGCTGGGCTAATATTTTTATTAGTAAAGATTGTGCAATTTTTTAAAAATGAAAGAAAATAATTTAAAAAACTTAGGAAGCATGTTTAATGTGCTTTTCAGGTGAAAATAATAGATATGGAAATATTGAACAGCTAACCTAAAAACTAACGACGCATTTTCCTACAAAAATTCATCAAATCCTTGCTGTCGAACCCTAATTTTGATTTATTTTATTGATTAGAAGGTTAATGTACCGATAAATAATCGTTTAAATGCATTTTGCGTTTGGACCCTGTTCTATACTTTACACAAAATTATTGAACTTGAACTTATTTCAGATAATGGGGATCATATATTGTGCGGTACCTGACTGTAGAAGCAATAGCAATCAACATACGGAGCTGGGATTTTTTTCTGCCTAGAGATGAGAATATCTTAAAGAAGTGGACGACAAACATTAACATTCCTGAACTTTTTGAAAAAATTGTTCCAAATGGCGGGGAAGAAACAATTGAATCGTGGAGCATTTCCTACAATCTGCAATCCAGAGACTGGTAAGGATAAGCTTCTCTTCAGTGTAATATATGTTCATAAAATTAAATAAACGTTTTATTTATTTATTTATTTATTTATTTATTTATTTATTTATTTATGTATTATTGACCTCCTTACAGGATATAATATCCCAATTACAAGGGGGTCAGAGATGCACAAATTAGCAAAAACCCAAAAAACATGTTTGACGTAGACAAAGACAAAATATGAAACACAATATACATACATAAAACATAATTAAAATAATACACAATAGAAGGAAAAAATATATATGAATAACATTTATTCTATTTATATCAAAATGTACGTAGATTAGAATTCAAAATATTTTTAAAAGCAACGTAATTTATGTTAAAAATATCAACCTCAATATTTATTTTCCTTACAATATCATCGTAAATGAAACACATTCGTTTTCAAAATGTGTAATAAGGATCATAAATTTTACGTGAAAAAATAAATTCTCCCAAGTTATTGTTATTTGAAATTTCAAATATAATAACTTTATTTATATTTAAAACCGTATATAGAAGAATATTTGTTAGAAAATTGGCGATATTCCGAAAAAAATATATGATAAAGTATGGTATTTTCCAAAAGGACAATAATCCCCGTAAATTTAAATAATATATTAAGCCATTTACAAAAAAATATCCATTAGCTAATACTACTTTTATTAATTTTTCTTTTTTTAATGGTCTTTGCTTAAATCAGTGTTCTTGAGCAATTTACGAGTAAATGATTACATTTATTCGAAATCCACCGTATATGACAATTTAAAATATTTATATAATAATAACTAAGTATATTCCGTATATTCATTCGTTTTTTAATTCACTTTTCTTTTCGCAGGAAAAAACTCCCTACAGTATATTAAAAATTATGGGAGTAATTCAAGTGATGAATTTAACACCGAGAAAAAGAAAATTGTACGGTGAACTCGTTGGAGTATACACATGATTTCCACCCTAAAGAAAAGAGGATTTTCTGCGCGGAAGCTATTTAAAAACTTCCGATATTTTTTAGTTGTAAATTTCTTAGGACTTTGGAAAAAAAATGAAACCAATAACAAAATTATTTGTTAAAAGTTTAATTAGAAATTCGGCAGTTAAACCCATGGCACGACGCTGTACAAACAAAGAGAAGTCGTTTTTGTAGCTCTTTTTCTCTCGGGGATATTTTTACTTAGTCCATTTATTTCCAATGTTATCCCCGCGAGCACTTAACAGTTCGCTTGCCAATATTCAGTTGAAACCAAGGATAAATGAGAAGTTGTTTTCATATATAAACGATTGCTCTAAAAAGAGAAGTAATTTAGACAGATAGTGCACTTTACTTTTTGATGAGGTTTCTCTCCAACCAAATTTATCGGTTTATAAAGGCTCTAATAAGGTCGAAGGTTTAGAGCCACTTGGAGCTATAGTATGACTAGCTAATGAAAGTTGACGTTTAGATTATTTAATAGATGTGGTTTCTTTTGAAAACATTTCCCTATATTTGATTTGAAAGGAAACTGAGCCTTATGTATTCCGTTGCAGAAGATTAGAATTGTACTCAATACCAGGAGGCATTTAAAATGACCTTAGCAACAGTATTCAGGGTGAAATATTTAATACTGTAACGTGGAACGCCCGCCGTCGCCGCCGCTGTAAGCGAGTGTCTATTTATAGCGGTGACGTAATCGCGCTAGCAGCCGGGCGATGTAAACAAACTGGTCGCGACGTGTTTAATTACTTGCGGTCGCCTGAACCTTTTGTGGTCATTGTTATTATGAGGTCGAACATTCTAGGACTTTTCTAGAAGATAATGGCTGCTGTATAAAAGGGACAAAGCTGTGCTCGGAAGGAAGTTGGTTAGTTCAGTTGAGTCCCTGATCACACAACATTAGTTATGTGATCGGGGGTTGAGTTACCTAGTCAGCTGAGTTAATTACATAGTTCAGTTCTGTTGGGATGAGACTCCAAATTCCCAACTATTTTTATTTCGATCAGAGAAGGACAATATCTGGTGTAGTTTCTACTCGATTTATTAAATAATTTTATGAATACAAAATAAACAAACAGTAATTAATTAAATAATATATCATAAGCATATTCTCGAAGAAGTCGGAGTTCTGGCAGTTCTTTGTAGGCGGCTCGAACCAGCTGCAACCGTGGATGAACCCGGCTTCGGTCAACGGTGTGGTACAGTTTCTTCGGTAGTGATACGACTCGAAGGATGTAGGGTTTGGAATCAGCTCGTTGGAAAAGCTGAGACTGCAGCCGAGGGTCCAGTGGATGTAGACGGCTTCTGTCGATGGCCCGGAGACAGGATCTCGAAAGAGAAATTCTCTTCAGTTCGTAGGCCTCCTGGCCTGGTTGCTTTTGCTGCTGAGCTAGTGCCCTCAATGGCAGCCGCCGAGCAGTCTGGAGAAATCTAGGTCGGCCTCCGGATGATGGGGAGGTGCACACCTCGATGGAAGATCGGGCCGTGATGATCGGCTCGGAGAGACTTGCGGACTTGATGATCCTGGGTGTCGGTGTCGGACCTGGTTCGTCCTACGTCCTCTTGAATGTGCTGTGGTGAAGGCTGTTGGACCAAAAGTTAGGTTGGCTAGAAAAGATCTAGCCTAGTAACCTGTTGGCAGGTGGTAAAAAGAGAATGTGACCGTCAGCTTTCCTGGCTGTTACAGTCTTGGCAGGCAGCTCGTCCCTCAGTAATTAAACCGTGGGATTCACACTCGGAGCAAAATCCGAGTGAGTCGAGATTCGGAGCGAAAACCGAATTAGTCATGACTCCGAGTGAGGAGTGAAGATGCTATAAAAAATGCGCTCTCTTATCTCAATCCGCGATGGTATGCTGACCGACGAAGTAACTGGGTACTCTCAGCGCCATCTATCGGGAACACCGCGCGCTGGCTAGACGATCGATAATCGTGACGTGAAAAGTGCGTAGTGCTTCGCTGCTGTGTAGCACTATTTTCTTGAAACCGATCGATATGACGCTTAACACGTTGAAAACTAGTTCTCGCGCCAATTGAGTAGCCTTTTATTTTCTTACTGACGGCGCGACGCAACAGAACCTCCCTCCTAGTGACCTTTTTAGTTGGTCACGGAATGTATCGAGTTGGGGAGCGCACTTGCCTGCCGCTTCGAGTGGTCCATTTTGCTTGCGGTGTGACCGACGGTGTGACTAAAGACAAGGGAAATGAGTCGGCAGTAGTCGAATGGTTGAATTCTTCCCTTGTGGACAAATATGTTGGCTGCAGACGATTAATTAAGACTACGATTTTCTGTCCGTTCCTGCTAATGCTGAAATACTTATCGCCCCGCTCCAGAACCGGAAAGGGTCCGTCATAAGGACTTTGAAGTGGTTTTCTTGCTCCATCGTGGCGGACGTAAACATGTGAAGTCGTGTTGAGTTCCTTGAACACAAACGTGTCAGATTCACGGCGTTCCTCTCTTCGTACAGGTTTCAGTCGCTGGAGTTGCTCACGAAGCTGCGTCACAAAGTCGATAGGCTCGAGGTGGTGTCCTGCCGATTCAGTGAGGAATTCCCCTGGTAATCGTAGAGTCTCTCCATAAGTTAACTCCGCTGTAGTGGCCCCAAGATCTTCCTTCCACGCGTTGCGAATTCCAAAAAGGACGGTAGGCAAAGTTTGAGTCCACTGCTGTGATCCATGACACTTAAGCCCTGCTTTGAGTTGCCGATGGAATCGCTCGTTCATGCCATTCGCGGCGGGATTGTACGCCGTAGTCCGGATTCTGGTGAAACCGAGCAGTGTTGATAAATTCCTGAAGAGTCGTGACGCGAACTGTCGTCCTTGATCAGTTGTCACTCGAAGAGGTACTCCGAATCTAGTGATCCAACCATTATAAAATGTCTGGGCTACAGTTTCCGCTTCTATATTGGGTATTGGCCAAGCTTCTGGCCAACGTGTGTATCGGTCGATACACGAAAGCACGTACCGTTGTCCCTCTGATACTGGCAGTGGTCCCACGATGTCCAAATGAATATGTTCGAATCGGGCGGACGGCGGTGTGAAAGTTCCCTCTGGTGTGTTCTGCTGACAGGCACCGCATTGTTTGGCCCATCGATGGCAACCTCTGGCGATGAATGGCCACACAAATCTTTGCGTAACCAGTTTGGTCGTAGCCTTGACCCCTGGGTGTGATGAACTGTGCAGGCTATTAAAGGCGATTTTTCTGTAAGACGGTGTTAAGTACGGGCGTGCCTTTCCCGTTGAAAAGTCGCACAAAATTGTGGCATCGGTCCCGGGAATCGGTGTCGGTCTAAGCTGAAGGCCGGTATCAGGGTTAGCAAGTAGTCGTGCTAACTCGTCATCCTTAATTTGCTCGTCAGCGAGCCCTTGATAATCCATCGGTCCTGTTGTTTCTTCAATGCGGGAGAGAGCGTCGGCTACTAAATTGTCCTGTCCAGAGACATGTCGAATGTCGGTCGTGAATTGCCCGATATAGCTGAGATGCCTGAACTGTCTGGCGGTGCATTTATCGGGTTTTTGCCTAAAGGCAAAAATGAGTGTTTTATGGTCCGTAAAGATAACGAAATTGCGTCCCTCTACGTGATGCCTGAAGTTCTGGATTGTTGCATATATGGCAAGGAGCTCCTTGTCATAAGCTGCATATCTTTTTTCTGTCTCAGTTAATTTTCGAGAGAAGAAAGCTACTGGTTACCACTCTTGTTTTTCGCTGCGCTGCTGGAGTACTCCGCCGATTGCTATGTCCGAAGCGTCTGCGCTGATGGATAGCTCAGCTCCCGGGTTCGGATGTTTCAGCTGCGCTGCTGATGCCAATTGGTTCTTAGTTGTGTCGAAGGCAGTTCTAGCTTCCTCAGTCCAGGTGATGAGCATGTTCCCCTTGCTGTTCCCCTTAAGCAAGGAGTTTAGTGACGCCTGGGTTTCTGCGATCTTGGGTAGACAGCGTCGATAATAGTTAACCATCCCCAAGAAGCGACGAAGCTGCTTTGCAGTTTGTGGTGTTGGATAAGTCAGAATTGTTTCTACCTTCTGTGGTAGAGGTCGAATTCCTTCGCTGGAGATCAAATAGCCGAGGAACTGTACTTGGTCTTGTCCGAAAACACACTTGGATGGGTTGATGACGATCCCATAGTCTTCCAGCCGTTGCAGAAGGATGCGTAGGTGCTTGATATGTTCTTCCTCGGAAGTGGATGCTATTAGTATGTCATCGATATAGACATACACGAAGTCTAGGTCTCGAAGAATTTCATCCATGAACCTTTGGAAAGTTTGGGCGGCGTTACGAAGTCCAAAGGTCATGTAAAGGAACTCGAAAAGACCAAACGGCGTTGTGATGGCCGTCTTATGAATGTCTTCCTTGGCCATCGGAATCTGATGATAAGCTTTCACCAAGTCGATTGTCGAGAAGATTCTTCTTCTATGAAGTTGATGTGCGAAGTCTTCAATATGCGGTACAGGGTAGTGATCTGGTATGGTTCGACTGTTGAGAGCCCGATAATCTCCACGAGGCCTCCATTCGTTATTTTTCTTTTCGACTAAATGAAGGGGTGATGCCCAAGCACTCTTTGACGGTCTGACGATACCAAGACGTATCATGGTGTCGAACTCATTTTTCGCAATTAGATACTTGTCTGGGGCAAGTCTTCTTGGTCGGAATGCTACTGGTGGTCCAGGTGTGATATACACATGGTGTTCGGTAGAATGTTTCACCGTCCTGGCTATACCAGTGGGGTTTATGACTCCTTTGAAGTCTTGTAAGATTCGGTGATACTTTGAATCTGTATTAATGACGGATAACTTTATGGTGGAAATTCGATTTGCTCTCGTCCCTTGACTGACCAGAGATGTTGTGCAATCAACCAGTTGTTGGCGTCGTACGTCGGCCAGTAAATCATAATGAGACAAGAAATCTGCTCCGAGAATGGGTTTCTTTACGTCGGCAATTAGATATCGCCAGGGAAACTCACGCCGTAAACCCAAATTGAGTGTCAGAGGAATAGTCCCGTACGTAGGAATCTGTGTATCATTGGCGGCATACAAATTGAATTTAGTAGCGCTGCATCGCCGATGTACTATCCGCCTCGGGAAAATACACAGGTCAGCCCCAGTGTCTATTTTATTTTTTTATTTATTTATTTATTTACAGGAAGCCAACAGATTACCCAATAATAGGCTTCCGCTTATGTACAATTAAATATTTACAGAACTATACAATATGAGTACCTATAAATATATGACATTTACCAAATACATAGACCAGAAGTATAAAAAGAAAAAAAAAACAAAGATAATGTTATGTAGTGTCATAACTGTGTAATGCATTTTTAAAGTGGTTTAAAGATAAATTAAAAATATCTAAATGTTGGAAACTTCTATTATAACATGACATAATTCTATTGATAGGCGAGTTTTTGTGATTATTAGATTTGCATTTCAAAATATAAAAAAGATTTTTATTCCGTGTGTTGGACGGAGGAATGTGGAAATTTATATTATCAATAATAGAAAAATTATCAATAGAATTATTTACAATTTTGTGTAATAGAAGCATGTCGTTTGCAGTTCTACGTTGTTCCAATGATTTAAGATTTAATTGTTGTAGTTGTAGTTATTTATGTTTTTATTGTAAACTGGGTTCCATATTTGCGATGCATATTCAATAATAGGAAGTACTAGAGATTGTATAATAATAAGAACGAATATAGTGTATTAAAATGTTTACAATATCTGTAAATAAATCCTATTATTTTATAAGCTCTGCGAACAATGGTATCAATCTGTTCGATAAAAAGTAATTTAGAATCAAACAGAACACCAAGGTCTCTAATAGTGGTTTTGCGCTCTAAGACCAAATCATGTAATTTATAATTAAATGAAACAATATTCCTGTTTCTAGTGAAGCTTATGACAGAACATTTTGAAATGTTTAAGGTTAAGTCGTTCTCAGTGCAGTATTTGTCAAGGTTTGACAATTCGTTCTGCAGTAGGTAACAATCTGTTAAAGAGGTAATACTTTTAAATATTTTTAAATCATCTGCGTACAAGAGAAAATCACAATGATTGAAACAGTCACCTATTGAATTTATATAAAGATTGAATAGTAACGGCCCTAAATGTGATCCTTGTGGTACACCTGAAGGAACATTTATCGTGCACGATTTGTAACCATTGACAAAGACCAACTGAGAACGGTTTTTTATATACGACTCAATCCATCGTAGAAGAGTACCGTGAATACCGTAACAAGCTAGTTTTGTTATTAATAAAGTGTGATTAACTCTGTCGAAGGCTTTGCTAAAATCCGTGTACACAACATCTACCTGTGTTCTGTCATCTAGACACTTGCTAACAAACTCAGTAAAAGGGAGTAAATTATTTAAGACAGACTTTTTGTTACAAAACCCTGTCTGTTTGGGAATAATTATGGTATTAACATCGTTTTATTTTATTAACTATTAAATATTCGAAAATTTTTCCAAATGTTGACAAAATGGAAATTGGACGATAGTTAGCTATGTTTCGCTTATCTCCAGATTTAAAAATGGGTGTGATGTGTGATAATTTCCATATTTCTGGAAATACTCCTGCCTAAAGTGATTTATTAAAAAGTAGAAAAAGTGGGTACGATAGGTAAGAAGCACAGGTTCTGATAAAGCTAGGGTGTATGCCGTCTGGTACACAACCCTTTTTAATATTTAGCGTACATAGACGTTGTAATATTTCATTTTCCTGTATTATTACATGGCCTATATTTAAATTCGAAGAATTATGTTGTGTGTTATTAATGTTACAGTGAAAATTTGACACTATTCTGGACTTCCATTGTCTTTATTTTAATAAAAAGTAATAATACACAACGTTTCGATTGCTAAAGTATCTGCAATCGTCATCAGGTGAATACTAACAAACTTAGAGACTACTGGAGCTTATATACTAAAGACATGATTAGTGAAGCGTACACATTGCAAGTAAGCGAAACACAAATAACAAATGAAAACACTATAGTAGTTTAACTACATTCAAACGTCCAATCAACGGCCTCCACACGTTTCCTATGTCCACACTTGGTTGGCTGAAGACTTCCTTGTTGTTGTTGATGACTGCTGCCTCTTTGAATTTTCTTTTGTACCAGTGTTCCTCTTTGTGTATGATCTTCGCCTCAGACCAATTCATTCTATGTTGGTTTTCCCAGGAATGTTGTGCGATGCCGGATCTTGATGTTTCTCCTCTCTGTGTGTGAATTTGGTGTTCTTTCAGTCTGACTTCCAAAGGTCTCCTGGTTTCCCCCACGTATGACTGGCCACACTCACACGGCACTTGGTAGACGCAATTTTTGGAGTCTCGACTGGACTGTGGTCTCGTGTCAGAGATCATACTTCTGATGGTAGTTGATGATCTGAACACTGTATGGATGTTGTAATTTCTTCCTATGCGTTTTATAGTCTCAGATAAGCCTCTGACGTATGGGATGCTGAGTAGCGCTTTCGGTGGTTCTTCTTTTCTTGGTTGCTGGTTTCGGTTGGATTGGTGTTTAAAAATCTGCTCTTCTATAACCTTTTTTGGGTAGCCGTTTTGTATTAGGTCCCTCTTGACGTTTTTGATTTCTTCTTGAAGTCCTTTCTCTGTGTTGCATAACCTGTGAGCTCTGTCGATTAGAGACTTTGCTACTCCTTTCTTCGTTGTTGTGGAGTGATTGGATGCATGATTCAGATATTGGCCGGTATGTGTTGGTTTTCTGTAGACAGCTGTCTCGATCATTCCATTGTTTTTCTTCACGTAGACGTCTAAGAATGGCAGTGAGTTCTCCTTTTCTTTTTCCATGGTGAATTTGATGGATGGCTTGATGTTGTTCAGATGATGAAGGAAATGATCCAGTTGTCGATCACTGTGGTTCCAAATTATGAAAGTATCGTCCACATACCTGAGCCATATCTTGGGTTTAAATTTCGCTTTCTCTATTGCCTGAGACTCGAACCAATTCATGTAGATGTTGGCGATGACAGGTGATAGAGATGAGCCCATAGGGAGGCCGTCATCCTGAGCGAAGAATCTGCCTTTTTCCTGGAAATATGAGTTCCTGAGACAGCATTCTAGTAGCTTCATTATTCCTTCTACTGGTAGCGTGGTCCTTTCATGTAGGTTTTCGTCTTCTTGGAGCTTCTTTCGAATGATTTCTAGTGCTTCTTCAACAGGAACATTGGTGTATAAACTTTCCACATCGAAGCTGACCAATTGATCTCGCGGTTGCAGTTCTAATGTCCTCAGAATTTCAACGAAATGCTTGGAGTCCTTGACAAAAGATGGGCTGTTGTCTTGAAGCGGTTGCACGATCGGTAGTAGAAACTTGGCGAGCTGGTATGTAGGTCCATTACGTGAACTAGTTATCGGCCGAAGTGGTATGTTGCTTTTGTGTATCTTGGGCAGTCCATACAGATGCGGAGGTTTGCTGTGGTGTGGTGTCAGCTTAGTCTTCGTTCTTGGTGATAGAAATCTTTCGTATGATTTCAGGGTCTGGTAGATCTTCCTCTCTAGACTTGTTGTTGGATCCTTGTTCAATCTTCGATAGTTCCCTTGTTGTAAAGTCTCTTCGATTTTTTGGTCGTAGGTAGTGGAGTCCATGATGACTGTTGCGTTTCCTTTGTCGGCCGGTAGGATTTTGATGGATTTGTTTTCGCGTAGGCTTTTTAGGGCCTTATCCTCCTGTTTAGTGATGTTTCTACAATGTTTCCTTTCCTTCTCTAGCACACTCCTGACTTTCCATTTGAATTCTTCCGCTTGTACTGGTTCTAACCGTGTTGTCTCAATGGCACTGATGATGTCGAGTATTGGAACGTCTTTCGGTGTTACAGAGAAATTAAGTCCTTTCTCCAATAGGGCGGTCTCCGTGGTTGACAGCGGGTGTGCTGAGATGTTGATGATGGTCCTCCTTGGTTCTTTTTGTGTATCGGATGCCTTCTGTTGGTTCCGGGTTAGTTTAGCCCACTTCTTGTCGTGTGTTTGTTGATGAAGTTGCCGTATCTTCTCGCAGGTGGCGTCTATTTTCCGGAATATCGGTGCGTGATCTTCTTCCAATGTGAACTCTTTTATTTCCTCGAATCTTTGTGTGGCATCTTGGAGCAGTGTAGTTTTCTTCCATCGATGGTAGTTTATCTGAGAGCGGATTAGTGCGAAGCTGGCTCGTTCAAGAATCTTGTGCGCTCTTGTTCCTGGTATCGGTGACTTCACTCGGTAACCATCTGGGATGATGTGGTTGTCTCTTGCCATTCGCAAAAACTTTATGTGCGTCTCTTCCTTCGTAATCTTGATCATTGTCTTCTCGTAGTCTCGAAATTTGTTGCTGATTCCGGGTCCATACCGGTCTTCCAACGTCCGTTTGAATGAAGCAGACAATGTTGCGTTTGAAAAATTGACACTATTCTGGACTTCCATTGTCTTTATTTTAATAAAAAGTAATAATACACAACGTTTCGATTGCTAAAGTATCTGCAATCGTCATCAGGTGAATACTAACAAACTTAGAGACTACTGGAGCTTATATACTAAAGACATGATTAATGAAGCGTACACATTGCAAGTAAGCGAAACACAATTAACAAATGAAAACACTATAGTAGTTTAACTACATTCAAACGTCCAATCAACGGCCTCCACACGAGCAGTTTCTTTTGTTTTTTTTAATAAAAATTTATTATTAGGGCTCAAGTGATCATTAACAAAAACTCGCGATTTTTCTTTAAAGTTAATATCGGTGGTAAATAGGTCTTTTTTTAGACGAGCCTGAGCTATAAATTTATCTCTCTTTAGCCGCGAAATGAACCTGACAATTATATTTTTAGGTTTGTTCGAGTTATTAAAATGAGAAACTCGATGTATTGCGTCCAAATCATTTTCAGTTGTAGGGCACTGTATGGTGTTACTTAAATCAGATATAATATTAATTAAGTTTTCATTACTTTTTCTGGAATACCAACAATTTCCAGGTTATTGGAGCGGGATCTTTGTTCCAGATCAAAAACTTTTTGCTTTAGCATTTCGCATTCTTTTTTAAGTGGGTCAATAAAATTAATTTTATCCGTCCACAATTTGATTTTATTATCGAAGTCGTCCATTTTATTGCAGCAAAACTCAACCGATTTTTTTAGTTCTATTACAGACGCCATGATGTCATCTAAAGTATAATTTGAACTAGATGTGGATTGAGTTTGAAATGCCGATAGATCTTTTTGATCTTTACAAGGTGTGCAAACCCAAACTAAAAGTTTAGAGGACAGCAGAATATCTTTTTCGGTTTGAGATATATTCAAACAGCTGATGTGGTAGCATGAATGACAGCCGAAGGACGTGACTGATTTGTCTTGTCTGCTCACCTTCAGTTTGCAGTTGTCGCACGTTGACACCATAATGATGATTGTACTTGTATTGAATGCTGATAATATAACTGGTCAACTGTAAGTCACTGACCTCTCGGTCTATGAGACTTGTTGGATTTTGTTTATAGATGCAATAAATAAGTAGCACAGATAGATGCACTTAAAATCAAAAAACTGCACTAAAACGCACACAGTATTTAAGTTGAAATATTTTAATTAGAAATACTCAGAAAGGCGCAGATTTTAGTACAAGTGTTATAAATATATCGCAAAAATAAACCACTAAAAGTTTTAAAAAAACGCACAGCGAAAAAATACACGATTGATCGCAATGAATATAATAAAAATTATGTCGACGAGGAATTGCAGTTTGGTTCTTCGATCTCTGACGAAAAGGCGGCTCGGTGGAGCTGACGGATCGCTGGCCGCAATTAACGCTCGTCGCTGGAGTTTTCCCTCCTGCCTGTGGTTGCAGGGCTGTCTGCATTTACGTGCCCTATTGCCAAACGTGACGTGATACCAACATATTCCTTGCTGCTCGTCCGGTGTAATATTAGTTCGGCGACGTCTATTTGGCTGCCAAGGTGTGTGTTCTTGTCGCATAATCTCTCGGTGTTTGTTCAAGGAACCGGCCAGACTGTTGATGATGGCCTCAATTCGCTGTAGCGCTTCCTGCCAAGGCGGCGGCGAGGTTTCTTCCTCTGCTGGTGGGCGCCCAGCTTCATTGCTCATCTGTTGAAGATTGACTTCGCTAATCATATCCGCTGTCTGACAGCTGTTCTAAAGATTCAGCGTGTTGTGTCGCTAATATCGCTTGTGTTGTAGCTGGTAAACGGTGTAACCAGTTATATCTGAGGCTCGCCTCGGGGACGTTTTTGCCGGCTAGCGTCTGAAGATGCCGCAGGAACTGTGACGGTCGTCGGTCTCCGATGTCCTCGTGCTTTAAAAACTGTCGGATCTTCTGATTGATACTTGCCCCTAGCCGGAGGATTAATGCGTCCTTGAGTTTTTGGTACTTGTCGGTTGCCGGGGGGTCAGCGATAATGTCCCGAACTTCATTAAAAACATTCGTCTCCACGTTGGCGACCACATAGTTACAATTTGTTTCGTCAACAACGATCCCACTGATGCTGAATGTATGTTCCAGTTGCAAGAACCATGCCTCAGGGTCGTTATGCCAGAATGGCGGGACTCGCATCTGTACCCGCTCGATTCTAGGGGCGGCTTCTTCTGTCATGTTTATTCGGTATTATTTTCTTCACCTTCTCTGATCACGTCGGGGTCACCAGTTTGTTGGGATGAGACTCCAAATTCCCAACTATTTTTATTTCGATCAGAGAAGGACAATATCTGGTGTAGTTTCTACTCGATTTATTAAATAATTTTATGAATACAAAATAAACAAACAGTAATTAATTAAATAATATATCATAAGCATATTCTCGAAGAAGTCGGAGTTCTGGCAGTTCTTTGTACGCGGCTCGAACCAGCTGCAACCGTGGATGAACCCGGCTTCGGTCAACGGTGTGGTACAGTTTCTTCGGTAGTGATACGACTCGAAGGATGTAGGGTTTGGAATCAGCTCGTTGGAAAAGCTGAGACTGCAGCCGAGGGTCCAGTGGATGTAGACGGCTTCTGTCGATGGCCCGGAGACAGGATCTCGAAAGAGAAATTCTCTTCAGTTCGTAGGCCTCCTGGCCTGGTTGCTTTTGCTGCTGAGCTAGTGCCCTCAATGGCAGCCGCCGAGCAGTCTGGAGAAATCTAGGTCGGCCTCCGGATGATGGGGAGGTGCACACCTCGATGGAAGATCGGGCCGTGATGATCGGCTCGGAGAGACTTGCGGACTTGATGATCCTGGGTGTCGGTGTCGGACCTGGTTCGTCCTACGTCCTCTTGAATGTGCTGTGGTGAAGGCTGTTGGACCAAAAGTTAGGTTGGCTAGAAAAGATCTAGCCTAGTAACCTGTTGGCAGGTGGTAAAAAGAGAATGTGACCGTCAGCTTTCCTGGCTGTTACAGTCTTGGCAGGCAGCTCGTCCCTCAGTAATTAAACCGTGGGATTCACACTCGGAGCAAAATCCGAGTGAGTCGAGATTCGGAGCGAAAACCGAATTAGTCATGACTCCGAGTGAGGAGTGAAGATGCTATAAAAAATGCGCTCTCTTATCTCAATCCGCGATGGTATGCTGACCGACGAAGTAACTGGGTACTCTCAGCGCCATCTATCGGGAACACCGCGCGCTGGCTAGACGATCGATAATCGTGACGTGAAAAGTGCGTAGTGCTTCGCTGCTGTGTAGCACTATTTTCTTGAAACCGATCGATATGACGCTTAACACGTTGAAAACTAGTTCTCGCGCCAATTGAGTAGCCTTTTATTTTCTTACTGGCGGCGCGACGCAACAGTTCTATTAGAAAAGACGGACGGACACTTACATTAGTGCAGTTAATTAAATAGTTAGTAAGTTAGTTACATGGAGTGTTAGAGAGTAAAGTGTTAGTGAGAAGTACAGCAGTATCGAAGTGAGCGTGTGCAGTTAGTGTCGAGTAGGTACTCGGGAAGTTACTGGTATACTGGGATAACCGTGGATGTGAATACTCGGTAGTATTAATAAAATGACGATTAAATGTTAGCGCTGAAAATAATTATATTAAAACACATTTATCTCCCAAACCAGTATATTCAGTATTAATACAAAAAAATAACAAATCTAGATGACCGTCGCCTGGCCGAACCCGGTCACGCGGACTCCTCTACGCCGTGATTATTTCTGCAAAAGAATTAACACATGAGAAATACTCAGTGAGGAGTCAATCATTCACAGAATACACGCGCATCCACCACAAAGGAATGTATTGCAAAATCACACGGGAAATAACACACGTATGCAACAAAGTCCAATAGAACAGGGAAAATGGAATAAGGTACCTTATACGAAACGCATACCTGCTACTCAATAGCAGTACCCGGACTTACGCGTACATATACTCAACTCTACCTGCCATTACCACTGTGGCTCCGGACTTACACGTACGTATACTCAACTGTACCTGCCATTGCCAATACTGTGGCCCCGGACTTACGCGTACGTATACTCACTGTACCTGCCATTGCCAATACTGTGGCCCCGGACTTACGCGTACGTATACTCACTGTACCTGCCATTGCCACCCTGAGCGGTGTGGTTTATACCGGCACCAACACATGGTTACACAACCAACCTTGCCATTACCACCCATGGGAATAGGGAGCTACCCTAACCCGAATTCCGCTCAGGTGCTGATCAACCCTACTGGCTTTACTTCGGCCTTAGAGGCATAGTTACAAAACCAGGATAAAACCATCCCTGCCGTTACCACGCTGTCAATCAGCGAAAACCGACGAGGCTAGCAATCGTGGACACATAGATCGCATTCCTGGTTACCCTTATAGCTCTCTCATCACACCTGGAGGCTCTACCGGGCGCGACCGTTCATCAAGGATAAGGATAAAGGATAACGCAGTAAAGTAAGAGAATAATCATACAAATCCGTATCTGTATTTACTCTTGCTATCGTGGACTAAAAGTGTGTGTACGACTCAACTCACAATCATACACACGCTAGATTAACTCTCTCACCTGAATCACTACACAAATCAATCACTACGATATCGATGTTCTCACACTGAAATCTAGAAATAAACTGAAATAAAATACGTGAATACCAGTATCATTAAATGTAGCTCTTATCCAACAGATTACGTACCTAAATACCTAATTAGAGACAAAACATAATAAATTTAATAAAAATAATCTTACGCAAAATAATTACTGTGACAGTAGTGTGGACGAGTATTAGGAAGCTATAGTGTTTAAGGGCAGTAACGGCGAGTCGGGAAGTTACTGGTATACCGGGATAGCTGTGAAAGAGAATAATCGGTAGTGTTGAAGAGTATTGAGAAGCTTATACGGAAACAGTAACGGCAAGTGGAAGTGAATATTCGGCATTGGTGTTGAAGAATTGTGGCATACGGACTGTCGGTGATACTGAGGCTGTGGAAGTTATATAGAGAGTTACATAAATAGACACTGTTATGAAAGAGGTGACTTCTGTCCGAGCAGTTGAATTTACAGACGCTGTTAAGTCAGTTGAGTATATAGACGCTGTGGAGGTCGATAGGCGGACAGTTGAACATGATACAAGTTTATAGTGATATAAATATCGCGTAAACAGTCTACAAGAGTCTGCAACAGACCGGCAGTCTAGGATGGAACGCGTAGTAAAATAAATAATTAGTAATATAGTGTTAATTGGTTAAATAAATAGTGTTAGTGATATCTAGGTAATTACAGTTTTAGTTTTAATTAGTCTTTAATAGTTGTATAATATTAGTAATAGTAACTTTCATTATAGTTTAATAAACACTTAATTTTAATTAATAATAATTGTCTAATATTTACACTTCACCCAGATAAATAAAAACGTTACAATACCGTAAATTCTAGTTCGTTCGTCTCAGGTGTAAGCAACCCTCGAGTCGGAATTACTCTTAGAGGAAATTAAAAATAATCCTATTTCATAGAATTGCCAAACAAATTTCATACCTGAATATTTCGTTAGGATTTCAAAAGAAACCACATCTATAAAATAATTTAAACGTCGACTTTCATTCGCTAGTCATACCACACAAGTGGGTACTAACTTGCCGTCGTGCGTTGGTGTTTATGCTCCGCTGATTGTATAAAGCCTGGAAGCAACCTCTTGATTTTTTCTTTGTCTAATCCACGGCTAAAACTTATACAATGAAGGCATGCATCGAACAAGTTGTACAAGCAGTTCATAATTTGACAGAATTTCGCATATCTGCATCAATTAGCGACTTAAGTAGTAATAATAGAGCTTCTATAGATATTCTCAGCAATAAAACATAAATATAGTATTTCCGAGCATGAAATAATTCATATCTACGATCCTCCACATTTAGTCAAATGCATGAGAAATAACTTTATGTCAAAAAATATTCAGTATGTTAGAAACAAAATTGCAAAATGGGAACATTTACAAAAATTATACGATTAAATTATAAGACAGTAAAATTACTAAACTTAATAATGACCATATTAACTCAGTAGGAAAAAAAGATGAAAGTCAGTTTGGCCGCTCCAGGTCTTTGTATGCCGCTTTAACTTTTCTGAACAGTTGCAATCCAACTGAACTTACTGCCCATGACACAGCAGAATTCTGTCTTTTTATGAAAAACTCGTTCGACAGCCTGAACTCGAAATTAATTGGCTCGGGACCTTTGGCTTGTCCAGTTTGCAAAAAGTCAGCACATCATCAATTTTGGTCGGAAGCTACTTTTTTAACAGGGCGACAACCGCCGTGCGTCAATTATTTCCATGTTACGGTGGACAATATTCAGGCTCTTTGGAGTCGTTTGAAAGGCATTGGATTTAATTATTTATTAACGAAAAATTTAAATGAGATTCTTTGAAAAATTACTTTCCTGTGATCAGCGGTGTAACATTGAGAAATGTTGCGAAATATAGAGACACGCAATTCAACTTAGGCGAAACGTAAAGAGATGAGTTTTAGTTAATTCAGCATTATCGCTTAGGAACTCTCTCTCCGAAGTCTGACTCTTTAGTACGCATTTATGCGGCTCCCAAGCGAGGTTGCACTCGCTTGTGTAAAGTAAAAACGCTAAACATCATTGTACGTTGTCATAACCGCTTATTAGGTATTTGCAAATGTTTAACTAAAGTGAATTTGTAATTGTAATTCAACATGTTTCAATATTTTTAATATATTTATCATTAAATTCCATGGTGTTGCTATTTATTGAAATGAACCCTAAATAACAGTGAAAACTAGTGGAGTTCAATGTAGTGAATAAGAGGGTTCCAGTCAACAAGCAGAGCAGTTAGTGATGTCAACTGGCACGAATAGTAAGTACCCATATACGTATGTAAAATCGCTCCCAAATGGCCACCTTTCCTGCAAATACGTGATTAGGGGTGTGTAAACATCTGCCTCCTGCAAGGAGCGATTCGAATCATTTGGAACTTTCGATTAAAGGTTATTTATCGATTGACATACACGTTATATACAGACAAGGGGCTATTTGTAGCGCCATCGATGTTATATTGGGAAGTTCATAAGTTACACTTGGCAGAAACTGTATAAATACCGGTTGTCAGTAGAAATTGTGCGATTTGTCGCAATTTGTATATAAATAAACGCTTAGTAGCCCGCCGAGAGATATTAACAGTCGGTAGAAAACGGTGATAATAAAAGTATGTATTAGCTTAACGGGAAACACCGTAAACGAAATGTAGATTCGATTCCCTACGTGTTACATTGGCTGCAGACGGTAGGATTATCGTTTTTCGCACGCCTGTTATAGGGGTTTGGGTAGCCAAAACAGTAACCCCACATGTGCGCAATTTGTTTCCGCGTTCAAAACTACACATATAAACAGTACGTTGAAAAATAGTACCGAATCAAATTGTGCAGATGATGGAGATACTTATCTCCTTGCCCTAAATTCTCTTCTTTCCCCGTCTTCCACACTTTCCCCACAACCTAATATTGATACGGTCTCTAACGAACCATTTCTTACTCTAGTCACACTATTTTATAAAGTTGTAATATACGAGAGTGTGCAAAAAATGCGATTTTGCACTTCATCGTATATTGCTGGTTTTATCGGTCGGAGAGTATTAAGGGTATTTTCGAATAACGAGATGGTGCGCTACGCACACCTTTGCGTTTTTCAACTTTATTTATAAAATTATTAATTTGAAGACTTGATTGCCTTTGCTATAAAAGCCTCGAGGTATGGCGCTTAACCAAATTTAAGTCCATTTACTTTTTTATAACAAACATTTTCTGTGTAAAACATCCCGAAAAAATGTAGTTTTTCATCACAATAAAAATGATTTAATTTATAGTATTTTAATAAATTTCTAGTATAGCGATAAAGTATGGACCTTTATCTCTCAAATGTATTTAGAATAACTACTATATAAATACTAATTAAACTAGAAAAAAGGTAACCAGTAAGCATCTAAACAACAGATTTGTCGCATTGAAACGTGGTGCCACAACAAGGCAACCTCTTGCAATCAACAAGCTCCGCTCATAAACCTCTCGCAGCATGACTTTTAGAGATTTCTTAGATTTTCGATTTCTTGACCATGTTTAAAAAATTATAAAGTATTTTACCAATTTCAATTTTTTTATTATTTATAATTAAATATTAAATTTCAGTAAACACAATTCCTTTTCTTCACTTTTTTTCTTTCGAAATTCTGATGTACATTTTGAGTGCTAAACACCCAACATCAGAGTACAATATTAAACATTACAAATAAATAACCTTATACAGGTAACAAATTAATAATAATTACATCTTAAACATATTGGCCAATCCTGTCACCCTAAAACAGTGGCTGAGATTCACAATAAAGTTGAACTTTGATGACCTCAAATTACGCTATTTACGTGCAATGGGCCCGTCCAAGTCTTCGACTTTTAAAAAATTACATGTTGCGTATGAATTTTGAATATAAATAAATGAAAACGAAATAAAAATTGCTATATATTTTGTATTTTTATACCTATAATAATGTAATTAAAGTTTTTAGCGTAGAATGGTCGCCATGTTGTGACGTCAGCGTCATTACAGTAGTCCAGTTTCCCTGTGAAAATGTCACTATAAAGTGGACCATGTATATTTTGCTCATAAATTCGCGATTGGCTTTACTCTAACAGACACATATTTAATATATCCGAGTAATTTTTTAATAAGATCAAATGAAAATTTACTTATTAAATAAATTTATATTAGGTGTAATTTATATTTTAATTATTGTAATCTCAATACTTGTCATTGTTGTAATCATTTAGTGACAATGAACTAAACTATGATTTGATTATTATAATCAATAATGTCTTTGTTGTATTTAATAATACTAGGTGAGTAAAAAACTTCAGAGTTATATTAAAGAAAATCTTAAAGTCACATTAATTAAAGCGATAATTAACTTGATTATGAAAACGAGCAAAAATTATTAATTTTGCTTATCTGATTTTTATTTATGTATAATATGTACTACTAAGTTTTACATAAATTAACATTTAACACTACCTCTATACCTATTCATGTAAGTAAATTATACAAATGTATATTTTCAAATGATATAATAACTATCTGGCTTACTTTATTACCATTAGCTCTAAAGATTTTTGATCACAGTTTGTAATGGATACGTATTTCATGCAACATTTACTGTATATTGCCCTATTAATGATAAAGTATGTCGGTTCTCTCTATTTATGACGGAGTGACGCTAACGTCAGAACTTTCGCGCCAAAACCTTAATAATTATTTTAGGCGTTTTAAGCGTTATTTCAAGAAAACAAAAAATACGGAATTTCTATTTTTAAATTCTTCGTAACATACTATAAAAAATTTATAAAAAGTTGGACGAGCCCATTGTATAATTTTGAGCTAATGTCGGGAAAGATCACAAATTCGGGTATCTTTGTCTATTTAACTAATTTTAAAAACCGATTATCCAATGATGCCCGGTCAAAATTTAGCAAATTATCTTTTTGTTTTTCTTACATATAGCTTCTAATATATTTAAATTTCTTTATGCTTGATCTATGAATAGTTTAGTACAATTTGAACAAGTAATGGAATAAATTCCGGATTTCATATTATCTTCGATTTTATCTAAATTGTTTGCTATGAAGTTTTTAATTTGTAATTATTTGAAAAAAACTAATTGTATCTTATTTGTAGATGACTGGATAAAGATTTCAATATAGACCAGTTCTTAAACTCTATTAGTCTAGAATACTCTTCCATTAAATTTTCATTTGCATTAATACTACAGAAGGGGTCTACACTTATCATTCCTAACACTCTTTCTTAGAGTAACGCATGTTCTGCTTGTCCTATATTCTGATTACGCGGCTCACGTGTATTTTTTGAAGACACATTAGCAGTCTTCTCAAATTTTGTCACAAATTTAACTCTTCATTCGTATAAATGTTCATTTTTTAATCATTTCAGACAATAAAACTAGAGACAAAATCAAATTGTCAGAAACGTCAAATAAGTTAACTTACGTTGTGGCAGATAAAACGCCAAGCATTTATTTATTTTTTGTTAAATTCCATTGTCTGTCGATATTTTCAACGTAATTTTCAATATTTTCATATTTAATTTCTGTCGTTACAATGCATGGAAAGGTAATTCTGTTTACTGATTTAGATGCAGAATTTTATGCTCTAAATCTATTATTTGACGCATTTTTGCTTAAAATAATTAGGCGAGCAGGAAATTGCAAAAAACTGATTTCCCATGTTAATCTCCTATGTACACCTTTAAGACAGGCACACGGTATATATATATATATATATATATATATATATATATATATATATATATATATATATATATATAAATTTTTGGATCTTATCCTTTTTTCTTTTAAACTCATTTTTTCTTATTACAATTTACAAAATGTCACCTTTGACACAGATTATAAATATATTTTTGGTTTAATGCTTGCCTAAACAAATCTGAATGTAGAAACATCATTTGAAATCAGTACCAACCTAAATTAAATGCGTCATTACAAATGGTACATTAAAAATCAAAAAATATATTTATGCAACGCTCATTACTTTAATATTACGTTAAATTTTAATGCCCCATTAGTTAATAATTATTTAAATACTTGTTGCTGCAACTGGGCCTAAGTCTATTAGATTTTGAATTAAAATTCTTCAAACTTTGCTGCATATTTCGTTACCCGCCCATGGAGAACAAATGGCTGCTGCCGTATTCAAGTGGGATACAAACAGCTCAAAAATTGTTGGTTATCGGTTACACTTGCAGTCACAGTATTTAATAAACGAATCGACGGAAATAACATTTATTATTAATTAATTCGTAATAGTACAATTTTTAAAATAAAGAAATTTAAATTTTGGATAATAAAATTATAAAGTTGTGTATTAAACCAGGCTTTTAATCACCTATGAATAGAGGAAGACAAGGAGGAACGAAGTAACGAAGAAGAGCAAAAGCATAGTTATTAGGCCATGAGATGATTATTTATCGTCGACAAATCATAATAGTTTAAATACGTTGGTCAAAAAATGTAAGTACAAACTTTTGTCCATTTAAACGAGGTACATGAGTACCAATAATTAGTCGTCCATTCATTGATCCCGCCCAAACATTTTTTGATGAAAATTTTTGCAGCATTTTCGTCTGTCGAGATGTGTATTATGCATAATTAATACACCTTCCCAAGTAAATTCAGTCTCATTAATGAACATTATGAGCCATTCCCAAAAATGAAGTCTGTTATGTGCTGAAAACATTGCACTTTTTGCACAAGGTGTGGATATAACTGTTGCTTTTTTAAAAATTGTCATATGTGAAACTCCGTATTGTGATATAGATGTACAAGATTAACAAATGTGCGAATATTAGGAACGTATGATTTGGAAAGGCTCCGTCTAAATGCGTTGGCAACTCTATAACACTGTCTTTATATCAACCACAAATTAAAATGTAGTAAAGATCCGAATAAATAAATAAACCATAGGTAAGTAATTACAATGTCTGTATACTCGCTATTTGTAAACGTAAGCATTTTGACAGAATTTTACCTTATAAACAAGTTTATTACTAACTAATGTCAAAATTTAATTGCACCAACTGACAGGACTGTCAATTGCTAAAACAAAATTTTCAGAGCTATTGCTACTGCATTCAATTATTAGAAAAATACTTGGAACGACTCGTCAATTTACGGGGTTGTAAAAATGCTAAAAAAATATGCGATTTCGAGAAAAAGTTATTAAGAAATATTGTTGCTCTCGACGAGTTATATTACTGGTTAAATTTAATGTACTTATTTCATTTACACCCTGTATATTACATTTTTAAAATTTCGATAGATTTAGTTTCTACTGTAGCAACTTTAGTTAGTTTAAAATTTAAAATAAATTCCCTTTCAGTTAAACTGAATGGATCTTGCGCATCCCTATTCGTTCGTCTATTCAATCGAATTTCTTCCCGTTTTTCCTCTTCTTCAAGCATATCGGCGGCCAATAAAACCCTATAAATATATGCCATAATCTAATATTATTTTTAAACAAAGGTTGTTAGAATTATAAATAATTATTATAATTTAAACAGGTACTTACAATACATAGATATAAATCAAATATTATTATGATATAACAAAAAAAAACACAAGTATTTTAACAAAATTGAAAAACCGAACTGCTTGTCAACTTTTCATTCAGTTATCAATCACTTTCAAAACAAACATTCAAATTATAGCGTGACACTTTTCTCGTAGCGGTACCACTGGAGCTCTCGCTACGGATAGCCACATGTGGCTATATTACTATAAATTCTACTACTGACCCACAGATGGAGTCGCAGTCGGATAGCGGGATTGGGCTATGATAGCCTCACGCTATATGAATTAGAATAGACCCCCTGGGGGTATATTCTAATTCATAGCCACATGTGCTATCCTCTATAAAAGTTCCACTACTAGCCAATAGATGGATTCAAGTCGGATAGCCACATGTGCTATACGCTATATAAATTCCACTACTAGCCAACAGATGAATTGAAGTCGGATAGCCACTGGCTTTTTATTTAGGTTTGTTGCATGATTAATTTAGCAGTTTTGTTATATTTCCTAATTTTTAATTAGTAATAGTGTGTTAGACTAATTAGTTTAGTTAATAGTTTTATTCATATATTACATATTTAAATTTTCGACAGATTTAGTTTCTACTGTAGCAACTTTAGTTAGTTTAAAATTTAAAATATATTTCGTTTCTGTTAAACTGAATGGATCTTGCGGATTCCTAACCGTTCGTCTATTCAATCGAATTTCTTCTTGTCTTTTCTCTTCTTCAAGCATGTCGGCGGCTAATAAAACCTTACAAATATATGCCATAATATAAAATTATTTTTAAACAAAGGTTGTTAGAATTGTAAATAATTATTATAATTTAAATAGGTACTTACAATATATAGGGCGAGAGCAGACACGTGACTCGGGCGTCCTTGTCGTCAAGGGATGAGACATGTTCAAGTCGCTTCTAAACCAGTGGCGCCCAGTCGAAAAGTGAATCTTACATTTATTTACATAAAATATTAAAAAAATACATATTACTGTGGATCTAAAACAATACACTAAATAGAAAACAGAATTCATATTAGTTAGATTTGATGATTGAATATTTTGCATTGTTTAAAAAAATAGTTCATTAATTTAAAATTTCGGAAAGATTTTCATAAAATGAGACGCAATGAGCTATATATGAAGGAAAGAAGAAAATTATGCCCGTTTTTTTTTTACTAACCAAAGAGTTGGGAAGTGATTTATTGTTTACTTCATTTCCCATTACATTACAAAAGGCAACCTATTCTAACACTAGTTTGAAATTCGAACACAGGTCGTAGAATAGCCTTCGGTAACGAGGGTTTTATACTATTTTCTGAGTTCCGGCTTTCGTTTATAATATTCTTCAAAAAAAAAATAATTGATACTTTTCTTGTTGGTGATAATAATTTGTGTTTTTTGTGTTCTTCATTGCCTATTTTATGTATTTAAAGCAGATATAACAAATATATATATATATATATATATATATATATATATATATATATATATATATATATATATATATATATATATTCTAACAACCTTTGTTTAAAAATAATTTTATATTATGGCATATATTTGTAAGGTTTTATTAGCCGCCGATATGCTTGAAGAAGAGAAAAGACAAGAAGAAATTCGATTGAATAGACGAACGGTTAGGGATCCGCAAGATCCATTCAGTTTAACAGAAACGAAATATATTTTAAATTTTAAACTAACTAAAGTTGCTACAGTAGAAACTAAATCTGTCGAAAATTTAAATATGTAATATATGAATAAAACTATTAACTAAACTAATTAGTCTAACACACTATTACTAATTAAAAATTAAGAAATATAACAAAACTGCTAAATTAATCATGCAACAAACCTAAATAAAAAGCCAGTGGCTATCCGACTTCAATTCATCTGTTGGCTAGTAGTGGAATTTATATAGCGTATAGCACATGTGGCTATCTGACTTGAATCCATCTATTGGCTAGTAGTGGAACTTTTATAGAGGATAGCACATGTGGCTATGAATTAGAATATACCCCCAGGGGGTCTATTCTAATTCATATAGCGTGAGGCTATCATAGCCCAATCCCGCTATCCGACTGCGACTCCATCTGTTGGTCAGTAGTAGAATTTATAGTAATATAGCCACATGTGGCTATCCGTAGCGAGAGCTCCAGTGGTACCGCTACGAGAAAAGTGTCACGCTATAATTTGAATGTTTGTTTTGAAAGTGATTGATAACTGAATGAAAAGTTGACAAGCAGTTCGGTTTTTCAATTTTGTTAAAATACTTGTGTTTTTTTTTTGTTATATCATAATAATATTTGATTTATATCTATGTATTGTAAGTACCTATTTAAATTATAATAATTATTTATAATTCTAACAACCTTTGTTTAAAAATAATATTAGATTATGGCATATATTTATAGGGTTTTATTGGCCGCCGATATGCTTGAAGAAGAGGAAAAACGGGAAGAAATTCGATTGAATAGACGAACGAATAGGGATGCGCAAGATCCATTCAGTTTAACTGAAAGGGAATTTATTTTAAATTTTAAACTAACTAAAGTTGCTACAGTAGAAACTAAATCTATCGAAATTTTAAAAATGTAATATACAGGGTGTAAATGAAATAAGTACATTAAATTTAACCAGTAATATAACTCGTCGAGAGCAACAATATTTCTTAATAACTTTTTCTCGAAATCGCATATTTTTTTAGCATTTTTACAACCCCGTAAATTGACGAGTCGTTCCAAGTATTTTTCTAATAATTGAATGCAGTAGCAATAGCTCTGAAAATTTTGTTTTAGCAATTGACAGTCCTGTCAGTTGGTGCAATTAAATTTTGACATTAGTTAGTAATAAACTTGTTTATAAGGTAAAATTCTGTCAAAATGCTTACGTTTACAAATAGCGAGTATACAGACATTGTAATTACTTACCTATGGTTTATTTATTTATTCGGATCTTTACTACATTTTAATTTGTGGTTGATATAAAGACAGTGTTATAGAGTTGCCAACGCATTTAGACGGAGCCTTTCCAAATCATACGTTCCTTATATTCGCACATTTGTTAATCTTGTACATCTATATCACAATACGGAGTGTCACATATGACAATTTTTAAAAAAGCAACAGTTATATCCACACCTTGTGCAAAAAGTGCAATGTTTTCAGCACATAACAGACTTCATTTTTGGGAATGGCTCATAATGTTCATTAATGAGACTGAATTTACTTGGGAAGGTGTATTAATTATGCATAATACACATCTCGACAGACGAAAATGCTGCAAAAATTTTCATCAAAAAATGTTTGGGCGGGAACAATGAATGGACGACTAATTATTGGTACTCATGTACCTCGTTTAAATGGACAAAAGTTTGTACTTACATTTTTTGACCAACGTATTTAAACTATTATGATTTGTCGACGATAAATAATCATCTCATGGCCTAATAACTATGCTTTTGCTCTTCTTCGTTACTTCGTTCCTCCTTGTCTTGCTCTATTCATAGGTGATTAAAAGCCTGGTTTAATACACAACTTTATAATTTTATTATCCAAAATTTAAATTTCTTTATTTTAAAAATTGTACTATTACGAATTAATTAATAATAAATGTTATTTCCGTCGATTCGTTCATTAAATACTGTGACTGCAAGTGTAACCGATAACCAACAATTTTTGAGCTGTTTGTATCCCACTTGAATACGGCAGCAGCCATTTGTTCTCCATGGGCGGGTAACGAAATATGCAGCAAATCCTTTGAAGAATTTTAATTCAAAATCTAATAGACTTAGGCCCAGTTGCAGCAACAAGTATTTAAATAATTATTAACTAATGGGGCATTAAAATTTAACGTAATATTAAAGTAATGAGCGTTGCATAAATATATTTTTTGATTTTTAATGTACCATTTGTAATGACGCATTTAATTTAGGTTGGTACTGATTTCAAATGATGTTTCTACATTCAGATTTGTTTAGGCAAGCATTAAACCAAAAATATATTTATAATCTGTGTCAAAGGTGACATTTTGTAAATTGTAATAAGAAAAAATGAGTTTAAAAGAAAAAAGGATAAGATCCAAAAATATTACTAAAAAAGAAATGATAATATAATAGATTATCAAAAAATAATCGAAAATAAAAAAAGTGATTCGGAGAAAGTAAAGACGAAAAACGCAGCGTGGGAGGAAATTTGCGTAAAATTTAATGCTGCAACTGAAACATCAAGATCTGTTCAGTCAATTAAAACATTCTATGATAACTTCAAAATGAAATTAAGGAAAAAAATTACCGAAGATGATAACAATTCTGGGAGAGAAACCGTTTAATAGAATAGTGACGGTGTTCTTTGATAATTTGTAGCGCATTTTAAAATCCAACTCATACATGTCAAAGGGATTATTTCTTTCCCTGATTATTCTTGGTCGCGGTAATATATTTAAAGCATCTATTTCATATTCCGATGATGACGAAGAAGACGACATATTCTCTAAAATAATATATTTTACACCTTTGCTTATGTAATACTCGTAATCAAATGCATAAATTTTTATTTCAAAACTTGCTTTGCCAAAACGTCAAAAATGTAAAACAATAAACGTCATATTTTAATGTTTCATTAAACATTTAAGTACAGAGGATCGGATAATTAATTTAATGTATCATTAACATTAATGTTGCTTGGTGCAACGAAATTATTTAATTTTTAATTTACATTAATTTTAAGCTAACAACATTTTAAGTTTCGTTGGTGCAATCGGCCCTTAGAAAAAAAAGTTATTAAGAAATATTGTTGCTCTCGTCGAGTTACATTACTTGTTAAATTTAATGCACTTATTTCATTTACACCCTGTATAAATAAAACTATTAAATAAACTAATTTATCTAACACACTATTACTAATAAAAAATTAAGAAATATAATAAAACTGCTAAATTAATTCTACAACAAATCTAAATAAAAAGCCAATCCAACAACTAACATAAATTAAACAGAAATAGGTACTATAAGAACAAAGCCATGATCATCCACAGTCAAATTAGAGTGAAAGCTATCAGCACGTTTGACATCTGTCATAGCGGATAGCACATGTGGCTATCCGACTTGAATCCACCTGTTAGCTAGTAGTGGAACTTATAAGCGGATAGCACATGTGGTTATCCGACTTGAATCCATCTGTTGGCTAATAGTGGAACTTTTATAGCGGATAGCACATGTGTCTATGAATTAGAATAGGCGATGTGCACATTTTGAGCGTCAGCGCCTCTAACAGCTACATTGACATTTTTGGTTAGGTACCTAATCAATTTTGACATTTCGAGAAAGTGATACAGTTTACAATTTTATTTTGAGTTGTTGCTATTGTGCATGAATATTATACATCATGGTATATTGAAATGAATAAAGAAAATATTTAAAATGCTATATATATGTGATGTGACAATCAAAATATCAAAATACCAGCGAAGGTACTGTGGCAGAAAATATAATTTTTCTCATAATATGTGTGATTTCTGTAAACCATTTTATCATATTTAAATTATAATTTATAATATTAGTTGAATCTTACAAGATGCACAATACATGGAAATTGAGATTAAAAAGTTAGAAAACTTGAATGATTGGAAAGAAGAAAATTTCTACATATCACGATATCAGTGTATGATGGTAGCATCTTTCTTTTATATTTGCAATAAATGAAGAAGATTCTTCATTGAAAACATACCAAGCTCTAAGTGGAATCAGTTGCACAAGCTCGGAAAAGAAAATACACGAAAAATACGAACCATGTGAATTTCTATCTTTAACATTAACATTACATGTACAAAATCTATAATAAATAGACAAATTATATCAAAAATAGACTTCTGTTTCATACAAATGCTTATATTTTAAGACAATTTTCTGCTTCTTGTATTATATTTTGTTCAAATATTAACTTAAAAAACACATGTTTATATAATTCATTATTGCAATCAGACGATCATTGTTGGAATTTTATTTATATGATAAGTATCTTTTACAATGAGAAAATATGTATACATAAAAGAATTTTTCATGTTGATAGAAGATATCTTTCGAAAAGTTATTCTCTTATACATCTGTTCCTCATATATTCTTCTAGGAAATTTATAAAATTTGATACTTCAATCGGTAATTTTGTGAGAATTATTACATCCCCCACTGCATCACATAATATTTGACGTCCTATCATTCGCATTTATTGCAAATATTTTGTAAAATAGAAATTGCAAAATTATTCTGACATAAAACATAACCTTGCTATGTTTCAATGAGTAACCATTTTTGTCACTTTTGTCCGCTGTCGGCGCTTACTACTTTTGTGCACACCGCCTATAGACCCCAAGCGTATTACACAAAATTGAAAAACCGAACTGCTTGCTAACTTGTCATTCAGACTTAGCAATCACTTTCAAAACAAACATTCTAATTATAGTGTGACACTTTGCTTGTAGCGGTACCACTGGAACTCTCGCTAGGGATAGCCACATCTGGCTATATTACTATAAATTCCACTACTGGCCAACAGATGGAGTCGGATAGCGGGATTGAGTAGGGTACCTTTATAAACAGGGTATGGCCATGGCGTGGCTCACGTTTCGTCCGCCATTACCGGCCCGTCTGTTATATGTGTTGTTCTTGCGCAATTTATGTATTTTCGTATCTTTTTGTTTTATTTTAATGAGAATCACATTTAATTATCATTTTAATATGTATTTAAAGTGTAAGTAATATATTTTATTTACTTGTGTAGTTTGTTATGATACCCACCACGATTACTGGCATATTGAAAACAACTATAAATTACCAATATTAAGCACAATAATTTAAATTTTTAAATAAAGGTACCTTAGGATTGAGTAGGGTACCTTTATAACCAGGGTATGGCCATGGGCCAAGATCGCCGCCATTGTTGGTAATTGATTTTCCTATTTATTTGTAATAAATATGATATTATATTATAAAAGAATATTAAATTATCACACTGTGAATTTATAAAGGTAATAAAAATTAATTTATTTAAGATATATACAATTATTATTAAGTTATACATTTATAGGTTATGTAGAATATATGACATGGGTTGTTATTATCATATCTAATGTAATATCTGTAGTTCTTATATACATAATAATTGTATATTCTACACTTACCTTTTAAAAATTTAAATTATTGTGCTTAATATTGGTAATTTATTGTTGTTTTCAATATGTCAGTAATCGTGGTGGGTATCTTAACAAACAAACTACACAAGTAAATAAAATAAAATATATTACTTACACTTTAAATACATATTAAAATGATAATTAAATGTGTTTTTCATTAAAATAATACAAATAGCCACGAAAATACATAATAATTTGCGCAAGAACAACATATGGCCCGGTAATGGCGGACGAAACGTGAGCCACGCCATGGCCATACCCTGGCTATGAAGGTACCCTATGGAAAAATAAGATCGTAGCGCCAAAATGGCTTTTAAAGGAACTAATGTTAACGGGATATTTTGATATTTACTAATTTCATTTATGCATTACGTGTGAAATATTAAGAGATATTATATACCTAAACGCAAATATTAGGGACATAGTAGATAACACTTGTGTTTATACAGTCAAACAAATGTCACATGTATAAATTATCCCGTCAACTATAGATCCTCAAAATACCACCAGATGTCATATTGCTTATTTCCTATCGCCTATAGGCGGTGTGCACAAAAGTAGTCAGCGCCAACACCGGACAAAAATGACAAACATAACAAGGTTATGTTTTATGTCAGAATAATTTTAAAATATCTATTTTATAAAATGTTTGCAATGAATGCGAATGATAGGACGTCAAATATTATGTGATGCAGTGGAAGATGTAATAATTCTGACAAAATTACCGATTGAAGTATGAAATTTTATAAATTTCGTAGAATATTATATGAGGAATATATGCGTAAGAAAATAACTTTTCAACATATATCTTCAACTTATATGAAGAATTCTTTTAGGTTTACATATTTTCTCCTTGTAAAAGATACTTATCCTATGAATAAAATTCAAACAATGGTCGTATGATTGAAACAATGAATTAAATAAAAATGTATTTCTTAAGTTAAAATTTGAACAAAATGTAATAAAAGAAGCAGAAAATTATCTTAAAATTGTATAAAACTTGCAGTTGTATCATATAGAAGGTCTATTTTGACATATGGTCGGTTGCAGAAACGTTATTTTTGACATAATTCGTCTATTTATTATATATTTTGTACATGTAATGTTAATGTCAAAAGTAAAAAATTCACATGGTTCGTATTTTTCGTGAATTCTCCTTTCCGAGCTTGTGCAACTGATTCCACTTAGAGCCTGGTATATTTTCAATGAAGAATATTCGTCAATTATTGCGAATATAAAACAAAGATGCTAACATCATCCACTGATATCGTGATATGCAGAAACTTTCTTCTTTCCAACCATCTAAGTTTTCCAACTCTTTAATCGCAATTTCCATGTATTCTGCATTTTATAATATTTAACTAATATTATAAATTATAAAATAAAACTAAGTATGATAAAATGGTTTACAGAAATCACATATATTTGAGAAAAATTATATTTTCTATCACAGTACCTTCGCTGGTATTTTGACTTTTTTGATTCACATATAACATTTTAAATAATTTCTTTATTCATTTCAATATACTATGACGTATAATATTCATATACAACAGCAAAAACTCAAAATAAAATTGTAAATTGTATCACTTTCTCGAAATGTCAAAATTTATTAGGTACCCAAAAACGCCAAAGTAGCCGTTAGAGGCGCTGACGCTCAAAATGTGCACATCGCCTATATTCTAAACTTACCTTTTAAAATGACATGGGTTGTTATTATCATATCTAATTTAATATCTGTAGTACTTATATACATAATAATTATATATTCTATACTTACCTTTTAAAAATTTAAATTATTGTGCTTAATATTGGTAATTTATAGTTGTTTTCAATATGTCAGTAATCGTGGTGGGTATCTTTACAACTACACAAGTAAATAAAATAAAATATATTACTTACACTTTAAATACATATTAAAATGATAAATGTGTTTTTCATTAAAATAAAACAAATAGCCACAAACATACATAATAAATTGCGCTAGAACAACACATATAACAGACGCGCCGGTAATGGCGGACGAAACGTGAGCCACGCCATGGCCATACCCTGGTTATAAAGGTACCCTAGGATTGGGCTATGATAGCCTCACGCTATTTGAATTACAATAGACCCACGGTATATCAATTACACGAAGCATTTACATTAGACGGTACCGCGACGGTACGAACATAATAAAATACCATGACAATATAGTTTTGTCTTTTATGTATTATGACAGTTTGTGGTGTATATGTCATGTTTCTATCTAAAGTAGAAAATATCGTGCAATGTTTAAAAATTTCTCAAATACTGACTTAGCTATAACTGTCCTTACTCTTGCCAAAGAAGAAGAAGAAGAAAATCCAGAAAATTTAACAAAACAATACTACTTTTTTTGTATATTCTGTAATAATCTATAGTGTATATTTCACGTTTTTGTGATAAGCAGAGAACTTTTGTTCAGTAAATGTATATGTATAATCATTTCTCATTATTAGCGCATTTTGACTACATTTTGGTTTCACTAAAAGACAAATATGAAAAAAAGTCAAAAACATGTCAAATGTCAATCACCTACTAGCATATGTTTACTTTCACTCGGCTGATTTTGGCATGAACGTCAACTTGAAGTACACGTACTACGTACTCTTCAAACGCAATCTTCCACTCCCCCTTGCATGGAAATACTACGCTGCTACTATGATATACAATATTTTTTCAATAGAAACAAAACTATACTGTACCATGGTCGTATCGCTAATGTAAACCAGTAAATATCACTGGGCCGTCATCGTACCGTCATCATACTGAGAACGTAGATGTAAATGGGTCCATTAAAATACACTGGACCAAGAAGAATCGTACCGTTATTGTACTGTCATTGTACCGCTAATGTAAATCAAGCCTTAGTTTAAGTTGTTTAACACTTTGACTGCCATGAGAATCATAACGCGATGCTCAGCGAATTTACAACAATGGCCGCGAGTTGGCCGCGAGCATCATCACTTGATTCTCAAACACTGCATTCTTCAAAGGCTGCTAGAAGCAGTTGTCGCTGCTCGCATCAATGTAAGTTTTAGGCAACCTCAAAAACACGGCTGTAAGCAATAGAAACTGCATTTGGCCTGTATGTAAGTGAATCAATTGCTGATTCTCATAGCCTGAAATGTAAGTAGTTGACGTTCGTAATGAATATGTCAATGAGACACTGAATAAATCAATATTTTCCTTTATTCTATTATTTTGACACTTACGCAACAATAAAATGAAGTATTTTTCTACGTATAAATGAAAATATAAAAGGAACATAAAATTATATTATTGGAAGTAAACGACTATGTTGTACATTTATGAACTTCAAAAAGGCTAGTCAAACAATAACTCAGCCATATCTTGACTGAAGCGTTTATGTTTGGGCATGTTTACGATCAATTTTTGCAAGATTTTTGACTCTACGTATGATTCTTACGGCTATTAGAACAAGCATCAACTATGGGGGCCGCGTGAATCAAGTGATGTCTCTCAGCCCAAAACAATAAAAATTTTATGTTTTTTGAGAAAAAATACATCCTATAATACTTTCTGATCTTCTTGTTATCATATTAAAGAAAAAAAAATCCGGCCAGAAGAGATTACATTTTTGGTAATATTACGGCAGCCAAAGTGTTAAAAGTGCCTCTACACGATTGACGAGGTGATATATCAAGAATAATACAGACTGTCCGTTTTTGTAAATGAAATACTTCCTGAAATAAGGACGTGGAGCCCCAAATCGTGATTCCATAATAGTTAAAGAATTGAACATAGCGAAATACACAGTAAGTAATACATGTTTCTCTACATGAGATGATAGTGTGCGTAATAGGTAACAACATTTCTTTAACTTATTACATATGACTTCAGACTGGAATGACCATCTAGTGTTTGAATCTAACAAAATACCGAGACAATTCAATGTTTCTGTACGAGAAACTCTTATATCTGATATGTTAATTTCTATGCTGGAACTGCAGTTCAGGTAAAATTGTATAAATTTTGATTTGTTTAGATTAAGCGTTAAATTATTGGAGTTACACCAATTAGACATACTATGTAATGTATTATTTATGGCAGTAACATTAAAATCTGACTTTTGACATGATATAGGAAAGTAAGCGTCGTCAGCATAGAAAGTGCAAATAGGAACATTAGCTGGTAGATCATTACCATAAATCAGGAACAGTAATGGCTCAAGGATACTCCCCTGTGGTACGCCTCGAAGGATTAGCTTAATTGTGGAATAATGGACGGAATTATTTGTAGAGTCACTGATTTTAACCGATTGGAGTCTTTCTGACAGGTACGAATTAAACCAAGTTAATGTTACACCACGTACACCATAGTGTTCTAGTTTTTGAAGAAATACAGTGTGACTAACGCAGTCAAAAGCTTTTGATAAGTCAGTAGACATACAGAGTACACATTTGTTATGTTATTATTTTATTGTATATACAACACATTGCACTCACAGTCGATTTTTTTTTGTAAAGCCGTGTTGATGTGTTAAAATATTATTCTTATTTAGATAAGTTAGAATCCTGTTATAAATAAATATTTCGAATATTTTAGAGAAAGTTGTCAGCAACGAAATTGGCCTGTAGTTCTCAATTTTTTGTGAATTATATTTTTTGTACAGGGGTACAACAACAGAGTGTTTGAAAACCATGGGAAAGATGCCATTTTCAATTGAGGAATTAAATATGTACGTCAGTGGTTCTATGATGAGTGCTGCACATCTCTTAATTACATGGCTCGGCATTCCATCATTTCCAAACGAGTAAGAGTTTTTAATGGAACAAATGACATAGAGTTCTTCAGTAACTGGTTCTAGGAAGAAAGTTTTGTGTTGAAAGAGTGTTTTCTTGCATGAACTATATCTGGAGCGATGAAAAATCGCAACTAAAAGTGGACACAGTATAAGCTGTAATAGCTGTCAAAATATATATATCCTGCTAGGGATTTAGCGAGATTTCAACAAATTCTGATATATTAAAGAAGATTCATTCATCTGAAAACCATTGTTGTAAACAATGATACAGAAATAAAAATGTTTGTTATTTAAATGAAATTAATATTACTATTATCAACCTATACCAGGTGACCTAAGAGGAGTAGAACATAAGCAAAAGAAAAAAACATCCCATGTCCCCGGAAGCCTCAAGAAAAAAATGGTCACCTTAGTGTTAGTTCATCCACAAAGTCCAGCTTCCGTCGTTCTATATTTACAATTAAATAAAATGGTTAGGTTAGGGTTCAAATCTTGGTGGCTGAAATGATCGTTTCACAATATTTATTTTATATATCACCGTGGGATAAGTTATACCATATCGCACTCATTTGAGATATTTAATAGACTAATTATATTAACACGTTGAGTGCTTTAATGATATTTGAGTGTGTAATAGGTAATTTCATTACCGCACTAAATGGGATAAAAAAGACTATTAAATATCTAAAATGCGTGCGATATAGTATACGGTAATAGATAAAATTTTGTACCATATTTATGGGATACTACATTATTAACGCACTATGTGACAATTCACAATACGTGCGTCAATAATGTTTATATCCCAGTTATATCGTAAATAACTATTTTTTATAATGATTATTACTTAATTAGGTACTTACCTTGCACATATTCTAGAAGCAGTAAAACAATTCTAAATGGATGTAACACGTGATATATCTACAAGCAGTGTCGGACTGGCGATTTCGCGATCGCCACAGGCCCAGTCTAAACCAAACCTCTAGCTTTCATAGTTAATAGTGCTTAATATAATAAAGAGAAAACATATCTTAAAGAACTGATTGTAGATCAAATGTATGACGTAATTCAGGAGTCTGATTTTAACCAGAGAACAAGTTTAAGTTAAATACAACTACATGCTAATATAGGCATACTTCTATCCCTATGTTCACCCCAAGGTAGACGTCATCCCGGTCGTTAAGTAATGTATTCTAGAAATAGTGCCCAATGGACATGTGCAAAATCTACAAGTAAATAAATAAAATATATCATCACGGCATATTACCTATTGCTGTGTATTCCAATCTGCTTTGTACACAGATTTCGGTATTGATGATGACATATTTGTACCGTGCGGGCGTTTACCAGGCGTCACCTCACGGGCACTCAATGCTGGTGTGGAGAGTGCATCACAGGGGTCAATTTCAAATCTACTGGTACATAGGTATAAAATTTGGGTGTTACATTCTTTGTGGCTTGGTGTGACATTTGGCATTTCATAGTAAATTTGCATTAGCAGATTCATAAAAAAAGATTAAATTCAGAGTTAACTAACTCCATTTTTATTACGGGTTTTTTTTTACATCAGAACTATTCATAAAACAGATTCAGATTGGAGCATGGGTTGGTGTTAAATTCTGCAACTGTCATTTTAATAACAATTTTTTTTGCTTTAACTCTTGGGTTGTACTTAGGTATACCCAGTTGCAACAACAAGGCTTAAATTTTAAGCGACCCGCAGATAAAAACAAGCAAATGGAAACAACAATGCATATTAATTCCAAGATTTACTTAACATTTCATATTGACGTAATTTAAGAAACGATTAAAATTTAAGTTACGTTGGTGCAACTGGCCATTAAAGTCATAATTTTGTGTCCTTAAACGATTCCTTTCAACGATGTTAACGTTTTATGTTGCGTTGTGTGAAAGATGGCACTAAATGAAAAATAATTATAAATATTGCACCAACAATTTTTTTTATATTTTTCGCAACATTCACCATTCACTATTTATATAATTTAATTACAACAAAGAAAATGTACAGGGTGTAAATCGAAAAGTGAAACATAGGAGTTTAACATGGGAAATCAATTTTTGTTTGCGCAAATGTTACCTAATTATTTTATCCAAAAATACTTCAAATAAAAGTTATAGAGATTTAAATGCAGCATCTAAATCATGTGAAACCATTATTTTATCTCTTCATATAAACGTAAAAATCAACTACAAAGTTACAGTTTTTATGAGCTTTTTGTCTAAGCAGCCATGGATATATGACAAAAAAACAAATACGTTGTTTTTTGTCATAAATCCATGGCTGCTTAGACAAAAAGCTCATAAAAACTGTAACTTTGTAATTAATTTTTACGTTTATATAAAGAGATAAAATAATCGTTTCACATGATTTACATGCTGCGTTTAAATCTCTTTAACTTTTATTTGAAGTATTTTTGCACAAAATAATTAGGTACCGTTTGCACAAAGAAAAATTAATTTCCCATGTTAAACTCCTATGTTTCACTTTTCGATTTACACCCTGTACATGCAGTTTTCTAACAATTTGTAAATTTAATACATAAATTCATTAATTTCGCAATGTATACTTCGCGTGTTCGTTATTGAAACCATGTGACCAAAATTTACGTATTTGAAGCGCGGTTTGTATGTTAGAATACTGTCAATTCTATGCAACGCAGTTTTCTTTGGAATCAAGTAATGTACGTAATATTTTTTATTTGCAAGTTATTCGCAAAAATAAAACATTTTCTCAAATAACGATACGCCATTAAAATGATCCCCAAATTAAGCAACTTTTATCTATAATTTACCCGACTTCGTAACTATTCTATTTCTCAAGATTACCATGCAAGGAATATTTGAATAAATCTATTTTCTCATGTTAGTTGTCTTTATCACGGTAACTCGGATTCAACCTGTATACTTATTTATGTTTACATTCATTTAAAAAAAAAAATGTTTCTAAAAAAACCCAGGCAAACTCTTTCAAAACTATCTTTGGGTCATTAATAATATTTTTGTATGGCACAGAATAGGGGGCCCGAAAATCCGAACCGCCACACACAGAAATATGTGCCAGTCCGACCCTGTCTATAAGTACTCAAGCTTGTTTTGGTTGGGTTTGAAAACACTGAGATTATGCGTATGACTTTTTATCTCATGTCACTTCAACAGCGCTTTCCTACTAATTACGCCGTTATGAATGCATATAAAATTTATACAAACGTTAAACGTTCATATTAATAATTATTTAACATTTTATGAAACGTAAACACAAATTATCCATTTGACCCCATGTTAAAATTTGGTTTGCAAACAGCTGTTTGGCCGCATTAATGAATGCCATTGAGTGGCATAGGTCATAGGTGCAAGTACCTACCTCATTCAACCAAACACAACAACAATAACCTCACTTGACGCACAAAAGTCGCTCTTGGAAAACTCGGGACGAGAATTGTGTGTTAGGTGAGGTTACTGTTGTTATATTTAGTTGAATTTCAAGCGAATACAGTTGTAAGCGAATCTCTACATTTACCGGGGAATGTGCACATCATATGCCACTATGTTCTTTTACTGTAACTTAAGCTATAAGAGAAAACATTCTATAATGTTGTTTATCCGAGAATGAAATAGCCTAAGACTTGAAATTTGGAAGCGGATATTCAAGAGGTGAAGATGAAAATTTATGTAAAATGACAAAGAAACAATTTAACCAGTGATGAAATTATCGAGTATAAAATGAATTACTAACTTAAAGGTATGTTAAAAATCCAGTAACAAAACAATCCTCAAGGAATGACATTGATATCTACCGTAGGTATACAGTTTTCAAAGTGTCACGCGACTCAATTGGTCTACTGCTAAAAATTTACTCGAAAAAGAAGCCTATCACGCGGAATAGTAACAAATTTTAGATGAAATGAATAAAAATTCCAGCGAATAATAGAATATTTTTTTTTAATTACCTATTTCAAAAAGACGATAAAAATTCGTCAATAGAATAGCATAAATTATACAGAACGTGATTTGACTTCTACAAAAGTTTTATATATTTATAAAGTTCTATATTTAAGTGTTGGATAAGTTTTAAGCCGTAGTAACTCTAGTTCTGTTTGCAATACCATTATCTCGTTATGTTGGTCTTGTATTTGTTTTACTAAGTTACTTCTTTTAACAATAACAGACATTCTAAAAAATAATATTCCTAATATAAGTAATTTCTATTGTTAATGTAGCATAAAATAATACCTATTTTTTAACATGTCTCCGTATTTCTTTTCGAATTCCAAATCTCTGTTTTCTTGACATTCACAAATATCTACATTTATTTCCGAAATTTGGTAATCAAGTACTTTATTTTTCTTTTTGTATTCATTTATTTGTTTCTGTAGTTCGTTTATGGCACTTTGTCTTTCCCACATTATTTTTTCGTAGGATTTTTTCTGCGCTTCTATTTCTTGGTCAAGAGTTAAGATCCCTTTGTCAAATGATTCACCTTTGGCTCTTAGGCGAAGATACTGTTGAACTTCTTTCGTTACCTATTTCAGCAATATTTTATAAATTTATACGTACATAATAAAGAATATAATATATAATTATAGTATTTACTTTAACATTTTCAACTAAATATAAATTTCGTTTGAGATCTTCTATCTCCATTCTCATTTTTTTATGTTCCCATTCTTTCATTAAAATTTCTCTTCTATGAATCATCTTTTCATTCATTACATCTAATTTTCTTGCACCCGCAATCTATAAATATCAAGATTAACAATAATATTTATTTGTTTTAAAGAAGAACTTACCAAAATACGTTCGTTAATATCTTCAATATCTTGTCTGTGTAAAAGAATAGCATTATCAAAGTCGGTTATTTCTCCATTCATAGGTATTTCAACTAAACCTCTTTTCATTACAATTTGCAATCTTCTATTGTGTATATGCTCTATTTGCTCTTCTCTTTTATCGCTTAATTGAGCTGTGTAACTTAAATCTAAATCTTTTCGACAGGCCAGAAACTTTTGGAATGCCTGATAAGCATGTTCTACATCTTGCTGTTCTAAAGCGTTAGCTTTTATCTGATTTAATTTAAGTATAAAATTGTAAATATTATAATATGTATGTATAATTTAATTTTTGAAAAATGTCTGATCAAGGTCATCTTCGAATTGTATGAGTGCCAAGTCAATCAAATAAGGTGTTGCACGTTTTTTTTCTTTGCTTTAATCGAAAGATTAAGAAAAAATATTTTACTCCTATTTTTAATTTTTTTCGTATTATTCTTTATTCATGAAAAAATTGTCTATGAAATTGGCACACCCAGCAATGGGTAATATGCCGTGATGATAAAATCAAAACTTCTTTGTTGTAAATGTAACAACTGTATTTTAAAATTCAAATATTCGCGCGTTTTCCTATGTAAGTAGCGAGTAAGAAGAGAACATATGTTGTCGCGCCAATATGTATGTAGAGCGTACGCATGGACTGGTGTTGTGAAAATAAATGTTGTGTCTAAAACAAACGTACTCGTATTCTATTCTATATTGAACCCACAACACACTACATGGTGTCAGGTGTGTAACCTAATAATAATAATAATAATAATAATAATAATAATAATAAAAAAGAAAGAATAACGAGTAAAAGAAAAGTACGACGTCGAGAAATCTAACCTACAAAAAAAGGGAAGAAAAAATTAGCAACGCAGAACAAATCGAGAGCTTGCGTGCCCAAGTAGCCGAACTGCAGTCTCTCGTCGCCTCATTTAGGGCCGGTTGCAGAAACAAAATGTAACAGCGTGATTAACTGACATCGCGTCAGATGTAACATTACGTCAGATTTTTGATGCGTTGCACAAATAAAAAATGAGGTTGTGTTAGCTGACGTACCGTTAACATGGCATCAGATAAAAATACAATCTGACAACAGTGCAAACTGTCACGAGTTTAGTGACTTTCTAGGGATATTTTCTTCAATGTCAGTGAGTTTCAATTTATTTATTTTGTTCATCGTAATTTAAATTTCGCGGGTTAAATACACCCATGCGCCAATGAACTAACCAATGAACTACATGACTACGAAGCAGAGCGCAGATGTAGGGATTATAACATGAATAACGAATAAAGTAGAAATAAGAATTATAATCTAACCTAACAAAGTTGTAATTATGATTAATATTAATAATAGTAAGGAAGTTTTAAGATAACACATTATTTGAATAAATCTGTTTGTTAGTTCGATTATCTAGCAAAAGTTGTTGCCACCAAAATATTTCGCACGGAATTATTGTCCACACGCCAAAACAACGCTCAACTGTGTTTCGTGTGGTGATTTGGTGATATGAGCGCTGTTGTAAGCCGTTTGACTTGGTGTTTGTGGATTTAAAAATGGTGTTAATAAATAATTTTTACAGGCGTAACCATTATCGCCTAATAAATAACCATTACCGTAAAAACCATTTCCAATTGAGCTGCCAATGGAGAGTTATTAAAAATCGTGCTATCATGTACGGATCCTGGCCAGCGAGCAATTATATGGTTAATTTCTAAATTGGGCCCACACACCACCTGCACGTTTAATGAAAAGTAACCCTTTCTGTTATGAAAGAGTTCTGCATTTGGCCCTCCTGGCGACAAAATTTTGATATGGGTACAGTCTATAGTACCCAAAACATTAGGAAACCCACAAATGAGGTAAAACTGATGTTTAACAACTTGAATTTCTTCATTTACAGGCATATTTATGTAGGTATTTTTTTCTGAAGCAATGCACAGGGATACTTTTTGAATTATTCTACACACAGAAGATTTGTTAACATTTATTTGGTCTCCCAATAATTGTAAATATGATCCAGTGGCAAAAAACCGTAATGTTATTAAAATTTGACATAGTGCCGATAAGGATTTATTTCTTTTTGTAGGAGGTTCCAAATGATTTCCAAAACGGTGCATCATATCCATAACTGTTTGTTTTGTAAAACGACATCTAAATTTAAAATCCTGGTCATCATATATGGTAAAAGGATCCCTGCGATCTGGAATTGTACGGATTCTAAAATGTGGTTCATCTTCATTTTCGGACAGGGAGCTCAATGACGATAAATCGGGCATTATTGAAAAATTATATTCTTGAAATTAGTTCTTTTTTCTTTTAATCAATGTTTACTATTGTAGTAGTCACAATTGTGGATGAATTATATGATATAATAAAATTATTTAAATGATATGAACTGAAAATTACTAAATATGAACGTAATGTCAAAAGATAATTGAACGTTGACGTGCAATTAGTGTGACGTTATGTCAGATGAAGTTTGACAACGCGTTAGAGCTTTGTGCAACAGATTTTTCACTTGACAACGGGTTAAACGCGCTGTCAAATTATGTGACATAACGTTAGCTAACATAGCGTCAGATGGCTTTGTGCAACGAGTACTTTGATCTGACGTTACGTCACATCATCTGACGTGATGTCATATATCTGACAACGCTTTCTGCAACCGGCCCTTAGTGTCCTAGGACCTTCACAAGGACAACAACAGGCAAGTAGAAATCAAATACACCTGCCACAATTTCCTGCACCAGAAAAATTTTCGTTTATAGAAAGCGACTGGGAGCCATGGTTGGAGCACTATGAACGGTACAGGCGTGCAACTAAGCTGAACGAACAATCAGAAGAGGTCCAGATTAGCAACATTCTTCTACACATGGGGTTGAAGGTCACCAATGTTTTCGAAAGACTCCAGAAGACGCAAAATGACTTTAAGAAATATGAAGATTTGAAGAACGCAATCAGTAAACTCTACGAAAAGAAGACAAATCTCATATACGAACGCGCCAAGTTCAATCTACGGAAGCAGAAAGAACACGAAACCGCGAACGAATATATTAATGTTATAATTGCATTGGCAAAGAATTGCAAATATAATACTCTGGAAGATGAATTAATTAGAGACAAATTAATTGTGGGTATTAAAGATGAAAAACTCTCAGAGGCTCTACAACTCGACGATACTCTAACATTAGAAAAGACTATTGAAAAAATCAAACAAGCCGAACAAATTAAAACTCAAAATGAGGAATTACGCAAAAACACAGGTCCAGAAGGTAGCATAAACCGAGTTCAACAAAAAAAGAAAAGTTTTAACTTCAAGAGGGAAACAGGCAAAGAAAACAAAAATAAAAAAAGAAGTTATCCACAATGCGGAAGATGCGGCGCTAAACCAAGCCATCCACTGAAGGAATGTCCAGCTGCAAACGCTAAATGCAACAAATGCGGAATTAAAGGCCACTATAAGAAATACTGCAAAACACAATCTGCTCGAAGAGTTGAAAAAGATTCAGATACAAGCTCGTCAGAAATTTCCGAGTGCGCACAAGTCAAAATAATAAATAAAGTAGGAAAAAGCAATGAACCTTGGCGAATAGATTTGACAATTAAAGACAAAATAATACCATTTAAAATCGACACAGGAGCTGACGTCACAATAATATCGGAAGATACTTATAAGACAATAGAAAAGCTCTATCCTTTAAAAGCAACCAAAACTACATTGGTGGGACCCAATAAAGAAAATCACAAGTTGAAAACATTGGGAAAAATTAATGTACAAGTCGAATATAAAGGGAATAAGTATAATACAAAAATATACGTGGTAAATACAAAAGATAATCTATTAGGGCGTCCTGCACTCAAGAAATTGGAAATAATGTCATGGGAAGACAATCAACTAGAAGTCCTGGAGGTAATTTCAGAAAAGGAAAATGAAATCAGTGAAAATGAACAAAAAGATTACAAACATCTGACAAAAATACAAGGAAGTGTTCCGAAACTTAGGCAAAGTTAAAAACTACGAATATAACATAAAAATTGAGAAAAATGCAGAGCCATACGTTGTCACAGCACCCAGAAGAGTACCTTTGCCACTCCTGGAAGAAGTGAGGAAAGAATTGAACAAAATGGTCGAACAAGGTGTTATCGAAAAGATCAACGAACCAACGGACTGGTGTTCACCGATGGTCCTCGCTCTCAAACAAAATGGAAAAATCAGAACTTGTGTTGACTATACAAAACTAAACAAATTCATAAAAAGAGAACGCTATCAACTACCAGCAGTAGAGGAAACATTGGGACGATTGCGTGATGGTAATTTTTTTTCAAAACTCGATTGCTCATCCGGATTTTGGCAACTACCATTAACTAAAGAGTGTCAGAAGCTTACCACGTTCATAACACCATATGGACGATTCATTTTTAAACGTTGCCCATTCGGTATCTCGAGTGCTCCCGAAGTTTTTCAATAGACAATGAGCCAGATAATCGATACATTATTATTATTATTATTATTATTTGATACACTACCCGACAGGCAGGTGCCCAATTAGGGGGTAGGAAGAAATCAATTAAAAGAAGTAAATGCAATTTTTAATATCACGAACGTTAGAATTAAAAATATCTACACGATTTTGAATTTTATGATAAGACTGAATCATATAATGAATGGGTGATTTAACTAACGTATTCGATCTAGCAGGGGGTAAATAAAATGTGTAACTATATCTTGACGACAATCTGGGGACTTGAAAGTATATATTATGTACTATGAATGCACAGTCAATAGTACCGGTGATGGTTTTAAGCAAAAAGATAGTTGCGTGCATATTTCTTCTTTGATATAAGAAATTCAGATTAAACGATTCCAATAATATAGTTTGCGGGATACCTCTTGCTGGATATGTGCCGTTCAAGATAAATGTAGCTGCTTTTATGAATTTTCTTTGTACACTTTCAATTAGATCAATCATGTTATTAGTAATAGGGTTCCAAACTACTGAGCAATATTCCAAATGTGGTCTTACCAGGGTTGTAAAAAGTCGAATGAGTGTGTGTAAATTTTTAAACATTTGTGAATTTCTAATGATAAAACCAAGACATTTAAATGCCGTTGAAACTCGAGTTTCTATATGTTTATTAAACATTAGCCTAGGCTCAAAAATGACTCCTAAATCAGATATATGATTTGACCTACAGATTGAATCACCGTCTAAGGTGTAATTAAAAGTGATTTTTTGATGTTTCGTGGTGTATGACATAACATTGCATTTGCTGATATTAAGATGTAAGTTATTAATATTACACCAATTTCTAATGATGTTGATATTTGTTTGGAGGTTCATACAGTCTTCGATTTTTGATATTCTACAAAATAATTTTAAATCATCAGCGTACATTAGGTATTCCACATTAATATCAGTCGTAATGTCATTAATAAAAATATTAAATAATAAAGGCCCAAGAACAGAGCCCTGTGGCACTCCAGAGCTTTGAATGAAATTCTCAGATTTGAAACCGTGTGTACTCACATATAGTTGTCTGTCTTGCAAGTAAGATGTTATTAGTTCGATTAAATTATAGGAAAAGCCCATGGATTGCAATTTCGCCAATAAGATGGCATGATCGAGTTTGTCGAACGCTTTAGAAAAATCGGTATAAATAACGTCCACTTGGCCACGTTCATCAATTGCTTTACTTATGAACTGGGTTTTGCATATGAGATTTGTCGCAGTAGATCTTCCTCTAATAAATCCATGTTGATTAGGCGATAAAAGTTTTGAAGAGTGGTTGTACATTTTATCATGCAGTAGTATTTCAAATACTTTACTGAAATTAGAAATAATTGCTACTGGTCTGTAATTAACAATATTATTTCTATCGCCCTTTTTGAATATTGGATTTAATCTTGAGAGTTTCCAAATCTCAGGGAAAGTACAATGACGTAATATTAGATTGAAAATTATCGTTAATGGAAATACAAAAACAGAAGCGCAATCTTTTATAATAAAAGAAGGTATTGCATCCGGTCCCTTAGTCATTTTTGGTTTTAATTTTTTAATAGCATTAAGCACATCATCTTCGCTAACAGATGTTATAAATAGACCAGGATTAGACGGAGATAAATTAACTATTGAAGAATTAGTATTATTGCAATTATTATTGTTGAATGACGAAGAAAAGTAGTGAGCAAATGCATCCACAATAGATTGTGGATCCTCAAGAATTTCATTATTGTATGTTAGAACGTTCGGCATGGAAGTAGAATTTCTTTTCTTGTTTATAAAAGACCAGAAACTTTTGGGTTCATTGAAAATATAATTTTGCATGTTTTTACAATAAATAGCGTATGATTTCTTTACTTCGGACTTGATTTGGGCTCTAATGGTTTGAAATTCAGCCTTTTCTTCCTCTAAATGCGACTTTTTATAGTTGGACCAATGTTTATGTTTTTTTCTAATTTTATTTATAATAGAGCCAGTGAACCATGGCGGGTAGGATTTAGAACAAATTTTTTTTAAAGGAACGTTATTATGTAAAACATTGTTAAGCGAATTATAGAATGCTTCAACTGTTGTATTGACATCATTAAATTCATTTAGAAAATCCCAATTGATGTTGGCCAATTCACTATACAGTACAGGAAAATTAGCTTTTTTATAATTTAGACCAGGGTTAGTAGTACATTTCATTGTAGTATTACACTTGATAAATAATTGTACAGATAAAGAAGGGTGATAGCGATCTTCTTTTACAACACTATCGTCATAACGTGTAACGTTACAATTATTGTTGCTTATTACGAAATCCAAAATTTTACCATCGGCGTTCTTCGTAAAATTATATTGAGTCCAATCAAAAAATTGGAGAAAATTAATAAAGGTGTTATACAGAGTGGACGCTGTTTCACCATAATGGCAGTTCACATAGAATGGCATATTGAAATCGCCAAATATTACACAGTTTGAATTATAAAGAAAATCTAGAGTAGAGAGCGATTCAAACAATATATTATAATCATTAATGGAGCAAGAGGGAGGAATGTATATCACTAAGATGTAAAGAGTACTGTGATCAAGAAGTATTTTGACTAGCAATATATCGATATGCGGAATTTCGTTAAATTTATCACTGAAAGTGTTGATATCTATTTTATATGCAGAAAAATCTTTTTTTACAGCTAACAAGACACCCCCTCCCCTTTTAGTATTCGTAAGATTAAAATTTCTGTCAGCTCGAAATACATTAAAATAATTGGTATCAAAAAGTTCCGAATTCGAAATGTAGTCATGGCACCAAGTTTCTGTAAGAGCATATACTAGGAAGTGTGTAAGTGTTAGTGAGTTAACGTATAAATCGGTAACTTTACCTCCCAAGCTTCTAACATTTTGATAGTAACAGTTAAAATTATTTGAAGGTTCACTCCTAGAAGAATTAGTAGTAGATTCACTGATGGATACATTCTGTAGTTGCTATGCAGCACCAAGTACATAATTTTTAAATCTTTTAAGGGTTTCCTGATATACATGACAATCAGGATCCCACACAGCATGATCACAACAGATTTCGGTCTTATGAACTTTCATTTGCGAACAGTGGACACATTTCAGTGTAGCAGATGTACAGTTGCTTGAAGTGTGAGATTCGGCACATTTAGGGCATGTAGGGCTTGTTTTAGTACATTGTGCGGCAGTGTGATGGAACCCACAACAGTTATAGCATCTTCGGACATCAATGGCATCGTATACCGAACAATAATCGTACCCAACAACTACCTTACCAGAATTTAAAAGTGCATAATAGGTATTGCGATCTACTTGAATTAGAGCTTGGACAAGATTGTTATTTTTCTTCAGGGGTTTAATTGAAATGACCTCACAACTACTCTTTTCTGAGAAGCTGGTTCTGTTTTGATTTAGTATAAAGTTTAAAAACTTTTGAGTTTCTAGATTTTCCGACATACCAACAATTTTGAGTCTAGGATTCAGTAGTGGTAATTGTTTAATCTCATAACTCTTGCTCATTGTGTCACTCGCTAACTGTTTGAGTTTCGTAACATTATCCTTATCCTCACAGCTGATTAATACACTCCCGTCCCGCTTGCTTTTAATACTGGTGATATTAATATTGGATTCAATAGGGTTCACAGATTTTAATATATCTGATTTAGTTTTAATTGGTTTTTGAGTTCCAGATAAGGGCTTGACAATTAGTGGGGGTTCATAGTTTTTATTTTTAACAACCTTCGAATAACTGTTTGCCTCAGAGTACGGTGGAATAACAACTTTTTCACACAATTCTTTGACTTTACAGTCCAGACTATTTTGTAATTCATCTTTCAACTGAATAAATTTGCTATTAAGATCACTTTGCAAAGAATTAAAAAGTAAGTTTAAACTATCAGCAACATTGTTTTTCATTAATTTCGACAAATTTTCCTGTATTTGTTTTATATCAGACAAAACAGACTTATCAATTATTTCGCATGATCTTTTACATGCTTCGCATAAGAAAAGAAGATTATTATATTTTGATATAAATTCAAAATGTTTTTCATCTATATTAACACAATTTATGTGAAAAGATAAACCGCAAGAACCCTCGCAAGATATTATTGCTTGGTCTGGTCTTTTATATCTACATTTACCACAAGCAGACATTTTTCCTCATAACGACAGTAAAGAAATAAGTAAAATCCTAAAGCTAAAATGTATACGAATGAAACACAGAGGACACAAGACGGAAAGGTAGCGCCAGTGCGGTCCGTCACGGCTTAGGTTAAAAACATTTGGGAGTAGGACCACGGAAAGGTCGACAATAGAGCAGAAATTGTTACTGAAAATGAAGAAACGGGCGAACGAAATAAAAGCCTGACAGCTATCAAAAAATAAATGCCTAACAAAACAAAAGCTAAAATAAATAAATATATTTAGTACGCCACTGGCGAGTGTAGCACTGAAACAAGGCACGTTAATTCGTGTAAACTTGTCAAGAAATAACTTATCTTATGAAAAAAGAATAACATATATGTGCAATATCATATAAAAACTAAAAATAATTGGAACAGACTCACTTATTTCCAGATACAGGGTCACTCACATATACTGCGGCACCTTACACATATGATTACCCAAAATCAAAATAAAATTAGTACAGAAAACACTGCATAAAATGGCAAAAATTACAGAGGAACGAAAAACACGTGCAACCGTCTCGAGAGTCTACGCACACATGCGGACAGACATCAGTAGTAGTTCATGCCGATGATATAATCATTACAGGTAAAACCAAACAAGAGCACGATAAAAATTTAGATAAAGTTCTAAAAACCTTAAAAGAAAATGGTTTAACATTAAACTTACTTAAATGCGAATTTGGTGCAACCGAAATAAAGTATCTAGGATATCTAGTCACAAAAGATCAGACTGAACCTAGCAGCCGATTCGCAGCAGCCGATTCGATTTACAGCCAGTGTTGCGTAGCACTGGCGGTGAATGTACTAGGGACATCAAAAGTGTTGTCGATTTATGAAAAACAAGAAAATAATAAAATATTCGTATTTTTTTTGTCTGTACCGTATATATTATAAAAAAATAAATTCATATACCAATAATTGATATAAAATAATACATTTATTTTGATTTTGGGTAGACAACACAATTGTACTGATTTATTTATATAAGTTTTGAGAACAGGTTATGAATGTTTTGCACTGATAAATGACATTTTGGTGACCTGAGTTCGATCTCACAATTTTTATATTATTTTAAGGATAATAAAAATCCTGACAAATCCATACTCTGTAGGGTGAACAGTAGATACACACTGAACATCATAAAGTACAAATGAAAAAATTATTCAGGGGATTAGGGGTAGATCTCTTGATTTAAATATCAGGAAATCACTATTTTCCAAGTTTCTCGCAAATTATATATTATTTTCAGGATAATAAAAATCCTGACAAAACCATACTTTGTAGGGTGAACAGTAGATACACCCTGAACATCATAAAGTACAAATGAAAAATTTATTCAGGGGATTAGAGGTAGATCTCTTAATTTAAATATCAGGAAATCACTATTTCCCAAGTTTCTCGCAATTTTTATATTATTTTAAGTATAATAAAAATCCTGACAAAACCATACTTTGTAGGGTGAACAGTAGATACACCCTGAACCTTATAAAGTACAAATGAAAAATTTATTCAGGGGATTAGGGGTAGATCTCTTGATTTAAATATCAGGAAATCACTATTTTCCCAGTTTCTGACAATTTTTAGATTATTTTCAAGATAATAAAAATCCTGACAAAACCATACTTTGTAAGGTGAACAGTAGATACACCCTGAACATTATAAAGTACAAATGAAAAATTTATTTAGGGGATTAGGGGTAGATCTCTTGATTTAAATATCAGGAAATCACTATTTTCCAAGTTTCTCGCAATTTTTAGATTATTTTCAGGATAATAAAAATCCTGACAAAACCATACTTTGTTGGGTAAACAGTAGATACACCCTGAATATTATAAAGTACAAATGAAAAATTTATTCAAGGGATTAGGGGTAGATCTCTTGATTTAAATATCAGGAAATCACTATTTACCAAGTTTCTCGCAATTTTTATATTATTTTCAGGATAATAAAAATCCTGACAAAACCATACTTTGTAGGGTAAACAGTAGATACACCCTGAATATTATAAATTACAAATGAAAAATTTATTCAGGGGATTAGGGGTAGATCTCTTGATTTAAATATCAGGAAATCACTATTTGCCAAGTTTCTCGCAATTTTTATATTATTTTCAGGATAATAAAAATCCTGACAAAACCATACTTTGTACGGTGAACAGTAGATACACCCTGAATATTATAAATTACAAATGAAAAATTTATTCAAGGGATTAGGGGTAGATCTCTTGATTTAAGTATCAGGAAATCATTATTTCCAAGTTTCTCGCAAATTTTATATTATTTTAAGGATAATAAAACTCCTGACAAAACCATACTTTGTACGATGAACAGTAGCTATACCCTGAATATTATAAAGTACAAATGAAAAATTTATTCAGGGGATTAGGGGTAGATCTCTTGATTTAAATATCAGGAAATCACTATTTACCAAGTTTCTCGCAATTTTTATATTATTTTCAGGATAATAAAAATCCTGACAAAACCATACTTTGTAGGGTAAACAGTAGATACACCCTGAATATTATAAATTACAAATGAAAAATTTATTCAGGGGATTAGGGGTAGATCTCTTGATTTAAATATCAGGAAATCACTATTTACCAAGTTTCTCGTAATTTTTATATTATTTTCAGGATATAAAAAATCCTGACAAAACCATACTTTGTACGGTGAACAGTAGATACACCCTGAATATTATAAATTACAAATGAAAAATTTATTCAAGGGATTAGGGGTAGATCTCTTGATTTAAATATCAGGAAATCATTATTTCCAAGTTTCTCGCAATTTTTATATTATTTTAAGGATAATAAAAATCCTGACAAAACCATACTTTGTACGGTGAACAGTAGCTATACCCTGAATATTATAAAGTACAAATGAAAAATTTATTCAGGGGATTAGGGGTAGATCTCTTGATTTAAATATCAGGAAATCACTATTTACCAAGTTTCTCGCAATTTTTATATTCTTTTCAGGATAATAAAAATCCTGACAAAACTATACTTTGTAGGGTAAACAGTAGATACACCCTGAATATTATAAATTACAAATGAAAAATTTATTCAGGGGATTAGGGGTAGATCTCTTGATTTAAATATCAGGAAATCACAATTTTCCAAGTTTCTCGCAATTTTTATATTATTTTCAGGATAATAAAAATCCTGACAAAACCATACTTTGTAGGGTAAACAGTAGATACACCCTGAATATTATAAATTACAAATGAAAAATTTATTCAGGGGATTAGGGGTAGATCTCTTGATTTAAATATCAGGAAATCACTATTTTCCAAGTTTCTCGCAAATTTTATATTATTTTCAGGATAATAAAAATCCTGACAAAACCATACTTTGTAGGGTAAACAGTAGATACACCCTGAATATTATAAATTACAAATGAAAAATTTATTCAGGGGATTAGGGGTAGATCTCCTGATTTAAATATCAGGATATCATTATTTCCAAGTTTCACGCAAATTTTATATTATTTTAAGGATAATAAAAATCCTGACAAAACCATACTTTGTAGGGTGAACAGTAGCTATACCCTGAATATTATAAAGTACAAATGAAAAATTTATTTATGGGATTAGGGGTAGATCTCTTGATTTAAATATCAGGAAAACACTATTTTCCAAGTTTCTCGCAAATTTTATATTATTTTCAGGATAATAAAAATCCTGACAAAACCATACTTTGTAGGGTGAACAGTAGATACACCCTGAACATTATAATTTACAAATGAAAAATTTATTCAGGGGATTAGGGGTAGATCTATTGATTTAAATATCAGGAAATCACTATTTTCCAAGTTTCTCGCAATTTTTATATTATTTTCAAGATAATAAAAATCCTGACAAAACCATACTTTGTAGGGTGAACAGTAGATGTTGGGGATTAAGGGTGCAACACACAATAAAACACAACACTTTCCGATAAATAAGTGATATAATAACTTAAACGCATACACAAAGGACGTAACGTGGTACTATTATATTAGCGGTAAGTAAGGAACTCACTAGTAACATTTGGTGTTGGAACTAAACAGTTCCGGAAGTTATGAAATACGATTGTGTGCATTCTAAAATTAGCGGGAGATTGCAAATGAAACCTAACACCCCCCCTCAATTGAATAGCTAATTTTTCCTGTGGTCATGTTTAGTGAAGTCCCATGGCCTCGACGCAAAACTGTAGCTTTGGAGTTGGCAGTGCCTTGGTTAAGGCATCGGCAGGCATCTTCTCGCTGTTGAGGTATTGAAGATTTATGGGCTGTTCGTTCAATGACGTCCGAATAAAGTGGTACCGGATGTCAATGTGTTTGGATTTGCTGTGGAATACTGGATTTTTGGCGAGTTTCTCTGCTCCTTGGTTGTCGCTGTGTAACTGGACGGAACATAGACTCTCAAAACCCAGTTCAGATAAAAACTTGACGAGATATATTGACTCCTTTACGGCATCCGAAAGGGCCATGTACTCGGCCTCAGTCGAGGACAATGCCACCGTCCTCTGTTTGCGGCTCTCCCAGGAGATGGCGCCACCGGCCAACACGTACATGTATCCGGTGTAGGATCGACGATCAATTATGCATCCTCCCCAGTCGGAGTCAACGAAACCTTTTATCGATTCTCTTGTTTTCTTGAAGATCAACGCGTAGTTTGATGTGCCTTTAAGATACCTAAGCACCCTTTTAGCAGCTGTCCAGTGGGATTTGTTGAATTTGTTGTTGAACTGGCTGAGGTAACTCACTGAATGTGCTATATCAGGACGGGTCCCAATAGCGAGGTACATTAAAGCGCCTATCAGGTCACGATAAGGGTACTGGACCTCTTCATCGCTGTCATTCTGGATCGCGTCGTCAATGAATTTGTTTCCCGGAGTTAGAGGTGTACTGACAGGTTTACAGTCCGACATGTTAAACCTCTCGAGGATGTCTCGAATATATCCAGTTTGGGATAAACGAATTTCCTTCCCGTTTTCACCTTCTGATTGGGTAATCTCTATTCCTAAGCAGAATTTTGCTTCTCCCAGGTCTCGAACTGAAAATTCCCTGCATAGTTTCTGCTTGAATGATTTGAGTTGTTGAGGATCTTTGTAGGCAACCAGTAGGTCGTCTACGTAAACGAGAATGATGATGTCTTTCTCTTTGTCGTGATAAACGCATGGGTCTGCATTTGCAGAAAGAAATCCCATGTTTCTTAGTGTGTTATCAAGTTTTGCATGCCACTGTCTACCCGATTGTTTTAGGCCGTAAAGGGCCTTCTTCAATTTACAGACATAATCACCGCTACGAATAAGGCATAGCATATCACGGGCTTTTCGTCCCAGTTCGTTGCAACCCTCCTCGACAATCATTCTGTCAAGCATTTCTTCGATTAATTTTGGCTTCTCCATATAAACCGTTGTATCCATGATCCCGTTTAGGTAAGCGGTGGTGATATCGAATTGTGCGATATCCATCGAAGTCTCAGCAGAAAGTGCGGTCAAGATTCTTAAAGAATTTAATCTCGCAACTGGAGCGAAAGTTTCTTTGTAGTCTATGCCAGGGCGTTGAGAGAAACCCTGAGCAACGACTAGTGCTTTTCGCCGCTCCAAGGATCCGTCGGCATTGCATTTATTTCGAAGGACTGTTCGACAGTTAATTACCTTATCATTTGGTCTGGGAACTAGATCCCATGTGTCATTCGAAATAAGGCTTTTGATCTCTGAATAAATTGCATCCTTCCATTCGCAGCTGCTCGGTCCATTCACGGCATGATCGAAGGGGATTTCCGAAACTAACAAAGATGCTTCATCATCGTGCTGTTCCGCGTTCTCACGAAACTTGTCGTCTGATTTAAGGTTTGGATCGCATTTGTTGTTGTACGGTTGAACAGCGACTTGAACGTTGAGTGGTTTGTGAGGGCGTCCTCTTTTCCCGGTTCTCACCTTACGTGGACGTCCAGGACCTCTCTTGGTTTGAACGTCGGGTACGGTTTCTGGTGATATATTACCGTTTGGAGCTTGTTGTACTCTTGGGAATCCTCTGAAACCATTTGCTAGATCTTCGTCTTCTGTCTCAGTTTGTACTCTTGGGAATCCTCTGAAACCATTGGCTAGATATTCATCTTCTGTCTCAGAATCGTTTGTGCAAGATTCTTCCACCTCAGATTCTGCCGAGTCTATAATCTTGGTGGGAAGATCGTTGTATATTTGGAATTGTTCCGGAGTATCTGTCAAGGGAAAACGACCTGTTTTCGTTATCTCGCCGGAGAAATCCTCATAATTAACATTTTCTTCGAATTTATTGAAGAATTTTACATCTCTTGAAACGTAAATTTTTCTGTCCGCTGGCACCCAGATCCTATAACCTTTTGAAACGCTGGAATAACCAACCATTGTTCCTTCCTTGGCCTTGGGGTCGAATTTTCCACGGTTTGGCGATTTGTCTAGTAGATAGGCTTTACACCCAAATGTTTGGAGGTGGCTGACTATCGGTTTCGAGCCTGTCCATAACTCGAACGGTGTTTTATTGCCTAATCTGCTGGAAATACACCTATTTCGTATGTAATTGGCTGTTGCGATGCCCTCTGCCCAGAAAGATGGGGGTAGCCCTGATTGCAGCAGCATACATCTGGTAGCCTCCACCAACGTACGATTGCGACGCTCAGCAACCCCGTTTTGCTGTGGGGTATACGCCACAGTTAATCGTCTACGTATGCCAGCATCCGCTAACACCTTGTCGAAGGATAAATTACAATATTCTCTCCCGTTATCCGATTAGAAAGCTTTAATTTTACGGCCGGTTTGGTTTTCGGCCATCGTCTTGAACTCTTTGAACTTGTCTAATACTTCGCTTTTGTGTTTAATGAAGTAAACCTCGCACCAGCCGCTGAAGTCGTCTATAAAAGAGACAAAATAGCCGGCACCGCCAAGCGATTCGGTACGCATGCGCCCGCATACGTCTGAGTGTATTAAGTCCAAGATGTTCGATGATCTGCTTTCACGTGCCTGAAAAGGAAAAGATGATAATTTACCAGCAGTACAAATTTCACAGGGAGTGTTTATAGATTTTGGATTGATTTTAAGACCAATGGCCATATTGTTCTTGCTCATGGTGAGAAGGTCCTTCTTGTTGACATGCCCCAGTCGTTCGTGCCAGACGTCTATGTCGGAGAGTTCGTTAACAGTTGTTGACAATGCGTGAGACTGTTGTGTTCTCATATAGAACAAGTCCCCATGACGATCTGCAATGATTTTGGTTTTGCCCTGTTGGTCTTTTACGAATGCCCGGTGTTTCGTGAAGACAACCTCATGTCCTGTGTTGACGATTTTGGCGACGGAAATCAAGTTGGTCTTCAACTCTGGCACGAAGAGCGTGTTTTCGAGCTTGATGACTTTGTTGTTCTCGTCGACCGCTGCGATGATCTTCACGTCACCCTTAGCTACGACCTCGGTGTCCGTCCCATCAGCGAGCTTCAAGCCGCTTGAGACGTCCGTCAAATTGGTGAAGAGCTTCTTGTCGTTGCACAAGTGGGAGGTACAACCACTATCAAAGCACCACTTGCTTGAACTAGCTTTTCCGAAGTTAGCCTGGTCGCACAGCTGGAGGTCTACTTCGCTTGCTAAAAATGCTTCTTCAGCGTTGTTTGCTTGTTCCTTGTCCCTTTTCTTTTTGAGGTAGCAGTCAGCCGCCTTGTGTCCCGGTTTCTTGCAGAAGTTACATTTGTACTTCGCTCGCGACTTATTTCTGTCGTAATTTCCGTTTTTGTCACTATCTAGGGATTTTGGATAACTTTGTTTATGTTTAAAATTTTGTTGTTTCACATACAAGGCTCCTTGCTTGTTTTGATCGGACTCCTCATTTATCGATTGACTAGCTTCAATAATTTTGTTTCGATGTCTGGAAGTTTATCTCTCGATTCAATGGCCCGCCTAAAGACTTCGTAGCTACTAGGGAGACTCTGTAAAAGCATGAGGGTGAGTAATTTCTCGTTGATGTCTACTTCCATAGCTGCGAGCTTGTCTACGGTTTCAAAAAAATGCGCCATGTGCTCGCGCACCTCACTTCCTTCCGGCATCTTCTTCTGAAGCAATTGTTTAAGAAGTGTCGCCATTTGTGCGGGTCCTTTTGGCGCGTAAATTTCATCGATTTTGTCCCAAACTTCTTTGGACGTTTCACATCTACGAATGTGTCTTAATTCGGAAGCACTAATCGCTAATATAATGTCTGACCTTGCTTTGAGATCTTGCTTGATCCACTGGTTAAATGTTGCAATTTGTTCTGCTGTCGGTTCTGCAGATAAAACTGGTTTTTTCAGTGTACCAGAGACATATTCCCACATATCATTTCTGATCAGCATGGCTTGAGCGTGAATTTTCCATGAGTCGAAATTTTCTTTGTTTAGCGTTTCTAATCTCACTGAACTCATCGTGGTTTGTTGAGCCGTTGTTGTGAAATACGATACGAATTACGTGACGATAGCGTGTTTCTGACTTTTCGTAGTTTTTTAATGCGACCGAATAGTCACTACACGTTTACAAAACACTTTGTCACTGTTCAATATCGTCTGACCAGGAATTTTTTGAAGGTTACGACACTTGTCTTAAATCAGGTATTCGCGACTGCACTTGCACTAATTTTTGTGTGTTGCTTTTCACGAGTCTGGGCTCATAACCTGTTGGGGATTAAGGGTGCAACACACAATAAAACACAACACTTTCCGATAAATAAGTGATATAATAACTTAAACGCATACACAAAGGACGTAACGTGGTACAATTATATTAGCGGTAAGTAAGGAACTCACTAGTAACATTTGGTGTTGGAACTAAACAGTTCCGGAAGTTATGAAATACGATTGTGTGCATTCTAAAATTAGCGGGAGATTGCAAATGAAACCTAACAGTAGATACACCCAGAACATTATAATTTACAAATGAAAAATTTATTCAGGGGATTAGGGGTAGATCTCTTGATTTAAATATCAGGAAAACACTATTTTCCAAGTTTCTCGTAAATTTTATATTATTTTCAGGATAATAAAAATCCTGACAAAACCATACTTTGTAGGGTGAACAGTAGATACACCCTGAATATTATAAAGTACAAATGAAAAATTTATTCAGGGGATTAGGGGTAGATCTCTTGATTTAAATATCAGGAAATCAATATTTTCCAAGTTTCTCGTAATTTTTATATTATTTTCAAGATAATAAAAATCCTGACAAAACCATAATTTGTGCGGTGAACAGTAGATACACCCTAAATATTATAAAGTACAAATGAAAAATTTATTCAGGTGATTAGAGGTAGATCTCTTGTTTTAAAGATCGGGAAACTTAGAAAATAGTGATTTCCTGATATTTAAAACAAGAGATCTACCCCTAATCCCCTGAATAAGTTTTTCATTTATAATTTATAATGTTCAGGGTGTATCTACTGTTCACCGTACAAAGTATAATTTTGTCAGGATTTTTATTATCCTGAAAATAATATAAAATTTGCGAGAAATTTGGAAAATAGTGATTTCCTTATATTTAAATCAAGAGATCTACCCCTAATCCCCTGAACAAATTTTTCATTTGTACTTTATAATATTCAGGGTGTATCTACTGTTCACCCTACAAAGTATGGTTTTGTCAGGATTTTTATTATCCTGAAAATAATATAAAATTTGCGAGATACTTGGAAAATAGTGATTACCTGATATTTAAATCAAGAGATCTACCCCTAATCCCCTAAATAAATTTTTCATATGTACTTTATAATATTCAGGGTGTATCTACTGTTCACCCTACAAAGTATGGTTTTGTCAGGATTTTTATTATCCTGAAAATAATATAAAATTTGCGAGAAACTTGGAAACTAGTGATTTCCTGATATTTAAATCAAGAGATCTACCCCTAATCCCCTGAACAAATTTTTCATTTACTTTATAATATTCAGGGTGTATCTGCTGTTCACCCTACAAAGTATGGTTTTGTCAGGATTTTTATTATCCTGAAAATAATATAAAATTTGCGAGATACTTGGAAAATAGTGATTACCTGATATTTAAATCAAGAGATCTACCCCTAATCCCCTAAATAAATTTTTCATATGTACTTTATAATATTCAGGGTGTATCTACTGTTCACCCTACAAAGTATGGTTTTGTCAGGATTTTTATTATCCTGAAAATAATATAAAATTTGCGAGAAACTTGGAAACTAGTGATTTCCTGATATTTAAATCAAGAGATCTACCCCTAATCCCCTGAACAAATTTTTCATTTACTTTATAATATTCAGGGTGTATCTGCTGTTCACCCTACAAAGTATGGTTTTGTCAGGATTTTTATTATCCTGAAAATAATATAAAATTTGCGAGATACTTGGAAAATAGTGATTACCTGATATTTAAATCAAGAGATCTACCCCTAATCCCCTAAATAAATTTTTCATATGTACTTTATAATATTCAGGGTGTATCTACTGTTCACCCTACAAAGTATGGTTTTGTCAGGATTTTTATTATCCTGAAAATAATATAAAATTTGCGAGATACTTGGAAAATAGTGATTACCTGATATTTAAATCAAGAGATCTACCCCTAATCCCCTATATAAATTTTTCATTTGTACTTTATAATATTCAGGGTGTATCTACTGTTCACCCTACAAAGTATAGTTTTGTCAGGATTTTTATTATCCTGAAAATAATATAAAATTTGCGAGAAACTTGGTAAATAGTGATTTCCTGATATTTAAATCAAGAGATCTACCCCTAATCCACTGAATAAATTTTTCATTTGTACTTTATAATATTCAGGGTGTATCTACTGTTCACCCTACAAAGTATGGTTTTGTCAGGATTTTTATTATCCTGAAAATAATATAAAATTTGCGAGAAACTTGGAAAATAGTGATTTCCTGATATTTAAATCAAGAGATCTACCCCTAATCCCCTGAATAAATATTTCATTTGTACTTTATAATATTCAGGGTGTATCTGCTGTTCACCCTACAAAGTATGGTTTTGTCAGGATTTTTATTATCCTGAAAATAATATAAAATTTGCGAGAAACTTGGAAAATAGTGATTTCCTGATATTTAAATCAAGAGATCTACCCCTAATCCCCTGAATAAATTTTTCATTTGTACTTTATAATATTCAGGGTGTATCTGCTGTTCACCCTACAAAGTATGGTTTTGTCAGGATTTTTATTATCCTGAAAATAATATAAAATTTGCGAGAAACTTGGAAAATAGTGATTTCCTGATATTTAAATCAAGAGATCTACCCCTAATCCCCTGAATAAATATTTCATTTGTACTTTATAATATTCAGGGTGTATCTGCTGTTCACCCTACAAAGTATGGTTTTGTCAGGATTTTTATTATCCTGAAAATAATATAAAATTTGCGAGAAACTTGGAAAATAGTGATTTCCTGATATTTAAATCAAGAGATCTACCCCTAATCCCCTGAATAAATTTTTCATTTGTACTTTATAATGTTCAGGGTGTATATACTGTTCACCGTACAAAGTATGGTTTTGTCAGGATTTTTATTATCCTGAAAATAATATAAAATTTGCGAGAAACTTGGAAAATAGTGATTTCCTGATATTTAAATCAAGAGATCTACCCCTAATCCCCTGAATAAATATTTCATTTGTACTTTATAATATTCAAGGTGTATCTGCTGTTCACCCTACAAAGTATGGTTTTGTCAGGATTTTTATTATCCTGAAAATAATATAAAATTTGCGAGAAACTTGGAAACTAGTGATTTCCTGATATTTAAATCAAGAGATCTACCCCTAATCCCCTGAATAAATTTTTCATTTGTACTTTATAATATTCAGGGTGTATCTGCTGTTCACCCTACAAAGTATGGTTTTGTCAGGATTTTTATTATCCTGAAAATAATATAAAATTTGCGAGAAACTTGGAAAATAGTGATTTCCTGATATTTAAATCAAGAGATCTACCACTAATCCCCTGAATAAATTTTTCATTTGTACTTTATAATATTCAGGGTGTATGCGCTGTTCACCCTACAAAGTATGGTTTTGTCAGGATTTTTATTATCCTGAAAATAATATAAAATTTGCGAGAAACTTGGAAAATAGTGATTACCTGATATTTAAATCAAGAGGTCTACCCCTAATCCCCTAAATAAATTTTTCATTTGTACTTTATAATATTCAGGGTGTATCTACTGTTCACCCTACAAAGTATGGTTTTGTCAGGATTTTTATTATCCTGAAAATAATATAAAATTTGCGAGAAACTTGGAAAATAGTGATTTCCTGATATTTAAATCAAGAGATCTACCCCTAATCCCCTGAATAAATATTTCATTTGTACTTTATAATATTCAGGGTGTATCTACTGTTCACCCTACAAAGTATGGTTTTGTCAGGATTTTTATTATCCTGAAAATAATATAAAATTTGCGAGAAACTTGGAAACTAGTGATTTCCTGATATTTAAATCAAGAGATCTACCCCTAATCCCCTGAATAAATTTTTCATTTGTACTTTATAATATTCAGGGTGTATCTGCTGTTCACCCTACAAAGTATGGTTTTGTCAGGATTTTTATTATCCTGAAAATAATATAAAATTTGCGAGAAACTTGGAAAATAGTGATTTCCTGATATTTAAATCAAGAGATCTACCCCTAATCCCCTGAATAAATATTTCATTTGTACTTTATAATATTCAGGGTGTATCTACTGTTCACCCTACAAAGTATGGTTTTGTCAGGATTTTTATTATCCTGAAAATAATATAAAATTTGCGAGAAACTTGGAAAATAGTGATTTCCTGATATTTAAATCAAGAGATCTACCCCTAATCCCCTGAATAAATATTTCATTTGTACTTTATAATATTCAAGGTGTATCTGCTGTTCACCCTACAAAGTATGGTTTTGTCAGGATTTTTATTATCCTGAAAATAATATAAAATTTGCGAGAAACTTGGAAACTAGTGATTTCCTGATATTTAAATCAAGAGATCTACCCCTAATCCCCTGAATAAATTTTTCATTTGTACTTTATAATATTCAGGGTGTATCTGCTGTTCACCCTACAAAGTATGGTTTTGTCAGGATTTTTATTATCCTGAAAATAATATAAAATTTGCGAGAAACTTGGAAAATAGTGATTTCCTGATATTTAAATCAAGAGATCTACCACTAATCCCCTGAATAAATTTTTCATTTGTACTTTATAATATTCAGGGTGTATGCGCTGTTCACCCTACAAAGTATGGTTTTGTCAGGATTTTTATTATCCTGAAAATAATATAAAATTTGCGAGAAACTTGGAAAATAGTGATTACCTGATATTTAAATCAAGAGGTCTACCATTAATCCCCTAAATAAATTTTTCATTTGTACTTTATAATATTCAGGGTGTATCTACTGTTCACCCTACAAAGTATGGTTTTGTCAGGATTTTTATTATCCTGAAAATAATATAAAATTTGCGAGAAACTTGGAAAATAGTGATTTCCTGATATTTAAATCAAGAGATCTACCCCTAATCCCCTGAATAAATATTTCATTTGTACTTTATAATATTCAGGGTGTATCTACTGTTCACCCTACAAAGTATGGTTTTGTCAGGATTTTTATTATCCTGAAAATAATATAAAATTTGCGAGAAACTTGGAAACTAGTGATTTCCTGATATTTAAATCAAGAGATCTACCCCTAATCCCCTGAATAAATTTTTCATTTGTACTTTATAATATTCAGGGTGTATCTGCTGTTCACCCTACAAAGTATGGTTTTGTCAGGATTTTTATTATCCTGAAAATAATATAAAATTTGCGAGAAACTTGGAAAATAGTGATTTCCTGATATTTAAATCAAGAGATCTACCCCTAATCCCCTGAATAAATTTTTCATTTGTACTTTATAATAATCAGGGTGTATCTGCTGTTCACCCTACAAAGTATGGTTTTGTCAGGATTTTTATTATCCTGAAAATAATATAAAATTTGCGAGATACTTGGAAAATAGTGATTACCTGATATTTAAATCAAGAGGTCTACCCCTAATCCCCTAAATAAATTTTTCATTTGTACTTTATAATATTCAGGGTGTATCTACTGTTCACCGTACAAAGTATGGTTTTGTCAGGATATTTATTATCCTGAAAATAATATAAAAATTGCGATAAACTTGGAAAATAGTGATTTCCTGATATTTAAATCAAGAGATCTACCCCTAATCCCCTGAATAAATTTTTCATTTGTAATTTATAATGTTCAGGGTGTATCTACTGTTCACCCTACAAAGTATGGTTTTGTCAGAATTTTTATTATCCTGAAAATAATATAAAAATTGCGAGAAACTTGGAAAATAGTGATTTCCTGATATTTAAATCAAGAGATCTACCCCTAATCCCCTGAATAAATTTTTCATTTGTAATTTATAATGTTCAGGGTGTATCTACTGTACACCCTACAAAGTATGGTTTTGTCAGAATTTTTATTATCCTGAAAATAATATAAAATTTGCGAGAAACTTGGAAAATAGTGATTTCCTTATATTTAAATCAAGAGATCTACCCCTAATCCCCTGAATAAATATTTCATTTGTACTTTATAATATTCAGGCTGCATCTACTGTTCACCCTACAAACTATGTTTTGTCAGGACTTTTATTATCCTGAAAATAATATAAAATTTGCGAGAAACTTGGAAAATAGTGATTTCCTGATATTTAAATCAAGAGATCTACCCCTAATCCCCTGAATAAATTTTTCATTTGTAATTTATAATGTTCAGGGTGTATCTACTGTTCACCCTACAAAGTATGGTTTTGTCAGAATTTTTATTATCCTGAAAATAATATAAAATTTGCGAGAAACTTGGAAAATAGTGATTTCCTTATATTTAAATCAAGAGATCTACCCCTAATCCCCTGAATAAATATTTCATTTGTACTTTATAATATTCAGGCTGCATCTACTGTTCACCCTACAAACTATGTTTTGTCAGGACTTTTATTATCATGAAAATAATATAAAATTTGCGAGAAACTTGGAAATAATGATTTTCTGATATTCAAATCAATAGATCTACCCCTAATCCCCTGAATAAATTTTTCATTTGCACTTTATAATGTTCAGGGTGTATATACTGTTCACCATACAAAGTATGGTTTTGTCAGGATTTTTATTATCCTGAAAATAATATAAAATTTGCGAGAAACTTGGAAAATAGTGATTTCCTGATATTTAAATCAAGAGATCTACCCCTAATCCCCTGAATAAATTTTTCATTTGTACTTTATAATGTTCAGGGTGTATATACTGTTCACCGTACAAAGTATGGTTTTGTCAGGATTTTTATTATCCTGAAAATAATATAAAATTTGCGAGAAACTTGGAAAATAGTGATTTCCTGATATTTAAATCAAGAGATCTACCCCTAATCCCCTGAATAAATTTTTCATTTGTACTTTATAATGTTCAGGGTGTATCTACTGTTCACCCTACAAAGTATGGTTTTGTCAGGATTTTTATTATCCTGAAAATAATATATAATTTGCGAGAAACTTGGAAAATAGTGATTTCCTGATATTTAAATCAAGAGATCTACCCCTAATCCCCTGAATAAATTTTTCATTCGTACTTTATGATATTTAGGGTGTATCTACTGTTCACCCTACAAAGTAAAATAATATAAAATTTGCGAGAAACTTGCAAATAATGATTTTCTGATATTTAAATCAAGAGATCTACCCCTAATCCCCTGAATAAATTTTTCATTTGTTCTTTATAATATTCAGGGTGTATCTACTGTTCACCCTACAAATTATGGTTTTGTCAGGATTTTTATTATCCTGAAAATAATATAAAATTTGCGAGATACTTGAAAAATAGTGATTTCCTGATATTTAAATTAAGAGATCTACCGCTAATCCCCTGAATAAATTTTTCATTTGTACTTTATGATGTTCAGGGTGTATCTACTGTTCACCCTACAAAGTATGGTTTTGTCAGGATTTTTATTATCCTTAAAATAATAGGTTTGTTCGTTCCGCCACCCTGCGTCTATCGCAAACCGCGGCGGTGAAATTTGCTGTTCTTTTCGATTCGCGGTTCACTGTAAAGTCAATAGATTCTGTTCGTTCCGTTTTTCTAGTAACTTGCGGTAAAACGCCGCGGCAGCTGGCGGTGATAATTTTTACAGTGACTCATGACTCGGTGGTAAAAAAATAATCGGCGGTAATGTTCGCGTCTACATATGAAGTGCCAGTATGACAGTGTTTGACAAATAAATATTAGGAAAAAACTGTTATTTTTCAATAAGTATGCTATGTAATGTTTCAGTTTTAGAAATTGAAATACATTTGTAAAATATATAAATGTCAATGTCGTATGAATTATGATTTGTAAGAAGGTAAATATAAATGATAACAATAGTAAACAATTAAAATAATGGAAAATGGAATAATATGTTTTTACTGAGTATCCTTTATAATTATAATAGTCTGAAGTATATTCGAAAATAATTTAACGCAAACGGATCGAACAGAAAAATTATTTTTAGTAACTTAAATTATTACCGCGGCGATTGGCAGTGAATCGCAAAACGCAGCGACAATTACCGCCGCGTTTTGCGGTAAGACGCCGCATAGCGGAACGAACAAACCTAATATAAAAATTGCGAGAAACTTGGAAAATGGTGATTTCCTGATATTTAAATCAAGAGATCTACCCCTAATCCCCTGAATAAATTTTTCATTTGTACTTAATGATGTGCAGTGTGTATCTACTGTTCACCCTACAGAGTATGGATTTGTCAGGATTTTTATTATCCTGAAAATAATAGGTTTGTTCGTTCCGCTACCCTGCGTCTATCGCAAAACGCGGCGCTGAAATTTGCTGTTCTTTTCGATTCGCGGTTCACTGTAAAGTCACTAGATTCTGTTCGTTCCGTTTTTCTAGTAACTTGCGGTAAAACGCCGCGGCAGCTGGCGGTGATAATTTTTACAGTGACTCATGACTCGATGGTAAAAAAATAATCGGCGGTAATGTTTGCGTCTACATATGAAGTGCTAGTATGACAGTTTTTGACAAATAAATATTAGGAAAAAATTGTTATTTTTCAATAAGTATGCTGTGTAATGTTTAAGTTTTAGAAATTGAAATACATTTGTAAAATATATAAATGTCAATGTCATATGAATTATGATTTGTAACAAGTTAAATTTAAATGATAACAATAGTAAACAATTAAAATAATGGAAAATGGAATAATATATTTTTACTGAGTATCCTTTATGATTATAATAGTTTGAAGTATCTTCGAAAATAATTTAACGCAAACGGATCGAACAGAAAAATAATTTTTAGTAACTTAAATTATTACCGCAGCGATTGGCAGTGAATCGCAAAACGCAGCGACAATTACCGCCGCGTTTTGCGGTAAAACGCCGCATAGCGGAACGAACAAACCTAATATAAAAATTGCGAGATCGAACTCAGGTCACCAAAATGTCATTTATCAGTGCAAAACATTCATAACCTGTTCTCAAAACTTATATAAATAAATCAGTACAATTGTGTTGTCTACTCAAACGCAAAATAAATGTATTATTTTATATCAATTATTGGCATATGATTTTATTTTTTTATAATATATACGGTACAGGCAAAAAAAATACGAATATTTTATTATTTTCTTGTTTTTCACAAATCGACAACACTTTTGATGTCCCTAGTACATTCACTGCCAGTGCTACGCAACACTTGCTGTAAATCGAATCGGCTGCTGCGAATCGGCTGCTAAGTTCAGTCTGATTCACAAAAGATGGCATAAAACCGGATAAAGCTTACGTTGAAGCGATTGAACGATACAAGGAACCAAAAGATATTACCGAAGTGAGAAGGTTCCTGGGCATGGTTAATTATTTAACAAAATTTATTGAAAACTACTCAACAAAGACACATGCCTTGCGAGAATTACTCCACAAAAATAACGAGTTTATATGGGGCCCAGAACAACAACGGTGTTTTGACAATTTAAAGAAAGAAATCTGTACATTACCAATCTTGGCACAGTACAACACAAAAAGTAAAACAAGGATAGCGACAGACGCCAGCGCGTATGGGATCGGAGGAGTCCTTGAGCAGCAACAAGATAATGGCACATGGAGACCAGTCTGTTTTTGCTCAAAATCACTAAGTGCAGCAGAGCAACGATACGCTACAATAGAAAAAGAGTGTTTAGCGATAACATTTACATGTAACAGACTAAGCCAGTTTTTGATTGGAAAGAGATTTCAGATTCAAACCGACCACAAGCCTTTAATTGCAATCTTAGACGAAAAAGCAATTAATGATTTGTCAGCTAGATTACAAAACTTCCGTATGAAACTGAGTATATTCGATTACGAAACAGTATACGTACCAGGAAAAGAAATGCTTGTACCAGATGCTTTAAGTCGAGAGCCCATTCACACTCAAGACAATGAAGAAGACATTTTAATATTGTCAAAAATAAAAACTATATCAACCGTTTTAACAACTAGAAAACCTGATGTACAAATAGCACAGGAGAAAGACGAAGTTCCGAAAATAATTACAAATTACATCAAAAATGGATGGCCAGAAAAAGAAAAATGTCATTCAGAAGTAATGCCATATTATAAATATCGCAATAATATTGGAATCTCAAACGATATCTTAGTCTATGACGATAGAATAATAATACCAAGAGAACTACGTGGAAAATGTTTAACCGACATACGTACGGGTCACTTAGGAATCCAAAAATGCAAATCTCGAGCACGACAATCAGTCTGGTGGCCCGGGATTAATAACCAAATAGTGGAATTAGTCGAAAATTGTGAACCATGTTTAAAGAACCGCCAACCAAATGTAGAACCTCTACTAAATTTTGATTTACCAACTTTACCATGGCATACGGTTGGTACAGATATTTTTGAATGGAAAGGGAAATCATATCTGGTTATTCAAGATTATTATAGTTTATATTTGGAAGTAGCAGAACTTAAAAGTCTAGATAGCAGATACATCATTGAAACTTTAGCGACAACGGAAAACAGTTCGATAGCATAGAATTTAAAAATTTTGCGAGAACATATGGATTTGAATGGAGACCAAATAGCCCTAAGCATTCACAATCCAACGGATTAGCAGAAAGCGCAGTCCAAACTGCTAAAAAGATATTAAAGAAATCCGAAGACTTTTACTTAGGCCTCCTAGCCTACCGCAATACACCATTAAATAGTGAAGCTTCCCCAAGTCAACTGCTAATGGGACGTATACTAAGAGAAAGAATTCCAATACAAGAAAAAAAGCTATATCCGAAATTGCCCAATCACAAACAAGCGTGGGAGAAGAAAGGAAAGAAGAAAAAGTTGCAAAAACATTATTACGACAAAAGACACAGATCTAGAGAAAATAAAATACTGGAGAAAGGGGAACGTGTATGGATCACTGATAAACAAAGAGAAGGAGTAATAAAGGAAAAGTGCGGTCCACGAGCGTACAAAGTAACAACAGAGAAGAGAGAAATAATAAGAAATCGACACTTTCTACAGCCACTGCCAACCGAAAAGAACGAAGAAAAGAAACAAGAACAGAAACAGCATTCATATGAAAGAAAAATTTCAGAGAGAGTCAAGAATCGCCCAAAGTACTTAAAAAACTATGTATAATATAAATGTATTGTGATATGTAAATTTATTTAAAAAAAAAGAAGAAAGGGAGATGTAACAACTGTATTTTAAAATTCAAATATTCGCGCGTTTTTCTATGTAAGTAGCGAGTAAGAAGAGAACATATGTTGTCGCGCCAATATGTATGTAGAGCGTACGCATGGACTGGTGTTGTGAAAATAAATGTTGTGTCTAAAACAAACGTACTCGTATTCTATTCTATATTGAACCCACAAAACACTACAGTAAAGATCATTTTGATGTAAATATAAATAATTTTATAATTAAATAAGTACTATTGAATACATTTAATTTTTAGCTGGAAAATGATGCACTCAGGCTACGGTTTCTTATACTGGCTAATCTTTGCACTACTAGAGCATAAGAGAGATTGATAAATCTAGGATAAAACATTACTAGATGGTATTTCTTAAGATCACTACTGGCGTGGCGATAATGTCAATCTCCAACTGAAAAGGATCTGTTCCAAACAATGTGTCGCTGGAATATGTTTTATATATGTTTTAACAATATGTATTCTGTATGTTCCTAACACGAAATAAATCAAATAGTCAAAATAGACAATAAAGTGTGTGTGCGTGTCATAAAGTGTCAGGTGTCAACTAAAATGGAAAAAACAGAAAAATTACTTAGAAATAGACAAAGCAAACATGTTGGAGAAATAAATGTAAAAATAATACATGGGATGAAATGTATAATGAATTTAATTTAATACCTGGAACATCGGTGGAGTAATTTATTCTATAGATTTAATTAGCTAGTATTTTTATTCTTGCTTTGACGAAAATCTCTGGAATAAAGTATTTTACTTCAAGAGTAAATTTTACTTTCTAGTGCTTTACTTATCCAGCTTTTATAATACTGGGCATTAAACTATGAAATATAACGCTGTAATAAATAACTAAGAACTACACTAAAGAACCAAAAATCACGCTGTACTATAAGTCAGACCTTTTGTCACACAGTTGTCATGTTGTCATTAAAGCAATCATTGACGTTGATGTATGATACATTTGTTTGTATTTTTTTTTATCATCTTTCCAGTTTTGTCATTGACTAATGTAATTCTGACGTCACAGGCAGTGTAATTTGGCGCCAATTCAAAAAGTAATTTTTTAAATTGTTACTGGGCTTAATATATACAGTAATTTGAACAGAAAATCATATTTAATAATACTGTAGAACATACTTATTCGAATTTCAGAAGAAAAAATATATGTTATTTTTTTGCAACACCTCATTCAGTAGTACCGTGTACTTAGTTTTCATGGGAGTACACAAGATACTACTTGTTAAAATAAAAAATTATATTACAATAACAGCATTCAGTATTCAAAAATAAGTCAATTGGTACGGCTATGGATCAAGTTATCTGAAATAATGAATGAACCACGTTACATCAACATGGAACATCGTTTTAAAATGGCATGTTGTAAATTGTTAATTCTTTCATGATGCAGATGACCTTAATCGGACATCTTTAATACTTATTTACAATATGAGTGGGATATAAACATTATTATTGCACGTATTGTGAATTGCCCTATGAGCTCGCAGGGCGAGTTAGGGTAATCATATAGGGCGTTAATGTTGTAGTATCCCACGAATATAGCACATAATTTTATGTATCATCGTATACCATATCGCACTTATTTTAATTATGTAATAGCCTTGTTATACCATTGAGTGCTTTAATGAGAATGGTTACTATACTAAAATTTCATTGCCGCACTCATTGGTCTAACAAGGCCATTACATAACTAAAATAAGTGCGATATGCTATAACTTATCTCACGGTCATATATATAAAAGAAACTTTACCCTTAATTCATTTTCAATTCTAAGACGACGATGTTTACATATAATTTTATACATATTTTCGTCAACTGTGTTGGGAACACCAATATATTGGTCTAAAGCATCTAATGATTTAAGAAAATCTAAACATTCTTGATTTAAAATTGGTGATTTTTCATTAGTAACACAACAATTTGCCAACTCATTGATTAGACTTATATAATGTATTCCCTTAATCGTTAATTTTGGTTGTTTTCTGAAATTAAAATATGTAGACTTACGTACGAGTATGTATAATATAATAAGTGTGTTTGCAAAAGTGGATACACCATTTTTTCTCGCTTATTATTGCAGATGCACACATTCCGTATCGGACATGATTTCATAAGTACAATATTTGTGATTGAGGTGTGTGAAAAATCAACTTTGTATTTTTAAATACAACCTATATACTATTTTTACCTCTCCCTAAGAGAGGTATTGTATTCATGCTAAAAATCGCATATCCAGATTGTTACGGTCTAATTTTGCCATATAACATTTTTGCTCTATATTCTTATTCCTATCGTTTACGTACCTTTCTTTCTAACTTAAATCTGGATTTCCCTCGTCGAATGTTTACTGTTAATCTGTCAATCCCTTATATTCCTTGTGTTTTTCAATTGTTATAACTTCTTTAATTTGTGTTCTGTCCAATAAATCTTCTTCACAATTTCATTCTCCTTTTTATTGTTTGTGTTTAGTGTTCATTGGTTCCTAAATTGTGTATCTCTCATGTAAAATATGTTTCACTTCTATTTAGTAACTTACCTGTATTTTATCTTCATTATTTTTGGCCTATTTATATTTTTTTCCAGACATTCATTTTGTAGCGACCTTCTGATGTTTTGTTGACATTTTTGGCAGGTTTGATGCTGTTTAGCATGTCAGCGGCGTGCGCGTTCGTTTATTGTATTTCTTCTTTATGTTATTTTTTGGTTTTACTGTGGCGTTGTATGTTTCCGGCCACCATTTTGATTGTCCGTGTAAAAGTTTCCGACCTCAAAGACTTTTGTTCCTGATGTAGGGCAGTAAAGACGTGTTTTTTTGACCATCGTATTTGTGGCACATGGCCATTGTTCGGCGTAGATTTTTTTGTGTAGTTATTGTGTCGATGCAAAAGTAGAGTGTTTCGTTCGTTGTCTTTTGAACCAATATTGTTTTGGTCTCGCTATTGTGCAGATTTTGATAACGTCGAAGTGTCGTTTTGACTGTCCAGTGTTGGTTTTTCGGTGATGCGCCATTGTGGATTCATGGGCATTACATTTTCGTTCTGGCAGTTAATCTCCGAGGGAGGATTTGGCCGCTCTACATTCTCATCTTCGTTTGTTGGGACATCAGCCAGCTTGAGTTCATCCGTCAACATCGCCCACCTGTGTAGCCCTTTCCGCCCTGCACACGTCACAGGAGCTAAGTACATTAACGTCTTGTAAGATCGTTCTTCCGTTTAATATTTTTTTTTTGCGTGGAAGAACTGAAGTCATTCAAAGTTATGTGTTGCCGTAGAGGACTGTGCTACAGTGTCCTCATTGTAGATTTCATTTTGACACGTTTGTAATTGTATTTTTTATGAAAATGATTAGTGTGGATATGATTATATGTCATTGGAGCCATCAGCTCATTGTTGTTTTATCGTTGCAGAACTATTTTTGTGTATAGCACTATTTTTATATATGATTACATTGTTGCCCAATTGTTGCAACTTGTGATTCAGCGAGGTTGCGCGTATCAACTGGCATGTAGCCCAGGTTTTGAAATGATATCACTTCGAAAGAACTGTAACTGTATATACGCCGCGCCAGAAACTGGGTTATGGGTTCAACAATAGTATATTTTTGATCTTTTTACTTTTTTTACGACATCCTCATTTTTATTGTGCCTTAAGCACGCATTAACTTGCCTTTCATTAAATTCTGTTTTATTAAATTATTTCTTTTATTTCGCAAACCTCAGTCGTTTACAGGCAACAACTTTACGGTAGGTAAGATCTTGTAGTATTTTGTTTAGTACCGTCCTTTTCGTAATTTTGGAGGTTAAAAATTACGTGGCGCCCTTATACCTTTTATAACCATTCTTGTGGTTTCCAACCCAGCCCGTCTCCACTGTTTAAAAGCTGGCGGCCTCCCAACAGAACATCCCTGTGGAGTATCCGTGACTCAATTAACCCTTTAGGGAAAAGTTTCGTCACAAGATTTTAATGAATAAGCACGTTTTAAGGTCCCTAGAATCCGATTATAACATTTTTACGATGATGTCCGTATGTGTGTGTGTGTGTGTGTGTGTGTGTGTGTGTGTGTGTGTGTGTGTGTGTGTGTGTGTGTGTGTATGGATGTTGGATTCACTATATCTCAAATACTATAAGACTTAACACATTTTTAACTACGGATTCCTCAATCTAACAATAATGGGAAGAGTCGAGTCAGTTTTGGTAACAATTGGACAACCAGAAGTAGTAGTTACAAGAAAAAAATCATTAAATATTATTTATCGAAAATTTATATAAATACTTATATTAAAGAACGTTAAATTCTTTATTCGATAAATATAAATTCATTATTATATCTGCTATAGATTCAGAGATAAAGAAATGCATATAAAATAATTTGATGTAAAAATTCTTAGATCAAACTACTTCAAGGCAAGAAATTCAAATGTTTGCAATTCACACATAAATGTCACTGTCAAAAATATTTGTATGCCACTGTCAAAAATATTCGTACATCATTATGAAGATTATGAAAATAAATAAAAAGTCAACAACGCAAAAGAATATACCTACAAATGAATATAAAAGGAATTTGCGAAAGAATGACGAATAAAAGAAAATGAAAAGGAAAGTAGAAAAAAATTCAGGATATTGAATATAAAGAAAATGTATGTATTGTACATAATTTTTATTAAAATAATTATTTTGTAGTGAGACATGAATATATGTATTTGTATTTAAAAATATTTTTCGTTTTATGCGTACAACCAGGTAAAATATCTGGCGAGAGGTTATGTGTTGGCCACATCAGATTTTTTAAATTAGGATTGCATTTTTTGTTTTCTTTTCGAGCATACCAAATTTATTAGTATTAACGTTAACATTTTTATCGTAATTTAATATGTGAGAGGGCTATGATATGACCTACGGCAATATTGAAGAATTGAAGAACAGAATACGGAATACCGCGGAAGGAATTGACAGAATCGAGTTTTGAGTGAAATAAGAAGACGTACATTAAAATGTATTAATGTAAATGGGGAACATGTTGAATAATGTTTTGTTTCACTTTGTAAATTTCTTATTTCATAGTAACATTAAATTAAAAATAAATGAACTCATTAACATAATATCATGAAAACAATTACTATTATAGCCCTCCCGCATATTAATTTATATCTATTTACGATAAAAATCAAGCAAAAGAAAGTAATTATTTATAACAAATGAATAACGTTAATACTAATAAATTTGATATGGTCGGAAAGAGAACAAAAATTACAACCCAAATTTAAAAAAAATTGTAATTGTATTTAAATTTACAAAGTTGATGTCACTTCCGGTTATACCGGAACTTCTATAATTACAATTTTCACACATTCCAATCACAAATATTGCACTGATTAAATCATGTCCTATAAGCAATATGTTTATCTGCAATAATAAGCGAGAAAAAGGGTGTATCCATTTTTGCAAACACTGTATATTACTTGAATAATTTTAAGGTCTGCTCTTGAATTAAAATCATATAATCCTGAAAATCACGTTTAAAATTTTTCTCTATTAATTTATCTTTAGCATGTAATGCCTCTCCAACATTTCTGCATACAATTGCTGCATTACCCACTTCTTCCAACTTTTCAGTAATTTCAGAAATAAGTATCTCATTCTTTTTTATATTTTCTCTGAAATATATTACTTTTACTTATTTATATTTTACTGAATTCTTAATCTTACATTATTTCCTGCTCCTGGCGCTTTAATGCTTTTCGCCGTATAAAATGAATTTGTATTCTTTTAATTATAAATATTTGTTGCATGCGGGCATTTTCTATGAGTATTTTATACATACAAAGATCACGCAATCTCGAATTGAATTTTTTGACTATTTCCCGGACATTTTCTGACGTTTTCGCATATTCTGTTTCCAACATATTTTTGTACCTGAGTCTTTCACTGTGTAGAAAAGCTACTTTTTCTTCATACTCTCTAACTGCGCGCAAATCTTCTTCGTTAAATAATTCAGGTTGTTTTTCTAACTAATAAAAAATAATTAGTTTTAAAAAATTATTCTTGATTTGATACGATAACGATATGAGACATTTACATTTTACAATAGGTACTCTATCATTTTAGTTATCTACTTACTATGATGCCCTGTAATTCTATTTCTATAGTGTATATTTCACGTTTATCATAAGCAGAGAACTATCATTCAGTAATGTTCAATTATTTCTCAATTCTAGCTCAGTTTGCTTACTAAAACAAAACTGACATTTTGGAAGCAAAAAAAATATACATTAAGGCGGTAGACTTGTCCCCGTCACGGCAACGGAAACATGGTATAGAATTTCATAGAATCTGGCTGTAATATTAAAAATTAACAACTGGAATTTTAATGAAGAATGAAGAATATATAATTAATCCGGGAGTGAACCGATTTTATTTAAAAAAGTAACAAATAAAAAAAATACATTATAATAACAATATTAGCCATTTTTATACTTTTTTTTAATATATTAATATTTTAAAAAAACTAATTACGGTACCCTGTAAACACATCTTTATTGATTCTATTTCTGTTTTGCTTTTAAAAATATATTATGTAGTTTATTATTGAAATTGTGAAATTCGAATATGCAATTTTAGTATCGAAATTTACACACAGATGTCACAGCATTGCACCCCTAAGTAGGGTACCTTTATAACCAGGGTATGGCCATGGCGTGGCTCACGTTTCGTCCGCCATTACCGGGACATCTGTTATATGTGTTGTTCTTGCGCAAAGTATTATGTATTTTCGTGGCTATTTGTTTTATTTGAATGAAAAACACATTTAATTATCATTTTAATATGTATTTAAAGTGTAAGTAATATATTTTATCTTATTTACTTGTGTAGTTTGTTAAGATACCCACCACGATTACTGTCACTGAAAACAACTAAAAATTACAAATATTAAGCACAATCATTTAAATTTTTAAAAGGTAAGTTTAGAATATATAATTATTATGTAATTAAGAACTAGTGATATTAAATAAGATGTGATAATAACAACACATATAATATATTCTACATAACCTATAAATGTATGTCATAATAATAATTGTATATATCTTAAATAAATTCATTTTTATTACCTTTTTAAATTCACAGTGTGATTATTTAATATTATTTTATAATATAATATCACATTTATTACAAATAAATAGGAAAATTACCGACAATGGCGGCGATCTTGGCCCATGGCCATACCCTGGTTATAAAGGTACCCTACCCCTAAGCAAAGCCAGTAGATATACTAAAGTAACGCCATGGCGGCCATCTTGGCCTTAAAAAGCAACAATAAATATTTTTTCCGCCGATAGACGCGCTTTTATTCGTATTTGTGTTATTGCAGGGTTCTGTAATGTTGGCAATATCAAATTATTGGTTATCTACAAAATGTTTTTGTAATTATGGAAAATGTTAATTTCAACAACACTATTTAAATTAAAACTTCTTACTTCGCAATGCATTGCATATTTCGATTAAATATCGGCTCTTCCAATGTTTGTAAACCACTGATGACGGCTCTCTTCAACATTTGGTATGCCAAAAAAATTTATGTGCATATTCTATTTTTATTATGATGACAATTAATTGCACAGGAACAAGGCATTATCTGTGGTAAATTCTCAGTTTATTCTTTTTAACACACGAAAATTAAAACTGGTGTATACCAATGTGGCATTTGACACGTGCAACATCAACGCAATTGTTATTGTTGCTTTTTAAGGCCAAGATGGCCGCCATGGCGGTACTTTAGTATATCTACTAACTTTGCCCCTAAGTAGAGGCTCTAGAATTATAGCGTTTTCAGCTTACACAGTGCAAGTGCGCACTGAGTGCAACATATCACGTGACGACACCGAACGAGTTCTGCCCTCATCCGGTGGCAGTGATGTTTAGGCTGAAAACGATTTTGTTTAGTCGCCATATTTGCACTGACACTATTGCACTTGCCTAGGGAGTCAGTGCACAAAAGTCGCACTGAGCTAGTGCACGGTGCAACTTTTTCTTAAGCTGAAAACACATCAGCTGACTAAATTTTGCACTCAATGGCTAGCTGATAACGCTCAGGGCAAAAAAGTGCGCACTCGACTTGTAAGCTGAAAACGCTATTAGAGTCTGGACACGTCATGACAATATACCTATAAAACTAAAATATACTGCTGGCGAGAGTGAGATTTGTGAGACTGACATTAGACGAGTGCAGACCTATATAGCTGCACTTTTCTGTAAGAATAACTCTGCGCAAGCGCCGGATTGCTTTGATTTTATTGGTGTAGAACGCGGCAAAGGGGAACTAGCTGGCGGGAAATTCTTACACTAACTGATAAGGATAGACTACGAGTATAATATTTTCGTACTCATGCATTGAAATGTGTTGTTTCGCGTCGCCTAAGCAACGTTCGAAACGTCAATTTCCCAGGTTTCCACCAGATCTGTGCACTCGATAAGCGACCGGGAAATTTTGGAAAAAACACTTTCCTATTTCTAAAGCATTTCTTAAAGATATATATATTTACAATAAAAAAAGTATAGTTTCTCAAACATTGTTTCGCGTAATAATTATAAAAGAAAATGGTGGAATATTGAATGAAATTTAATTTTAAAATAATGAAGTTAGTGCATTTGGTTCACAATATTGGCAACAATTTCTGTTTGGCGGGAGTCGGCACGACAGAGCACTCGGGAAGTCGGTAACACATAATCAACAAACGTAATGTTAATTAATGGGAGGCAATGTAATCGTGCCAAAAATTCGATGTTGAATTTTCAGTAAATAAGCACGAATTAGGGTCGCCACAACACGTTTTTACTCTTTTTACGATGATGTGTGTGTGCGTGTGTGTGTGTGTGTGTGTGTGTGTGTGTGTGTGTGTGTGTGTGTGTGCGTGCGTGCGTGTGTGTGACGATTTTTTCGTCCACGATAACTTTTATAACAAACTTGCAAATATATCTATTTTCCGAATTTAAGCTTCCTGCATTCATATAATGAGTTGATTAGATGCTGAGTAATATTGAATAAATGGAAGTGATACTTTACTTGAAGCCCATAACAGTTTTTAATGAAAAACTATATTAAAATATAATTCAGAACATTCCAATGTTAGTATTTAAGAGTCTTATATCATGGGAAACAACATATTAGATTTTGGCTAAAATTAATCAAGTAGAAGTGATACTTTACTTGAAGCACTGAACAGATTATCGTGAAAAATACTTATATTATGATATACTCAAAAACTTGTCAAATTTAGTATTTACGACTTTTATATGAAAAAGAACAACATATTAGATTTTGGATACATTTGATAAACCGGAAGTAATACTTTATTTGAAGCTCCGAACAAATTTTCGTGCAAAATATATTGATAGTCAAAAACTTTTCAAATTTGATATTTAAGATTTTATATTAATAAGAATGACATGTTAGATTTTTCTAAAATTGATAAATCGGAAGTGATACTTTACTTGAAGCTCTGAACAGATTTTGTGAAAAATATATTATAATATATTCCAAAACTTGTTAAATTTAGTATTTAAGACTTTTATATAACGTGAAGCAACGTACTAGATTTTGGCTAAAATTTATAAACCGGAAGTGATACTTTATTTGAAGCTCTGAACAGATTTTCGTGATAAATAAATTGATAAAAATCCAAAACTTTTCAAATTTGGTATATAAGACTTTTATATTAATGATAACGACATATTAGATAGTGCGATGGCGGATCATATCCGTCAAAGCTATAGTGACGCTCTTTTTACGAGCGAATTTAAGTTTACCAAATGTAATAAAAAAGTAAAAAATGGTATACAGTGCTATTCCTGCGAATCCAGTTGCCATTTTAAATTTGAAAACGTAAATGGAACACTAGAGGACTTGCAATGGAAATTTCCAAATTGCAGCGACTCAAGTCGACCATCAACATTGCTAGAAATATGATGTCAAGAAATAGAAAGAAAAAACTTACTATTAGCAGGAGAAAATGCAGCATATAAACACCTGTTGCAGGAAACTGGAGGTAAGATGTTGAAACTTATAAAAGAAATCGAACAACTGAAGTTTCAACTTGAAAACAAAAAGTCAACATGAGTGAGTAGTAAAGACGAAACCCATTTGCAATAAAAACCTGATAAGATCGATAATAACAATAAAACTAAAAAAATAAAACAGATGACTCTCCAAGCCCCATCTCAACAAGAACCGGCCTTGACACAAACTCAAAGTCGGAAATTTACAATTCAGAATCCAAAGAATAAGATAGGTAGCGACACGCAAATTGAAAATAATGAAGAAAATGACAGTTTCAAGTGACAGTTGAAACATTTTAATTTTGATTTGACAAATGGATTCTGAAAATATGGATATATTATTAATATTATCTGTAGAACAATACAGATTGATTATGATAAAAGTGATAAATATCATATAACTGTCATCCCATTTGTGTAAAACAACGTGACCCAATATAACATTTGATATCTTTAAATTCACTATAAACCAACAAGGTAAATCGTAAATTTTAAATCTAAATTTGTAAATCTAATTTTACATTTATAAATATAAATTGTACATATCTGCTTTTACTGGTTCATGATGAATTTAAGAAATTTATGATTTAGAATTTACATTTAAAATATCACCATATTTTATATTCTAAATGTAAATTTGTAAATGCGTCCAATCATTTCGCATTATTTCAAACAATGATTTTTGTGGGGAAAATGACAGTTTCAAGTGACAGCTGAAACATTTTAATTTTGATTTGACAAATGGATTCTGAAAATATGGATATATTATTAATATTATATGTAGAACACGGTCTAGTATCTATAGGTGAGAGCACGAGATGCGTTGACATGGCTAATTAACTGGGAAACAAAATGGCGCTAACGCGACCCGTTACCATTTGACAAAAAATGTTTTGCTACAAGATGCACAACAGGGTATGGATCAAATAAAAAGAAATTTAGTCTTTTTAAGGTGCCAAAATGTCCAATTTAGCGGCAGCCAACTACACTATAATCACAGAAACAGGTACTAAAATAAATTTCTGATTGAAAGGTGTCAATGTCAAGTGCATTTGACATATGTTGTTTTATAATTTTACTGGAAGTATAGAAACATTTTTGTATGGAATTTGTATAAAATACATACATAGAATTGACAAAAGATAAAAGGTAATGATTGAAAATATATAATATTATGCGTTATATATGAATAATTTAATATTTTAAATATTTTGTGTAAAAACCGGGTCGCAACAAAACCTGACATCTAGCGGCACACTGTATGAACTAGCCCAGTTAGTTAGCCATTCTTCGTAATGCATTGGAATACGTCGTGCACTCACCTATAGATACTACACCGTGATGTAGAACAATACAGATTGATTATGATATAAGTGATAAATATCATATAAATGTCATCCCATCTGGTTCAAACCTCGTGACCAAATATAAGTTGATTGGACACATTGCATATTTTTAAATTCACTATAAACCAGCAAGGTAAATCGTAAATTTCAAATCTGAATTTGTAAATTTAAATTTATAAATTAAATCCATCATGAACCAGCCATTAATCTACTGAATGAATTGAATGATCCAGACTTTTGGCCAGCTGGCGTAGCTTTTCGCCGGTTTTTTCTATCAAAAAGAAGTACAAAACAAAAACTGACGAAATATCGACAAATGGTTTATCTCATATACGTATTTCACACTATTCCAAAGAAAATTTGAAAATAATTTACCTTAACATACAAGGTCTACTCAATAACTTCGAAAGTTTAGAATATTTAATTCAAAATAATAATCTAGATATACTTATGCTTAGTGAAACGCATTTGATCAATGATATAACGAACAAAGAAATTGAGATAAAAAACTATAAAATTATTCATGTATATTCGGAATCACGCCATACAGGGGGAGTCACTATGTACATAAAGCAACATACCAGCTATAAATTAATAATTTCTGAGTCACATGTAAAAAACTCATGGATATTAGCTATTTTCTGTAATTTTAATAAAACAAAATGGAATATAGGAGTAGTATACCACTCCCCAAGTACAAGTGATGTAGAATTTTTATTCCAATTACAATCATGGTGCGAAAATTTACTAGACCACTGTGATTATTGTATATTAACTGGTGATTTCAAAATTGATATTATGAAAGACACAACGTACAAAAAAAAATTACTGCAACTTACAAAAGAATTAACCAACAAGAATCACGTCAAACAGTAAGACCATAGTTGATCCAGTTTTTTGAAATGCTAAAAATATACTCAACGTTTGCATCTCAGAAGACTGGAAAATATTTGACTACGAAACAATACAGATATTAGTACAACATGCATACAGAAAAACAGTACATACAAAGAAGCAAGTAGGTATTTTATGTTAGTAGTGTAATCTAAATTTAGTTCTAATAGACCTTTTCAATTTAAAGAGATAGAAAATATGCGCAATGGGGATCTGCGCATAGTAAGAACAATGAGATCTATGACGTTTTTTTTTTTTAAAAAAATTGACGTAAATGTGCGAAAATCTCACATAAATTTAACGGCGCAGTCACTTACATTTTATTTTTTTCTCACTAAATCGTTACAGATATCATAACTTACGCAAAGACACGAAAGAGTTTATTATTGAATGTATCTTTCTGAAAAACAGTAAATTTACATTATTGGCGTTGCCATTAAAAAGTTATGGTTTAATCATGGTCGCGACACTCAAGTTTCATACACTAGTAGTTCACTAACAATAACAAATACCATCTTAAAAGATGAGTTATATCCACATGGATTGTCATACGAAATTTCATTCAAAATAAACAAAGCGTTTCGTTTTTATAAGCAATATTAATTGTTTTTAGAAGGACTTTAAAGCAGAATACTGGCTAATCGGTGCACTGTCGGATATAGGTAAGTTTACTTAAATCGTCTTATTTTGGTCCCAGGAATCTGTGGTTAAGCCATGTTCCCCTATTTCTAAGACATCCTGTATATTATGATATATTCCAAAACTTTTCAAATTTGGTATTTAAGGCTCTTATATGAAGAGGAACAACATATTAGATTTTGGCTAAAATTGATAATCCGGAAGTGTTACTTTGAAGTTCTGAACAGATTTTCGTGAAATATATATTGATGTAATCCAAAACTTTTCAAATGTATTAAAATATGATCCGAAACTTCTCAATATTGGTATTCAAAACTCGTATATAATTTGAAACATTAATTAAGGAAGTGATACTTTACTTAAAGCTCATTGCTATTTTAAACATGGAATTGGCGGGAGTTCATGTGCTGGTCACATCAGAATTTTTAACATATTTCCTACAATATGTTGTCATATTCCCTCTGCTCTCTGTTTAAAGAAAATCTTAATTGCATTTTCACTTTCACTATTCCTACCCTACAGACAAACAACTTAAAGAAAAAAATAGCAATACACAACGACAATAAAAGTAAATATGGTACGGGAAAACTAAAGGTACGTCTTTTCCTTACCTCCCCCTTTTACCCAATGCGTCACAGATACTATTGACTACAAGGCAAGAGTCTTACACAAACGTACTCTTCCACTCATCCTTGCAAACAAATACAAATACTATGCTGTCACTATTATACAATTTTTTTTAAATAGAAACAAAGCGATACTATATCGTGATCGTATCATGATTGTATCGAGAATATAGATGTAAATGGGTCAATCGAAAAACATTGAAACAAGAAGTATCGTATCGTCATTGTATCGCTAATGAAAATCAAGCCTTACCATGCATTTGGGTTTAGGAATTTCTCTTTTCAATGTATCTTCCCAACGAATTTCCAAAACACCGTCCATCATTTTAATAAGAGCTCTTTCCTTAAAATCATCTGCTAGTAATAATAATCTTATTCTTTCCGCTTCAGCTGCTTCCCAGTCCAATATAGCTTGTTCACTCGGTGAAATATATGGATTTATACCAATCTATCAAATTTACTGGTTATAATTCCTACAGGGTGATCGTTGAAAATCCGGCACCAAGAATATTTGGTTAATTTTAAAAGATACAAAGAAATGTTAATAAGCAAAGTTTAACTACACAAAGGGGCTCATAAGGTGATCGTAGTTAGAATTTTGTATCATTTCACTTTAAATCTAGCCTAGGAAATCGGTAATCTTGTCTTAGAATGTACACAAAATTATCTTCACACCGGTAGGTACCAAAATATCATAATTTTTCTACAACCATTTTAAAAAGGCGAGCATTTATTTTATTAATAAAATTCAATGTAAAATAAAACAGCAAGCTATGAAAACAATTTTATTACTTTAAAACAAAAGAAAAGTATTTATCCACATTAGTTTTATTTTTTAATGTGACAGTAACAATATTTTTTTTGTTATAATTATGGCCCAAGTGCGTTACACAAATGAAGAAATGGTTGATATCATTTTAATATTGATCCACTTAATCATACCTTACTTTGGGAAAAAATGTACCATAATGGGATTAGTTCAAAAATCATTAGGATTATACAAAATTTGTACTCTAAATCCAAAATTGTATCTGTTGATAACAATACCACGACTAAACCAATAGACTTGACCACTGGGGCCTTACAAGGGGAAATTTTAAGTCCTCTGTTATTTTCCATATTTTTAAATGATATTGATAATTTCTTTAGAGAAAAAGGGGTAAGAGGTATTAATATAAATGGTACAAATGATGTAATTTTACTGGCATACGCCGACGATATTGTTATTTTAGGACACTCAGAAATAGACACACAAAATAAATTAAACATATTGTTCGAATATAGCTCCCTTAATAAATTAAAAGTAAATATAAATAAAACTAAAATAGTAAGATTCCATAAAGGCCGACCAAAGAAATTATCTAGACAATTCAAATATGAAAATCATACAATTGAGGTAGTTAAAAACTTTATTTGTTTAGGTATTAAATTTAGTAGTTCAGGGAAGTTCCTAGAAGCCTCAAAACTCACATGGCCATTCAAAAAGTAAACTCCTTGCTTTCAAAGACTAAATCTAAAAACAGGAACGAAAAACAGCATCTATATAACGCAATAATTTTGGCCACTGGAATTTATGGGGCGGAAATTTGGGGCTTAAGATATTTAAATGAAATAGAAAATATTCAAGTAAAATTTCTGAGATATTTGCTGCGCTGTCAGAGATCAACTCCAGGCTGCTTTTTACGGATGGAAACTGGTATAAAACACATAAAATCAGAAGTATTTAAAAAAGCTTTAGCATGGTGGCTCAAATTAACCCAAATGGAAGAAAATAGAATCCCAAAACAAATTTTTAATCGTCTCCTTGAGTTGGACAAATCACAAACAAACAAAGTAGCTTATAATTGGGCCACACAATTAAGAGAGTTGCTCGTGCCTCTTGAGTTTGGTGAGCTTTGGACCACCCAGACGATCTCATAAAATAAAATTAACAATATAGTAGAAACTTTTGAAAAAACTCTAACCTTAACCGACAAACAAGCTGCGAATAATTCAAATTATAATAACTTTTATAAATTAATTAAAACTGATTATGAACTAGAAAATTATTTAAACAATAATTATGAAATGAGTAAAGTACAATTATTAACTCAAATACGATTATCTTCCAAGTTTCTAATAACCATAAACATTAATAGACTTAAATATAAACTAACACCCAAAGTTAACTGTTCAATATGTAACCAACAAAAGACAGAAGACCTGTATCACTTTTATTATGAATGTCCTATATATGAACCCTATAGAAATCGGTATATAAAACCGTTATTTGATAAAAAAAATTACCATAAATGAAGCAAATTACCACTCATTATGGGCTAATATTGATCAAAGAAAGATTAATGCCATATTTTATTATACAGTAAATTCTTTAAAATTGCGCTCATTTTGCCTAAACGAATAATAAATTTGAATTTTATAAAAATCTTAAATTAACCTAAACCCTATTCCTATACTATATCTGTTTCTATATATTATGTATGTAAGTAATAGTAAATTTAAAATACTATTACACAATGTTTTATATAGATTATATTGATATTTTCTATTAAATAAGTAGGTATATATGTGTAACTTTGTAGGTATCTCTTCTTGTGAAAATATTGTACAGTATGATTAAGTTTAAGTATGTTTCTGTATATATTACTGCTTATATTATATTTTTGTACCAACCATTGTTAAAAGATATGTATATCTTAATACAATAAATTATTGATTGATTTTAATATTCGGAGACTATCAAAGAAAGAGGTACCTTCACCTTTCATATGTTTTAACGCAATAAAATTGTTTTCATAGCTTGCTATGTTTTAATTTGTATGGAATTTTATTAATACACATTTTGAAAATAAATGGTTGCCATGTAGAAATAGTGAAACTGTTTTTTTTTGTATCCTTGTGAAGGTAATTTTATGTACATTCTGAAAAAAATATATAATAATACCTATTCCATATGCAAGAATTAATATTGTATCCGTTTCCGCTAAAACCGGAAGTGATGCAAAATTCTTACTACGATAATTTTATAAGCCCCTTTGTCTAGTTAAACTTTGCTTATTAACATTTTTTTTCTATCTTTCAAAATAAACACCGATCCTGTATACAATAATATTTCATTCGTACCTCTTGTTCAGTAACAGTAATCACACTATCAGCATCTTCTGAAGGATAAAACTTGGGGTCTTCAATTTCAATATTCGTTATATTTAGTTCAGACAAAATGAATCTCAATCTCTCGTTTTTTTCAAGAATAGTATGCATATTTTTAACTTTCTCAGATTTGATTTCTTCAAATTTAGTGTTGAATAAACGCCGTATTATTTCTTGGTCACTCTATTGAAGAGGAATATACAAATTATCAAGATAATTATAATAAGAGTAACATGCCTGTATTAATCTACGTTGAAAAACACAATGTACAGCTGAAGACATTTCATCTTGATTATATATTAATTTAGATGATTCTATGAAATCTGATACAGTATTGCTAGGGTATGCAGACGCTTCAAAATTTATTTCAGCACTAGAAGTTTCTTCTAGTTCTACTTCATCTAATGCTTCTTTAATTCTAGCAGTCTCACTTTTAAATTTAATGATTGGGGGTTTTTCCAGTTTCTCGAGAACTTCTCTATACCAAACATATGTCTTTAAATTACATAAATAATAGGTATCTGTTTAAATAAGAGTTTATATACACTGCTTGCGAATGAATTATCCCTGGACAATCAAAATACTAAATTTAAGGCACACAACTCTTGTGGAGAATGTATTACAAAGTTTATTACAATCGAGCAATAAATAATAGATTTCGAATTTAATATGTGACACAAATGGTCATTGGTCATGCAATGTATATAAAGAACTAATAAATAAATCTTACTCTTCTGAAGCATTTTCCCATGGTCTGAAGAGATCTCCTTCCCGTAACATATCTTCAATTTCTCTGTATATACTAACTTGCTCTGCTTTAGTAGCAAATTCAGCAGACCCGGGTGCAATGCCATAACATTCAATAACAAGATGAGAATACATACCTTTAATAGTACTTGATCTATAAACCATTGAATCATAAAACTTTTCCTTCATAAATGCGCTCACTTCATCTTGCGCTCTTATTAAATCTTTATAATATTCTACGGTCCACTCACATTCTAGTTTATTAATCTCTTCTTTGTGTTGTCTAAGGAGTGTGTGTTGGTAAAATTCGAGTATATCTATCTTTTCAAGTTCAGGGCCGTTAAGATTTTGTTCTAAGAGCTCAACTACTTCTTGTTGCAGTATGAGAAATTCGTTCATTATTGCTTCTCGTTCTTTGGCAAATTGTTTTACTTCTTCCTCTATTTCTTCTGCTCTCAATGTTTCTAGATATGTTTTCTGGCGGAGTGGTTTATCATTTTCGTCATATTCAACTTAAAAAAGATGATTCAGTACAGAAAAGGTGTCACATAGAATGGAACAAAATAAATCGGATACTTATACAATAGGGGTTTCCAAGATTTTTCGAATTTATTTATATGTTAATCTTCATAATAAATAATTAAAGTTAACGAAAATACAGCGAGAATACAGCCTCAAGTACAAGCGCGTACATAGTGGCGTGGCAATCGGATGTGCGGTGGATATAGATCCACAAGCCAAGGCGGCTCGTGGGTAGCAGTAGGAATAAAATATTTAGTGTCTATTAAATGCTGCAAACCCAGTGACATTTTGTTTTGTTTTTGGTTTTCACAAAACAATAAGTCTCAACAAAAAATGCGCTCAAGTCCCAAGCAAATGAAGTTCGCGGAATTGGGAACATGTCGTCACTCAACACAACATTAAACATTTCTTAGTTTATTTAAAACATAAAGGCTAAAATTGATACGTAATATTTAAAAAAGGTATTGCCTTGGAAATCCCCATGTAATATTTCACCATCAAACAGAAAATAAGATTTCTTAACAATAAGTATAAATCTTTGAATGAGAAATATTTCACTTTAATAAATATGTTCGGGTTTTGATATAAAAATATTACTTGGTGGATCAAATCCTATAGTTGGTGCTCCCATTAAAGCAGTCCTCACTTTGTAAAATAATTGTTCTCCCGTTTGTTCATCCTTAACATCCAGAAATCTTGTGCATACTAATTCATTGGTTTTTTCTCCATAAGATAAAGCATATCTCAAATAAGGATCAACTACTGCAAATTTTATGCCTCCAAAATATCTATGGTGAGGCATAATTGATGCAACAATAGATTTTGAATCACTGGATCTTATTATAATTAAACCGCCCCAGCTGTAAGTACATACGTGGGCGTAATCTCTACGTATAGTGTAAGCACGTAGATAATGACCAGTATGCATTTCCCGAAGAATTCTTATACTCTTTTTTGCGAATTGCAAGAGGCAGATATGTTTGGAATTAAACAGTTTAGCCAGGAAGCTTCCGTTACTAAGGATAATTAAATGAGAGAATTTGTAGTTTTGAGCGGTGTATTTTTTCTTTCTAATTAGTTTTGGATCTGCTTTAGAGATACATTTTACTACAACTCTTTGGCTAAGCGGTAAACATGGATCTGTCTGGACTAGGATGTATAGATTTATAAATTTTTCATCCTGGCTTAAAGATATGTCTAGTGTTCGACGTCTGTAGTCTATATATTGTAGGATTTGCATATGAGTTCCGGGTATTCCCTACAAACCAAATTTTTATTATACAAAAGCAAACTGTTGCATCCAGTAGTGGCAATGTGGTATTTCATTACGGTAATGATGAAGAATAAACCGTGATACAAATTTGCTGTCACCATTATATCACCATCGATATGAAAGATTACGTCTGTAATAGCTTCATTATTCAAACGAAACTTAGTTAAAATACAAGGCTTCTCTACATGAACCAAATTTAGAAGCACTAAAATTCCATTATGAAGGCCTACTGCTATATACGGGTAAATAGGATTCGCGGTTAGTTTGCATATTATTCCATCAGTAATTTCAATGCTTGCTACCTAAAATATTTTTTATACTCTCTTTGAAATAACGAAAGAATTTTTACTGTTAATTGGGGCATGGTTTATCTGTCTCTTTTAATGTTTTACACCAAAACATTTTCGATGTTTACAAAGAAGCGCCAATTGTACAAAACCGTAAGAGAATAAATACAGGGAAACAACCAGGTAAAACTTTAAAAAGGACAATACAACAACAAATAACGCACAGCATTTACACAAAATTAAATCATAATTGACATAATATTTGAACTGTGTAAATCGCGTTTGACTTGGAAAGCTTTTTTACTCTTAATTTGAGTTTTATTTCTAAAATAAATTCACATATCCAATATAAAATCTGAGGTACAATGAATTAAATTTGAGATATCTTTAATTCAATTTTAGATATCTACAATAGTTATTTGTATATCAAGGCCGCGAAATCACTCTTTAGCGTACCGAGAGAAAAATTGTTGACGAAGCCACTTGCGGCCGAGGCAAGACAATCTCGAAGGCGCTTAAGAATTTCGCGGACAAGGTGTACACAATATTTTTTGTGCAACCGTAAAAAATATGTAATTACAAATTTTATTTATTTTAAAAAGTTTCAATGTAAATAGAAAGTTAGCTTTCAAGGTGGCTATGGGATTAACATTTGATAAACAAAACCATGCAATTCTCAAGTGTCAAAGTGGTTATTTACCTAATTTCGCGGCCGTTACCATAACAACGGTTGCGAAATTGAATTTCGCGGCTTGTATTACGGCTGCGAAATACTTATTTCGCGTCCGGTTGCACAAAAATGAATTAAAGATATCTCTGTAACATTGAGAAATATTACGAGATATACAGGATGAGTCTTTGAAATGACCGTCGTCGATATCTCCCTTGTCGTTAGAAATAGAGCATAAATTTATTAACAGAATTTATTCGTCTACTCAAGAAAAATAAAGAAAATTATTTTCACATATACATGATGTTGCAATACGGCTCGGCGAGAATTGTTTCCCTTTTTTACCTCTAGCTAAGAGAGGTATTGAATTCATGCTAAAAATCGCATATCCAGATTTTAGTGAATAAGCACATTTTAAGGTCCCTAGAATCCGATTATAACATTTTTATGATGATGTCCGTATGTGTGTGTGGATGTGTGTGTGTGTGTGTGTGTGTGTGTGTGTGTGGATGTGTGTGTGGATGTGTGTGTGGATGTGTGTGTGGATGTGTGGATGTTGGATTCACGATTTCTCAAATACTATAAGACTTAAGGCATTTTTAAATACGGATTCCTCAATCTAACAATAATGGGAAGAGTTGATTAAGTTTTGGTAACAATTGGACAACCGGAAGTAGTAGTTACAAGAAAAAAATCATCTAAATATTATTTATCGAAAATTTATGTAAATACTTATATTAAAGAACGTTAAATTCTTTATTCGATAAATATAAATTTATTATTATATCTTCTATAGATTTAGAGATAAAGAAAGGCATATAAAATAATATGATGTAAAAAATCTCAGATCAAACTACTACAAGGCAAGAAATTCAAATGTTTTGTAATTGACACGTAAATGTCACTGTCAAAAATATTTGTATGCCTCTGTCAAAAATATTTATACATTATTATAACGATTATGAAAATAAAAAAAAGTCAACAACGCAAAAGAATATACGTAAAAAAGAATATAAAAGGAATTTGCGAAAAAATGACGAATATAAAGAAAAGGAAAAGGAATGTAGAAAAAGAAAATTTCAGGATATTGAATATAAAGAAAATGTATTAAAATATCCCATAGATTTTGCAAATATATGTGAGAATTATTTTGTAGTGAGACATGAATATATGTATTTGCGTTTAAAAATATTTTTCGTTTAATGCGTACAAATATCTGGCGAGAGGTTATGTGCTGGCTATAATCGCATTGCTTTATAAAGGCGTACTAAAGTTATTTTAATAGTAAAAATTAAGAAAAAAATGTCTGTGTATTTATAACTATACCGCAGAATAATATTTTAGTCACAGAATATATATATATATATATATATATATATATATATATATACCGTGTGTCTATCTTAAAGGTGTACATAGGAGATTAACATGGGAAATCAGTTTTTTGCAGTTTCCTGCTCGCCTAATTATTTTAAATAAAAACGCGTCAAATAAAAGTTTTAGGGCATAAAATTCTGCATCTAAATCAATAAACAGAATTACCTTCACATGCTTTGTAACGACAGAAATTAAATATGAAAATGTCGAAAATTACGTTGAAAATATCAATAGCCATGGAATTGAACAAAAAAATAAATAAATGCTTGACATTTTATCAAATTGTCAGAAACGTCAAATAAGTTAACTTACTTTGTGACAGATAAAACGTCAAGCATTTATTTATTTTTTGTTCAATTCCATGGCTGTCGATATTTTCAACGTAATTTTCGAGATTTTCATAATTAATTTCTGCCGTTACAAAGCATGTAAAGTTAATTTTGTTTATTGATTTAGATGCAGAATTTTATGCCCTAAAACTTTTATTTGACGCGTTTTTGCTTAAAATAATCAGGCGAGCAGGAAATTGCAAAGAACTGATTTCCCATGTTAATCTCCTATGTACACCTTTAAGACAGACACACGGTATATATATATATATATATATATATATATATATATATATATATATATATATATTATATACATTAAAGTCTTTATTCTGTGACTATACTCTATGTTCGCATATATTTAAAAAAATATATAATTATACAGGTGTTCAATAAAGTTAATCAAATTTACTCAATTTCAAATGACTATAACTCGTCATTTTCAAATGGAACACCCTATATTTTATTATTTAGTTGGGTTTCTTTTTATGTTATTATTGGTATGCTATGCCTACAATCAATAATTTCGGAGTTTTTCACCATTTTTGTCTAATTTTTTTTAAATTAAATCTAGTATGCTATAAAACGTGTGTTTTTATTAAGAAACAATTGCAATAATGGACAGTAGTTTGCATTAGCCAATAAATAAAACTGTTTATTATTAATATTAGTGTGATTAGGTAATAATAATTTATTCATATGAATTTTTCGCAAGAACTATCAATTTTTAAGTAACCGTTTATTTATTAAAAAATTAAAAATGATCAAATTTTGACGTTATGGACTGTCAAGTAGGTCAAGTATGTCATGCATGAAACAAAACCTAAGTTATATGTGTGTAAAACAGGCTGGCTCTATAGCGCCACCAAATCTATTCTTATCTGAAATACAGTATAAAAAGTAAAACAGCTTTCCATAATACCGCGCATAGCAACCAATAGAATCACAAGAATCTGTATGTCAAAATTCTCTCGTTATTTCAAACAGAGTATACTAATTTAAAATTATATCAAAATATGCAAGTTTTTTACTTGATTTGCGGTCATAACTTCCATTATTTTTATTTTTTTTGAATTTGTAGGGCTCACGGCGGCGAAATAATTACAAACTGGATATATTAAACAAAATTGTTCAGTAGTTGTCAACCATTTTGCACGGGAAATGAAGACATGTTTATTTGAATCTAGTTCTAATAATTCACCATTCTTGGTGAAAGCAACGACGTAATTTCGCCCCCTTACTATATTTGATACAGATACAGGAGGCACATCCCATTCTTCGTACCATGTATTTTCAGTTTTCTTAAAGAACTGAAAATTTTCAAAGTAAACATCTGATACTTTAAAATGTGTAGTTGTACCTTAATATGCATGGTAGTTAGACCTACTAATAGTCCTCCTTTATATGTTACAAAAGATGGAGTGGCATTGCCTATTACATCACCACCATAAATTATAAGTTCAAGTGTATAATCTTGTCCTAACTGAACAAAAAATAATTAATAACAGGTCAAATAATTTTGAAATATTTCTTTACCGTGTAAATACATGCTGATTTATTTAGAACATAAAATACATCCTCCATACTCCACATACATTTAATAATTTTATCTTTATTTGGTAAATGTATTTTATGCTTTATGTAGATACACTGCTTGTAGGAATTGTATATATCCCATAACATAAAGTCAGAAGCAAGATGAGCGTATTGTGCTATTATTATAGGACTATGACAACTACATCTATTGAAATGTAAAAATAACATTAGTAAAATAAGTATAAATGACGGCATAAGATGGACAATGTAAAAAAGTACCTAATGTATTGTTTATTATAGTGATATCCCGTATCAATCGTACACAGCTTTTCCATGCTTCTCCAATTCCAAATTTGTAATTCATGTTGAGGGATATCAGAAAGAGTTAACAAATACGTTTGTTCTGAAAACCACATTGCACTATAGCCTTCGGGTGCTCCATCTATAATTGACACATTTTAAAATTGTAACATTAATTTTTGCCTCTCTAAAATATTCAAACCTTTTATAATTCTAATTGGAATGAGATCCGGATACAGCATGATCATAATCCTTGGATTCATGACCAACTCTGAAAAAGCTACCACTGGAACGTTTCTGTGACCAGCATAGCATGATATTCCATCGCCTTTTTCATTATTATTAGCTGTATAGATATGTTCCTGACCATTTGCAAGATTGAAGAACATTAAATGGTTGCCTGCTCCGCAACACACTGCATCTTTTCCAGCAAACACTATTTGAGTACCTTGTTGAACCTTCATCCATCTATAATATTTAAATGATATAATTTTGGAAATTTAAGTGATTATATAATGTATTACTCTGTGATATTGGGACTTTCTTCAAGAATCTGCATATTGACAGTGTTTAAATTTTTAATTTAAATGTCAATAAAACAAACGAGTCAAACAGTTCTCCATGGCCACTTTTACAAGCGGCCATGGAGATTCAAACACTTCTGAAACTTATAGGTACACACGTTTGACAAATTATTAATCATTTATATATATATATATATATATATATATATATATATATATATATATATATATATATATATATATATATATATATATACCGTGTGTCTGTCTTAAAGGTGTACATAGGAGATTAACATGGGAAATCAGTTTTTTGCAATTTCCTGCTCGCCTAATTATTTTAAGCAAAAACGCGTCAAATAAAAGTTTTCGAGCATAAAATTCTGCATCTGAGTCAAGAACCAGAATTACCTTTACATGCTTTGTAACAACAGTAATTAAATATGAAATTGTCGAAAATTAGGTTGAAAATATCGACAGCCATGGATTGAACAAAAAATAAATAAATGCTTGACGTTTTATCTGTCAAAACATAAGTTAACTTATTTGACGTTTATGGACAATTTGATTTGAACAAATATCGTTAATTATGATAATAGAAATATATTAGTCTAATAAATAGAGTAAAAAATACAGTTTTGTTTAAATAATATGAATTTATTAAAAAGTTAACATTGCGTAACAAAATTATGTATGATGCTGTGATGTACTCCCTGTCAACTCATTTCCAATACATATACTAGCACAGAAGGGATCTACACTTATTCCTAACACTCTTTCTTCCAGTAATGCACGTTTTCCTGCTCGTCCTAAATTCTGATTAAGCGGCTCACGTGTATTTTTTGAAGACACATTAGCAGTCTTCAAATTTTGTCACGACTTTAGCAATGAGGTGTTGCAAAAAAAATTAACATATCTTTTTTCTTCTGAAATTCGAATAAGTATGTTCTACAGTATTATTAAATATGATTTTCTGTTCAAATTACTGTATATATTAAGCACGGTAGCAATTTAAAAATTTACTTTTTGAATTGGCGCCAAATTACACTGCCTGTGATATCAGAATTACATCAGCCAATGACAAAACTGGAAAAATGATGAAAAAAAAAACAAATGTATCGTACATCAGCGTCAACGATTGCTTTAATGACAACAGTGTGAAGGTCTGACTTATAGTGCAGCGTGATTTTTGGTTCTTAGTGTAGTTCTTAGTTATTTATTATTAAATTACAGCGTTATATTTCATAGTTCAATGCCCTGTATTATAAAAGATGGATAACTAAAGCACTAGCAAAGTAAAATTTACTCTTGAAGTAAAATACTTTATTTCAGAGATTTTCGTCAAAACAAGAATAAAAATACTAGCTAATTAAATCTATAGAATAAATTACTCCGATGTGCGAGGAAGTAAATTTTATTCCGTAAAATAAATTTGACGCATGTCAACATTAACTAAATTAAACTCATTATACATTTCATCCCATGTATTATTTTTACATTTATTTATCTCCAACATGTTTGCTTTGTCTATTTCTAAGTAATTTTTCCCCGTTCTCTTTTTTCCATTTTAGTTGACACCTGACACTTTATGACACGCACACATACTTTATTGTCTATTTTGACTTTTGGATTTATTTCGTGTTAGGAACATACAGAATACATATTGTTAAAACTTATATAAAACATATTCTAGCGACACATTGTTTGGAACAGATCGTCTTCAGTTGAAGTTGAAGATTGACATTATCGCCAGTAGTGGTCTTAAGAAATACCGTCTAGTAATATTTTATCCTAGATTTATCAATATCTCTTATGCTCCAGTAGTGCAAAGATTGGCCGGTATAAGAAACCGTAGCCTGAGTGCATCATATTCTAGCTAAAAAATTAAATGTATTCAATAGTTCTTATTTAATTATAAAAATATTTATATTTACATCAAAATGATCTTTACAACAAAGAAGTTATGATTTTATGTTTTTATCTTTACTTGTGACAACCATTTCATTATTCTTTCTTCGTTTTGAGGCTCTACTAGAAATATTTTTCCCTATTATCAGTTCTATTTGGGCACACTGTACAAAACAGTTTTTTACAACCATGTTTGATTATTTCCAAATGCAAAAGTCAGTAGTAGTTGACAGCTGTCATGACTGTCACTCGTTTAATTTCCCTCACTTGCAAATGTAAGCCACACCCTCATTGGTTAGTTCGATTCGAACGTCATCAGTCGAAAGGGGAAGCGGAAATTCAAACATTATAATTTCAAAGACAATTTTCTCATGAATAAAGAATAATACGAAAAAAATAAAAAATAGGGGTAAAATATTTTTTCTTAATCTTTCGATTAAAGCAAAGAAAAAAAACCGTGCAACACCTCATTATGAAATCACGCTCATCATTGGTATAAATGTTCTTTTTTAATAAAACTAGAGACAAATTTATTTTGTCAGAAACGTTAAATAAGTTAACTTGCGTTGTGACAGATAAACATCAAGATTTTTTTTTGTTCAATTCCATGGCTGTCGATATTTTCAACGTAATTTTCGACATTTTCATATTTAATTTCTGTCGTTACAAAACATGTAAAGGTAGTTCTGATTATTAATTTAGATACAGTTTTTTTTGCCTAAAACTTTTATTTGACGTGTTTTTGCTTAAAATAATTAGGCGAGCAGAAAATTGCAAAAAACTGATTTCCCATGTTAATCTCCTACACCTTTAAGACAGACACACGGTATATATTAATTGATGTTTAAAATCATTTCAGATTTTAGGTATACCCTTACCGAATTTTAGGAAAATGTAATTTCAATAAATAAACTATATTACATTCAGGTTTACGACGTAATAGAAACCAAAGTAAAACTGATCGCCGGTCGATTAAAAAGTGTTGAATTTAAGTCATATAAAGCCAGTGGCGACGCCAGGATGTAAATGTAGGGTGGGCACAATCAACAAATGGTTAGGCACCAGGGGGGGGGGGGGTCGTATAAGGTTATGCAAAGGTAACCAGAAAAAAAAGACGCAGGCAATTGTTTTTCATCCAATATCAAATGCCTTATTATTGAACGTTACATTTTTTCAAAGAATGTGAAGCTGCAGGTTTTACCCCTTTCATGTACAAAAATAAATTGCCAGATCACAGACCATTTTAGAAAAGTGAATATATTTAACGGATTGTTAACTTACCTGGATAAAGTGTCAAAATTAAATATCACCTGCTCTTCTACTATTGCAATTATATTTTAACTGACATCCATATTACGTAATCAAAATTTATATTTGAAAAACAAGCAATCAAATATTAGCTGTGCAAAATACATTATTTAATTTTATCCTTTATCTTAAATTATAATATTTGCGTTTGTTTCATTTTTTACCTCTCGCTAAGAGAGGTATTGTATTCATGCTAAAAATCGCATATCCAGATTTTGGTGAATAAGCACGTTTTAAGGTCCCTAGAATCCGATTATAACATTTTTACGATGATGTCCGTATGTGTGTGTGTGTGTGTGTGTGTGTGTGTGTGTGTGTGTGGGTGTGGGTGTGGGTGGGTGTGGATGTGTGTGTGGATGTTGGATTCACGATAACTCAAATACTATAAGACTTAAGACATTTTTAACTACGGATTCCTCAACCTAACAATAATGGAAAGAGTTTGGTAACAATTGGACAACCGGAAGTAGAAGTTACAAGAAAAAAATCATCTAAATATTATTTATCGAAAATTTATGTAAATACTTATATTAATGAATGTTAAATTCTTTATAAATATAAATTCATTATTATATCTTCTATAGATTTAGAGATAAAGAAATGCATATAAAATAATTTGATGTAAAAATTCTCAAATCAAACTACTTCAAGGCAAGAAATTCAAATGTTTGTAATTGACACATAAATGTCACTGTCAAAAATATTGTATGCCGCCGTCAAAAATATTTGTACATTATTATGAAGATTATGAAAATAAAAAAGTCAACAACGTAAAAGAATATACGTAAAAAAGAATATGAGGAATTTGCGAAAAAATTACGAATATAAAGAAAAAGAAAAGGTAAGTAGAAAAAAAATTCAGGATATTGAATACTTATAAAGAAAATGCATGTATTGTACATAATTTATATTAAAATATCCCATAGATTTTGCAAATATATGTGAGAATTATTTTGTAGTGAGACATGAACATATGTATTGTATTTAAAAATATTTTTCGTTTTATGCGTACAACAACGTAAAATATCTGGCGAGAGGTTATGTGCTGGCCACATCAGATTTTTTTTATCAAGTCATGGCTTATGGGAGAGGTTATTACACTCTTAACCTCCCCATCCGTGTATACGCGCCTGTTGGGCACCCATTTATTTTAAAAAATAAAGATACCAGCTATATAGTTTTTTTCATATACACATATAAAACGATATAAAGACGCGGGTAAACTATTATTCACGAAAGATATTAGGCGTGCAACATGAAATATTTATGGACACATTTTAAGTGAAAAACTTAGAGTAATTCATTTGAAAATTATGTTTCTTTCTAAATAATGCCTTTCTGAAAGATTTATGTTCTTCACTTATTTTTTTGTAAAATATAAAAACATAGACTTAACTTATAAATCAAGGAATAATAATTTGATTTAAACGTCAACGCCACTGGGTAAATATTAGCACAGAGGGCAATATAGTAAATAGTTAGGCGTCTGTAATTCTAGGACATATGTCATTATTATTTATAGTGTGTTAAGAAGTAATGCCACTATTTACGCATATCTGTCATGCCACATAAATTAATTAGACATAGGTCAAATAATCTTTCTCTTTCTAATACAAAATGTTGCTAAGCTACTGCTATAAAGTGAAGTGTTTTCTTTCTTCGAACATATGACCTTGAATAGTCATCTTTCGTGAATAATAGTGTATCTAAATTTAAATAATTACATATACTGGGTGTTTACTATTTTATGAATTACAGGTAATATGTACAATGGTGAAATTTTCATAAGGCTGTAATTTCTGCCCTATTAATTAAGTGTAAATACAAATAATGTAGTAGGTGGGCACTTGGATGGGCACAAGACTTTTTAGGCTGGGCATGTGTCCACCCTGGCTCCCCCTTAGCGCCGCCACTGTGTACGGCCGTCTAATTTGACGTCTATGCGACATTACTATGACGTTTATATGACGTCACTGTGACGTGGAAATAGTTCTTGATAAGAAACAAGATCTTCTTTTGGTTCGGTTCCAAAATTATTCTTTTTCGCCAATACAATGATTTGTTTCCGTTTAAGAATTAGTTCCACATTCTCTCGTTTCGGCGAACGGAGTATATATATATATATATATATATATATATATATATATATATATATATACAGGGTGTAAATGAAATAAGTGCATTAAATTTAACCAGTAATATAACTCGGCGAGAGCAACAATATTTCTTAATAACTTTTTCTCAAAATCGCATATTTTTTTTAACATTTTTACCACCCCGTAAATTGACGAGTCGTTCCAAATATTTTTGTGATAATTGAATGCAGTAGCAATAGCTATGAAAAATTTTGTTTTAGCAATTGACAGTCCTGTCAATTGTTGCAATTAAATTTTGACAGAAATAAACTTGTTTATAAGGTAAAATTCTGTCAAAATGCGAGTACACAGACATTGTAATTACTTACATATGGTTTATTTATTTATTTTTTTACTCGTATCTGTACCACATTTTACTTGACATCACGGTTGACATAAAGACAGTGTCATGGAGTTGCCAACGCATTTACACGGAGCGTTTCCAAATCATCACCAAATCATTCTGTTCTTAATATTCGCACATTTGTTAATCTTGTACATCTTTATCACATCTTAATACGGAGTGTCACATATGACAATTTTAAAAAAAAGTTCTGTTTTCAGCACATAACAGACTTCAATTTTGGGAATGGCTCATAATGTTCATTAATGAGACTGAATTTACTTGGGAAAGTGTATCGACAGACGAAAATGCTGTAAAAATTTTCATTAAAACATATTTGAGCGGGAACAATAAATGGACGACTAATTATTGGTACTCATGTACCTCTTTTAAATGGACAAAAGTTTGTACTTACATTTTTTGAATAACGTATTTAAACTATTATGTTTTATCGACGATAAATAATCATCTCGTAACGTAGTAGCTATGCTTTAGCCCTTCCTGTCGTTACCTCACCTCGCCGCTCCTTGTCTTCCACTATTCACAGGTGATTAAAAAGTCTGGTTTAATACACAACTTTATAATTTTGTTATTCAAAATTATATTTCTTTATTTTAAAAATTGTACTATTACGAATTAATAAATAATAAATGGTATTTCCGTTGATTCGTTTATTAATTACTGTGTCTGTAAGTGTAACCGATAACCTACAATTTTTGAGCTGTTCGTATCCCACTTGATTACGGGAACAGCCATTTGTTCTCCATGGGCGCGCGCCGAAATATGCAGTAAATCTTTAAAGAATTTTAACTCAAAATCTAAAAGACTTAGAAGAAAAAGTTATTAAGAAATATTGTTGCTCTCGTCGAGTTACATTACTGGTTAAATTTAATGCACTTATTTCATTTACACCCTGTATATATATATATATATATATATATATATATATATATATATATATATACCGTGTGTCTGTTTTAAAGGTGTACATAGGAGATTAACATGGGAAATCAGTTTTTTGGAATTTCCTGCTCGCCTAATTATTTTAAGCATAAACGCGTCAAATAAAAGTTTTAGGGCATAAAATCTAAATCAATAAACAGAATTACCTTTAGATGCTTTGTAACGACAGAAATTAAATATGAAAATGTGGAAAATTACGTTGAAAATATCGACAGCCATGGAATTGAACAAAAAATAAATAAATGCTTGACGTTTTATCTGTCACAACGTAACTAAATAACCTGTTTGACAATTTGATTTGAAACATCATTAATTATGAGAATAATAGAAATATTATACTGGATTAATAAATAAAGTTAAAAAACACAGTTTTCTTTAAATAATATGAATTTATTAAAAAATCTATATTGCGTAACAAAATTATGTATGATGCTGTGATGTATTCCCAACTCATTTCCAATAAATCTAGTACTACAGAAGGGGGTCTACACTTATTCCTAACATTCTTTCTTCCAGTAACGCACGTTTTCCTACTCGTCCTATATTCTGATTACGCGGATAACGTGTATTTTTTGAAGACACATTAGCAGTCTTTTCAAATTTTGTCACGAATTTAGCAATTATCCAATTATGAAAACACACTCTTCATTAGTATAAATATTAATGTTTTAATAATTTCAGACAATAAAACTAGAGACAAAATCAAATTGTCAGAAACGTCAGATAAGTTAACTAATGTTGTGACAGATCAAACGTCATGCATTTATTTATTTTTTGTCTAATTCCATGGCTGTCGATATTTTCAACGTAATTTTCGTCATTTTCATATTTAAATTCTGTCGTTACAAAGCAGGTAAAGGAAATTCTGTTTATTAATATAGATGCAGAATTTGTGCCCTAAAACTTTTATTTGATGCGTTTTTGCTTAAAATAATTAGGCGAGCAGGAAATTGCAAAAAACTGATTTCCCATGTTAATCTCCTATGTACACCTTTAAGATAGACACACGGTATATACAGGGTGTTAATAAAAAAACTTTACACACTTTAGCAGGTGATAGTAGAGATGAAAACAAGAAAAAAATTCTAATACACTTAGGTCCAATACTCATTGGTTTTCGAGATATGGAATTTTAAAATTTTTATTTACACCTCTTATGAATGCGATATCGCGTTATCTGCGATAAACGAACAATCGCAGAATACATGTCAATCAACATTTTGTAGCAAGTCTAACGGTGAAATTACTTATTGCTATTTAAGTTAGTCTTATTTTTGCAATGGTTCAATTTACATGTGCGGAGTACGCCGATATGCATTTATGTTATGGCGAAGCTCATCGAAATTCGCGAGAAGCTAGACGAATTTATTAGCAGAGATATCCTTTGAGGCATATTCCATCTCATCCAACTTTTCAAGAAGTCGACCGTAGGTTAAGAGAAACAGGTTGTTTTAAGCCGCCAAAACGAGACAGTGGCCGACTTCGTAGAGTACGTACGCCAAACACCGAAGGCATTATTTTGCAAGCTGTAGATAATGATCCTCATGTGAGTACCAGGCGAATAAGTAGAGCTGTCGGCGTCAATCATGTATCTGTTTGGCAGACCCTTAAAGAACAATTACTTCATCCGTATCACTTACAAAAGGTTCATCATCTACGGAGAGAGACGGACTACCGTCCGCGTATCCAATTTTCCCAATGGCTGGTACATGAATGTAACATAAATCCAAATTTTCTTGGAAACATTCTGTTTACAGACGAAGCCTGTTTTACTCGTGATGGAGTTTTCAATTTTCACAATATGCACGAATGGTCAGATGAAAATCCGCACGCAATTCATGTTAGAAATCATCAATTTGGATTTTCGATAAATGTTTGGGTTGGCATGGTGGGTGATTGTTTAATTGGACCATTTCGTTTGCCGAATCGGTTGAATGGTCAATCCTACCTAAACTTTTTACGTGACAATTTGAACGATCTACTGGAGGACGTGCCATTAGATGTTATTATGAACATGTATTTTATGCAAGATGGAGCTCCAGCCCACTTTTCGCGTATAGTAAGAAACTATTTAAATGAACGGTTCGAAAACAGATGGATTGGCCGGGGAGGACCTGTCGCATGGCCACCAAGATCTCCTGATCTAACGCCCTTAGATTTTTTTGTTTGGGGGTACTTAAAAGATCTTGTTTACGCCACTGAAGTGAACACAGAAGATGAACTTTGGCAGCGAATTGTAGACGCCTGCCAACAACTAAGGACTCTAAGTGTTTACGATCAAGTGCGTGAGTCTCTTCGACGACGGCTGCAACTTTGTTTACAAGAGCAAGGACGACAGTTTGAACATCTGCGATAACTTTAGAGTGCGCTAAATGCGTTGTTTGTTGTAGTTTTTTTTTGTAAAAGCTCTATCTCGAAAACCAATGAGTATTGGACCTAAGTGTATTAGAATTTTTTTCTTGTTTTCATCTCTACTATCACCTGCTAAAGTGTGTAAAGTTTTTTTATTAACACCCTGTATATATATATATATATATATATATATATATATATATATATATATATATATATATATATATTCCTTTAAATTTGGTGAAGATTCTCCTTCTTTTGTCGTATCCATTGTCTCCCGCTTCTTTCTCCCTCTCATCATTGATCATGTACATACATTTATCATCTATAAAAAGTTTTTACCAACTCCACGGCCTCTTTGTTGGGTGCCAATTTGTAACCTACCGCTCAAATAGCAGTGCGGGGTTCCGTGATAGTTAGTAATAAGACACACAATTTCGTTAAACTTATATAATTCAATAAACAATTATGACAGTAACAGAAAAAACTTGCAGCAAATGATGTTACAAAAATAATCTGATGTGGCCAGCACATAACCTCTCACCAGATATTTTCATAATGATGTACAAATATTTTTGACAGTGGCATACAAATATTTTTGACAGTGACATTTATGTGTCAATTACAAACATTTGAATTTCTTGCCTTGAAGTAGTTTGATCTGAGAATTTGTACATCAAATTATTTTATATGAATTTAACGTTCTTTAATATAAGTATTTACATAAAGTTTCGATAAATAATATTTAGATGATTTTTTTCTTGTAACTACTACTTCCGTTTGTCCAATTGTTACCAAAACTTAATCAACTCTTCCCATTATTGTGAGATTGAGGAATCCGTAGTTAAAAATGTCTTAAGCCTTATAGAATTTTAGAAATCGTGGCACGCACGCACGCACGCCGCACAAACGCACGCACGCACACACACGCACGCACACACACACACACACACACACGCACACGCACACGCACACACACGCACACGCACACGCACACACACACACACACACACACACACACACACACACACATATATATATATATATATATATATATATATATATATATATATATATATACGGACACCATCGTAAAAATGTTATAATCGAATTCTAGGGATCTTTAAAACGTGCTTATTCACTAAAATCTGGATATGCGATTTTTAGCGTAGGAAACAAAACCCAAGATGGCCACTTTCTGACGACTTCCAAGATTGTTCACGAATCTCTTCCTCCTGGCGATGATAGGGATATCGTTTATTCACACTGAATTATTACGGGCTGGATGGTTGAGGTTTCTGAAGTTTCTTTTCCTTAAACACAGTCGATGGCTCTTCCTTGTACTTTCTATTTCTCAGCACATCATACTCCAGCCAACAATCGACGACGACTGCCCGCCAATGCCAACGTGGTAACCTGGGAACGCCAACGCCCATCCCAGTGTCAATTGCGGCTAGCTGTTCCATCATCTCGTTTTTTTTTTAATTTCTTACTCTGCCGACTCACTTAAAATTTTAGTACGACTAACATGCGCCAGGTGGGTCTGTCACAAGATTAGATTATCATCAAGACTGCGTTTGACAGCTTGCATACAGAAGTCCATGCTAGGTATTTCGCGTCGTATGTTCTTCTTCAGCTCTTGATTTGCCTTTAACTTACTAGTGTATACGAATGACTTCAAATAATCCTGGAGAAAAAAGTCTAGAGGTGTTAAATCACACGATCTTGGCGGTCAATACATATTTTGTATTTTCCCGCTAAACAGCGATTATTTCACCACCATGGCACCCAACATCGCCTTGTTGAAAAAAAATGTATTGGAGGCCCATATCAAGCAAAAAAGGCCACAAAAATCATTTTTCTTCAAGCATATTATACTATTCATATTATGCTCCTGTAGAAGAAGTAAAAAAAATTTAGTGTCTTAGTTCACCGCTAGCGGTGGCAGTTGTCACAGCAACACAGATTATATTGAAAATTGTTATTTGACAGTTGTATCGTTTTTGTTTTGTCGTGTACACAGCCTCAGCCAGCTTTGGCTGAAATTGCAAACACTACAATTAAAAAATTCCAAAAAAAGTCAATAATTTTTTTGAAACACTTGAAGAAAAAATAGTATATGTCATTCGGATTAGAACGCCCGTTTTGTGTTTTACCCAGCTTGCCTACCCTCGGCTAGCGCCTCGCCCGCAATAGCTCGGTTCAACACAGAAAGCCCGCTTTCTACTCCTAACAACATAATATACTATTATCATTGCTCTATTTCTCACTCTCTTGACAGTCAATGCTCGGCCATCAACGGTTTCATAAAATTAAGGGCCAATGATACCTCCAGCCAGTGCACCAAACAGTGATTTTTTGTTGCTACAATGAGCACCCCATGGTTCACAGTTCAACAAAAAATGTATCTCATTGCTGAAAATTATTTTTTGGTCGAAATTACAAATTACAGAACATGAATTTTCATAATATTACTGAATAATTTCCATTTCTATGCTTTGTGCTGTCAATTAAATTATGCAATCTATAAAATTAGAATCATATCAATTAATTCGTTCTTCGTAAACATTTCAAAATGTTTTTTTTTTGTTTACAAAATAAGTTAAATTAAGTAACAAACAAATGTATACTTTTTTGACATTACTTTAATTGTTTTACATTGTTACGTTTTGTTTATTTTCACATAGCCACCTATAATATTTGTTTAAAAATTATTGCTAATATTTCTAAATAATCTCATTTTTCTCGAAATTTTTTAAATACATTAATAAAATGTAATACATCGTTGAAAAGAGAAAAAAATGGCGGTTTCTATTTTATTAAAATAATTATATGTTGCCATTTGAAAAATAAAAGTTGATAGTCGTAATCTGACTTTATAAAAAATATCTACATCTGCCATCAAATAGTATATGTAAAATAATAAAACTTTTATATGAGCCATTTTTTTCTATTACTTATAATAAAAAAGTTAAAGGGGGGGGGGGTGGCGTCTTCCCAGACACCTTATATATATATATATATATCTATATATGTCTGAAATACAGTATAAAACTTGATAATAGGTATGAAACAAAAGGGGACGTGCACGCCAAGTTGACATTCATACCAACATCAGCTGAGTGGAAGTAAACATATGGTACTACGTTAGTATGTGACATATTTTTGATATTTGTCTTCTAGTTAAAACAAAATGAGTTAGTTTTTCGATATTTCAGGCAATTTTGAGCGGAAATGAAGCGTGGGTATTTTGAAAAAAATTAGTTATTAATTATACTCTTTTAATAAGGACACATCAGAATCTTATCACCAGACGAAGAAATATATTAGATAATAGGTTAAGGAATATATATACGAGGGGCAAGTAAAAAATAAGGTTCCCAAATTTTTTCAGGTGTAAGGCATTTTTTATTGCAATAAATATGTATACCATCTGAAAGCTTGTATTTCAAACTATTTCTCTACATAGTCGCCAGATCTTTCAACGCATTTTTTCTGACGAGTTATCCACTTCTGAAAACCCGCTTCGAAGAACTCCGCCGCTAGGCCGCCGATGTACTTGGTGACCGCTTCCTTCACCTCTTCATCTGTACTGAAGCGTTGTCCACCCAAGTGTTGCTTCAATTTCGGGAACAAGTGGAAGTCGCTGGGAGCAAGATCAGGGCTGTAGGGGGCATGATCAAGCAATTTCCAGCCGAATTTGTCCAGTAGGGCGGTGGTCTGTCGAGAGACATGCGGTCGCGCGTTGTCGTGGTGCAACCTAACGCCCTTGCTCAGTCTTCCTCTCCGGCGATTTTGGATGGCTCTTTTGAGTTTCGTTAGCGTCTCGCAGTACCTGTCCGAATTTATTGTGGTCCCTTTAGGCATAAACTCGGTAAGCAAGACGCCTTTTCGGTCCCAAAACACCGTAGCCATCACTTTTCCTGCGGATAGCGTCTGCTTAAACTTCTTCGGCCTCGGCGACCCGGGATGGCGCCATTGTTTCGAGTCTTCTTTTGTTTCCGGAGTGACGTAGTGACACCACGTTTCATCTCCCGTAATAATGGAGTCCAAGAATTCTTCAGTATTCTCGGCGCATTCTCGAAGAAACCCCTCGGCACACTTGACGCGATTGTCTTTGTGGGTTTCTGAAAGCATATGCGGGACCCACCGCGCACACACCTTGTGATAACCAAGTTTTTCGGTCACAATGTTGTCGATGGTTTTTTCACAAACCTCAGGAACCTGATCAGCCAGCTCCCGAAGCGTTACTCTTCGATCCTCGAGGAGAATGCGCTCAATCTTCGCCACGACTTCGTCGGACACCGATGGCCTCCCGCTCCTTTGCTCGTCGTGAACGTCTGTGCGTCCTTCAGAGAACTCCCTGCACCATTTGCGGACGTGTTGGACGCTGATGCAAGCTTTGCCATAAACTTCTTCCAACTGTCTATGAATTTCAATAGGTGTAAGCTTCTTCGCGTTTAAAAATCGAATCACTGAACGGATTTCACACCTGGCGGTGACGGCGATTGCGGGCTCCATCGCGGATGGCTGTTAGACTGGCACTAAGCTTCGCAGTGATCTTCCAGGTAGTTGGAATGGAGTGGGGGGGATTAACAATGAAGGCGGTGTTGCCGGATTTCTCCTAGTATCTCGGGCGGCGAGTGTACAGCGTTGGGAACCTTATTTTTTACTTGCCCCTCGTATATATATATATATATATATATATATATATATATATATATATATGTCGGAGATTGTAATATCAAAGCATGTCGTAACGATCATTTAATGAATCAAGTATTACATGAATCAGTTATAATCTTTTAATTGTATTGTCGTAATCGAAACGTCAAGCATTCTTGGTTACAATGCTTGGATGGAATCAGTGTGTAGCGGCGCTCAGGAGTGAGTGCAGGTCCGCCTCGCTGAGATCATCACGTTTATATTATCGCTGTGGTTTGAAATAGTGTTGGTTGACATAGAGTTTGCCAGTGATACTACCCCGCGACATCAGAAGTGGGATTCGCCTGCGATCCACAATATTGTATGTGGGTTTGTGTTCTGTTGGTGAATTATAAAGTGAAGTGTAGGGCCAAGCAGATTAAGATGGAAAGGCCGTCTAGCAATTTTGCAGGTTTTCATCATAGGGCATTGACCAGTAACAAGGATTCCGTCTGTGTCCCACCCGGAGAGTGGTGACGTAATTACAAGGGCTGGATAAGTAGAACCGTGAGTAATGAGTACTGAATTTATGTTAAGCGGTCTTCCAATACTGGTAAGAGATTTTATTACAAAGCTCAAGATATCGTTGTGAACTATGTTGGTGGCAATTGGGTTGCTGTTGTAATAAAAGCAATTCGGTCAGTTGCTTGCTGAGAAACGAGAGACGAAGTTGAGTTTGTTGTTTATGATATTGTGATGGCCGATGATCCGGATTACCGATCTCCATATATGTTATTTAAGATAGCATTCATTACAGTAGGTGTTCCTGGCAGTTGTTATATTTTGATTGATGTTTTGTCATTGAGCTTGTATGACGTAATAAGTATTTCATTTTTGGTAGCTTGATTCTACTCTTTTACATCGTCTGCGACGTGACAATATTATTAAACTGAATGTAGGTCAAGTAGTCATAGATCGGGAGTATCAACCAGTTTGTGATTTAGTTAGTTATTTGTGAAATAACAAACGAACTAATACAAATTCCTTAAAGCGTTTCGGTATGTCAAGAAAGATTGTAAAATGTTTTCATTGTACAAGTTTCGCAAACTAACAGACACGTTGAGTAGGTTCACTGCAACCGTGAGGCACCTGATATATCGTTACTTACTTTTTATCCAAATATGACCGATGCGGGTGCAGAACCATGGTGTACCGAAATAGAAATTAACATGAAAATTTCACTGGAGATCTTCAGGGAAGATAGTTAAAGGTGGAAATATGTTAGAAAACTATGCTAAAGATTAATATTTTATTAACTGCAGATAAAGTTTACTGAGCTACAAATTGTAGATAAATGATATTGTTATTATCATTATTAGGTTGAGGGCTTTAAGCGCTGGTGAATTTTGTCACCTCGACCAGTAAGATCTGCTGTAGCGTGTTTTGACTGAATGTCTGGAAGCCACTCCAAAGTTTTGATAAACTGAAATTTGGTATTTTATGGAACAATGACTAGTAAAGATACTTGTCATAATTCAAAGTCCCTTTTGTTGAGAGCTAATAGCAGTTTAACGTTTATCGTCGAGGGTGAAATGAATATCTCCAGGCTATGAATTATGGCTTTTCAAGTATCCACAGGAAATGCCTAAGACTCACTTATACTACGGTACCTATTTTAGCTTTGATTCACAAGTGAAAGCAGCCTGGTTATCTGACGTTAAGTAGATTGCTTCTCCTTTGAGAGCTTGTTTAAGTTTATTGAGCACACAGATTTATTGCTTGAGATATAATGAAACCGTTGTGTATGGATTTCTTTATTTGGCAGCACGGACCAAATAAAATCGATCCAGTTTCTGCTGACTTTAGTTTAGAAATATGCGTAAACCAGGATAGATAGTCTATTTGGAAGAGTGGCCTTACTACTGTCCACCGAAGGCGATTACCAAAAACTCTCTTGTGTAGCTTTTTGTTTTAGAAATTATGAGTGGCCTACGAGATCTCCAAACTTGAAGTGTTTTATTTTGCAGAATGCAAAGACGTTGGCCCCAGAATCAATTCCATTACTGCACTTGGACGTATTCATAGCGCCTGTGGTATGTGATACAAAGAAAAACTATCGTTGCGCTCCCACAAAGACGCTTGTGCTGTGTTTTGTTACATTTTGGCCGCCATACTAACGATGCATGAGTGATCATTGATCCAAATACGGTGATGTATGGCCAGTGGTTCGTTTCTGCCTGCAATCTCTAGTTTTTGCTAGAAGTACAGCGGCTTGTGTCCGAGGCTGCTACGGGATTTGTTTTGATGATTTTGTTAATGTATAAATTGCATGTGGACTTTTGAATATTCAGGTTTCAGGTATCTGCGTTGACATTAAGGGTAATGTGATTGAAGTGAGAGATCGATGCATTCGATCAGTTACCGTACGATGATGCTATTTGGGAAAAATATTGTTGACAGTGGCGGGAGAGCTGTAATTATGGACGAAGTCTGTACCAGTCTGTCTCGAAATAATAAGCCAGAATGGGCGAGCATCCTGCCCAAGATCTACGAATGAGGTGATGAGTAGCACTGATAGTGAGAGAATGTATTGGATGTACCGATGTTAGCGTGAATAATATAGCGCTGTGCAGACAGTTCAAATCTGAGTGAACTTTTATCAATTGTTCATGGTATAATTTGTATGAAGTTGTTCAAGTTCCTGCACGTCCATGTTCCAAAACCCTGAGTCGTTACGGATGGAACTTTCATGAATATTGAAATTTAGGTACAAATATGGTAGTGGTTTGAAATAGTCTCTGAGTCTATTCCCAGAACATACTATATGACTTTATTAAATTTCCGGTGAGCATGGTCGTAGCTATAAAACTTGGCGTTTTGGTTTTGATGGGGCTGTGGCCGATCAGGTTCCTCGTGACCGTTTTCTGGGTGACCATGCCAGTTTTGTCAAATTGTGAATTTGTTGAATGTTTAAATTGTGGCAAGCTAGGTCATCCGCAGAGAAGTTGCACAGGACAGCTGGTGCCCGGACTGGAGCCTGCCACGGTTGCGAAGCCGACTGTTTTACCTGAAAAACAATTGAGCAACAGAAATCTGTCAGCCATTGGAACCAGAGAAGTCTGACAAGCCGGGACTTGCTTTTCAATTGTTTGTCTTAATGTTTGGGACGCCTAAGTGCAGCGTGATGGACGCTGGAACAAATTGCTTTAAAATATTTTGATCGTATCCAAGGATAAATTTAATTGAAGAAAGTTCATCGGATGATGGATATAAAGGAAGATAAAAAAAATTGTTTCTACATCTCCGCTTGCAAACGTTTCAGTATATTATTTTACCTTCATCAAGTGCTACAATAAAAATATATGACACAAATCAACAACAATCATTTTCCAGAGTATAATCAAGCAATAATAAACAACAAGTTTAAATAAACAACATTTTTTTTATAAAATACCTGTGAGAATTTGTAGGCCAAACGAGAAACATTTTAAAAGACAGCATCACCTGTGATAGTGTAAGATCAACTGACTAAAACTTACTAACCTCCAATAAGAGCAAAAACCAACTTGTTAAAAAAATTAAACTAAAAAACACTAATCCAAAATACAGTTAGGAAAACGAAAACAAGAACTATCTGTTTGAATTATTTAACAAATTTAGAACATTTTGATAGCTTTAAGCTTAAGCATGCCGGATTATTTCGATTTGGTATTACGTATTATTTACATAACACATGAATCCATGTTCTAATTTTTAAGTAGAGTGGTTCATGCGTACAATAATGAACCTTCTGGAGGTTGAGACCACAATTTAGTTAGGCTATTCGAGTGGATCGTTGAAAATCCACAGGGGTGACTAAAACATTGAAGAGCCGATAAACTTTTATAACAAAAGTGGCTAAGGAGCAATTGAGGCGTTGGTCTGGACATTTTCGTTCAATTCTTTAGAATTATTATTAACCGTGATGGAAGATGGCATGCTACTGGATGCCTGTGTCATGGTGTTTCGGTATGCTACTGTGATACCTCTGCCGAAGGTAACATGCTAACTAGGTGCCTCTGTCGTGTGGTTTTCCGAGCTGGTTAAGCGATGACGGAATAGTGTTCCATTGCTGGGTAAGCAATGACGCTGTGGTTTTCCGAGCTGGTTAAGCGATGACGGAATAGTGTTCCATTGCTGGGTAAGCAATGACGGTGTGGTTTTCCGAGCTGGTTAAGCGATGACGGAAGGGTGTACCATTGCTGGGTAAGCAATGACGGTATGGTTTTCTTGCGCTGGTTAAGCGAAGATGGAATAGCGATCGATTGCTGGTTAAGCAATGATGGTATGTCGCTGTTGGACAAGCTATAACAATGCTTGAATACTGATATTAGTAGTCATGTATTTACTGGTGAAATGTATTGTCACAGAATTTTGTTTGACGTCTTGTAAAAAAGGCGTCCATTAAATAATTTAGTGTACTATAGCTAAATTTTGAGCTTCATATAAATGTGAACAAAGTTGTAGCTATTTGAGCACTTATTTGTCAGAGATAGCCGAGCGAAAATACTGTGGATAAATTCTTTGTTTTCAGATAGTTCACACGAGGACGTGTGAAACGTCAGAATGGCCGTGTCGGAGATTGTAATATCAAAGCATGTCGTAACGATCATTTAATGAATCAAGTATTACATGAATCAGTTATAATCTTTTAATTGTATTGTCGTAATCGAAACGTCAAGCATTCTTGGTTACAATGCTTGGATGGAATCAGTGTGTAGCGGCGCTCAGGAGTGAGTGCAGGTCCGCCTCGCTGAGATCATCACGTTTATATTATCGCTGTGGTTTGAAATAGTGTTGGTTGACATAGAGTTTGCCAGTGATACTACCCCGCGACATATATATATATATATATATATATATATATATATATATATATATATATATATATATATATATATATATATATATTATGATTAGCGGATACACAGACATTGTAATTACCTATGGTGAAGTTCTCAAGGTCAACGAAGTTACACGAAAATCATCCTCTTCGTAATATTCGTAAATTTGTTGTACCACATACAATATCTTCGAGATTATCACAGTTTGATGTGTCACATATGACAATTTGGAATATTTTATAAGAGTAACAGTTACTTCCATACCATGTGCAAAAATTTCATTGTTTCGAGCTTTTCAATTTTGCGAATGAGTTGTATTGTTCACTGATAGGGCTGGATATATTAGAGATAGTGTCTTTAATAATGCACAATACGCTTATCTGGTCACAAAAATCCTCATACTGTAAGAAGGAAACACAATTTTCAACAAAAAATATCATTAATTGTTGGGCGGGAATAAATTGACGAGTCATTGGTCCTCATATAATCCCACCTCGTTTAAATGGACAAAAGTATGTACTTACATTTTTTGAATAACGTATTTAAACTATTATGCATTGCCGTGTTGACACGTTGACGCACAAAAATTCATCTCATAACCTCCATAACTAGTATGCCCTTCCCACGCTCTTTCTCTATTCACGCAGTTCAGAAACCTGTGTTAATACACAATTTTATAATTTTGTTATTCAATTTTTAAATTTCTTTATTTTAAAAATTGTACTATTACGAATTTATTAATAAAAAATATGTTTTCCGTTGATCGTTTATTAATTAATGTGTCTACATGTATGCAACCACCACCCGACAATTTTTGTGCTGTCTACATCGGTCTGTGATTCGAACAGCTGAGGGCAACAGAGATCTTGCCAGTGGCGGGTAACGAAATTTTAGACAAATCTTTAAAGAATTTTAACTTAAAAACTAGAAGATTTAGAAAAAAAAATTATTAAGAAAAATTGTTGCTTTCGACGAGTTACATCACTGGTTAAATTTAATGCACTTATTTCATTTACACCCTGTATATATATATATATATATATATATATATATATATATATATATATATACCGGGTGGCGCTCGAAATCCGTTACATAGGCATTTAACATGGGAAAACCGTTTTTCCTAGCGCGTTGCCCCCCAAATTATTTTAGAAAAAAAATCCTCAAATAAAAGTTATAGAATCTAAAATTCTGCATGTAAATCAGTAAACAAAATTCATTTCGTATGTTTAGTAATTCCAGAAATTTAATATGAAAATTTTGAAAATTTCAGTTTAATAGTGCTAGCCATGGTATTAAAACAAAAAATCAAACAAGTGTGAAGATTTAAATGTCAAATTTTTGTGATTTTTTGTCAAGAAAAATGAGTATTTGAACAATATAGAAGAATTAAATTATTATTCTGTTTAAGAATTTTACGTTGTAATAATTTTATTAAATAAATAAAAAGTAAATTAAATTTTATGACAGATAAACACACGTTTGTTTGTTAAGCATTTTGTTAATTCCATGGCTATCACTACTTTTGAGTAGATTTTCGACATTTTCATACCTAATTTCTGCTGTTACAAAGCATACAAAATTAATTTTGCTTATTGATACAAATGCAAAATTTTATGTTCTACAACTTTTATTTGAAGATTTTTTTTCTAAAATAATTTGGGGAGCAACGCTCTAGGAAAAACGGTTTTCCCATGTTAAATGCCTATGTAACGGATTTCGAGCGCCACCCGGTATATATATATATATATATATATATATATATATATATATATATATATATATATATATATATATATATATATATATATACCGTGTGTCTGTCTTAAAGGTGTACATAAGAGATTAACATGGGAAATCAGTTTTTTGCAATTTCCTGCTCGCCTAATTATATGAAGCAAAAATGCGTCAAATAAAAGTGTTAGAGCATAAAATTCTGCATCTAAATCAATAAACAGAATTACCTTTCCATGCATTGTAATGACAGAAATTAAATATGAAAATATCGAAAATTACGTTGAAAATATCGACAGCCATGGAATTGAACAAAAAATAAATAAATGCTTGACGTTTTATCTGTCACAACGTAAGTTAACTTATTTGACATTTCTGACAATTTGATTGTCTAATTTTTTTGTTTGAAATGATTAAAAATGGATATTTTTACGAATGAAGAGCTAAATTCGCGACAAAATTTGAAAAGACTGGTAATGTGTCTTCAAAAAATACATGTCATCCGCGTTATCAGAATGTAGGACGAGCAGAACTAAGAAAGAGTGTAAGGAATGATAAGTGCAGACCCCTTCTATAGTACTAAGGTAGATGTATTGGAAATGAGTTGAGAGTACATAACAGCATCATACATAATAATTTTGTTGTGCAATGTTGAATTTTTGATATATTCACATTATTTAAACAAAACTGTATTTTCTTAACTTTATTTATTAGTCTAATATAATATTTCCCTTATTATCATAATTAACGATATTTTTCAAATCAAATTGTCAGAAACGTCAAGTTAACTTACATTGTGACAGATAAAACGTCAAGCATTTATTTATTTTTTGTTCAATTCCATGGCTGTCGATATTTTTAACGTAATTTTCGACATTTTCATATTTAATTTCTGTCGTTATGAAGCATGTAAAAATAATTCTATTTATTGTTTTAGATGTAGAATTTTATACCCTAAAACTTTTATTTGACGCATTTTCGCTTAAAATAATTAGGCGAGCAGGAAATTGCAAAAAACTGATTTCCCATGTTAATCTCCTATGTACACCTTTAAAATAGACAAACGGTATATACATATATATATATATATATATATATATATATATATATATATATATATATATATATATATATATATATATAGTGTGTGTGTGTGTGTGTGTGTGTGTGTGTGTGTGTGTGTGTGTGTGTGCGTCTGTGTGCGTGCGTTCGTGCGTGCGTGCGTGCGTGCCACGATTTCTCAAACTCTATAAGACTTAAGACATTTTTAACTACGGATTCCTCAATCTCACTACAATGGGAAGAGTTGATTAAATTTTGGTAACAATTGGACAAACGGAAGTAGTAGTTACAAGAAAAAAATCATCTAAATATTATTTATCGAAAATTTATGTAAATACTGTAATGTGCAGTGCCCGCCGTCGCCGCCACTGTTACCGCCTCTTTCCCCGTCGCTGTCGCCGCCGCTGTCGCAGGGACGAGCGAGTGTCGATTGTTAGCGATGACGCAGCAGACGTGTCGGAACCTGCTTAATTACGCGGTTGATGTAACCTATTGTGTTTTATCTAGAAGTCTTCTAGTGAGTTCTGGAATACGGATGCCGAGGTATATAAACACCGTTAGCGAAGGTATTGGACAGTCTGATATAAATAAGCGTTGCGTGTTAAACAGTTGGTGATATAAACAGATAGTAGACAAGTGGTGAATATAAATAAATACAGTTGTATAAATAAATAAGTGATCTATATATTGTTTAAATAAATAATCTTAGTTTTAAGTGTTTTATAATATTCTTAGTCTTAATTAGTGTTTAATATTTGTTTAATCGTAGTGTTCGTTATATTTATCATCTTTTAATTATATTTAATACCTATTAATCGTTATAATAAACTTTTATTTTAATTAATAATAATTGTCTAATATTTACACTTCACCCAGATAAATTAAAAACGTTACAATTGGTGTCAGAAGTGGGATTAATAAACTGTGAAGTGTTAAATAAAAATAAATAATATGGCAACTAAACAAGTAAAATTAAGTGAGTTAAAAGTAAGTGATCTCAGGAAAGAACTGGATGAGCGAGATTTGGATACAACAGGACTGAAAATCGTTTTACAATCTCGTCTGCGACAAGCATTAATCGATGCTGGTGAAAATCCTGATGATTACTTATTCGAAATTCAGTGTGACATTAGTCAACTGTTAGAACAAAAATTGACAGAAAATTCTTGAACATTGGAACAAAAATTAAAACAGGAAATAACAGAAAATTCTAGAACATTAGAAGATAAATTAATGGAAAGTTCTATAAAAGCAGAAGAAAATTCCAGAACACTAAAAGAAGAATTATTGGAACAATCTAAAACATTAGAACAAAAAATGGAAGAAAATTCTAGAATTCTGGAGTAAACTTTAGAACAAAAATTAGAAGAAAATTCTAGAAGTTTAGAACAAAAATTAGAAGAAAATTCTAGAACTTTGGAACATAAATTAGAAGAAGACCTGAAGAATTTAGAAGATAAGTATGACAAGCAAATTGAAGAATTACAAGAAAAGGTTACTAGAATTACATTGTCACCAAAGCCAAATTCCGATGTAGCGAAGGCAAGTTTACAAGAAGAAAGGAAAGGAGTATAACCTGAAACTACTACAACAATGCATATCAAAACACCGGAATTTGATGGAAAATCTTCGTGGCCGAACTATTTAAAACAATTTGAAGCGGCTGCGAAAGCACATAACTGGACGCCCAAAGAGAAGGCTACAGCGTTGACTGTTTCATTGCGTGGGGAAGCAATCGACATCCTACAAACGTTGAAGGAAGAAGAACAAGAGGACTACGACCAACTAGTTAAGCGGTTGGACATGCGGTACGGCAATGCTCATCTGGAGCAGGTATACCAGACGCAACTGAGGAACCGCTATCAGAGTTCAAAAGAAAGCCTTCAAGAATTTGAAGTCGACGTAGCTCGTTTGATTCGTCTCGCACATCCTGCAGCTCCTGACAGCGTTTTGGAGTGCTTGGCCGTTCAAGCATTTATCTACGGGGTTCGAGATAGCGAAACGTAGCAAGCACTGCGATTGGCCCGCCCAAAAACATTAATTGACGCACTCTCATATGCACTAGAACATAAAGCTGCCAAACAAGCTTCACGTAATCAATCTCGAGTGCGAAATATTGATGCCGAGAGAAAAGAAGACACGGAAGACCTAGAAGAAAAAATGCGACGAATTGTAAATGAAGTGTTTACCGGAAGAAAGAAACTCGTCTGTTGGTATTGCGGTAAACAGGGTCATCCGCAGAGACTTTGCAAAAAAATGCAAAGAGAGACAGAATCGGTATTAGAAGAAAAGGAGTCGGAAAACTAAGTCGGGTTGATGCGAAGGGGCAATCGTCGACCCGTAATCTAGTAGCCCCACAATCCATCAGTTATGTCGCATCCCTTCATCATCAAGCCAGCAGCATCTACGTGAATGGCTCTGTTGATAGAAGACCACTAAAAATGTTGCTGGATACGGGTGCGGCGAAGACTATAATTAGACCCGACTTAGTAAAGAACACAGGCAAGACGCATCTTCAACCAACCAAGTGGCGATTACGTACAGAAACGGGAGAACAAGCTACCACATTAGGAGAAATAGATATGACCATCACTATTGGAAACACATCCTTTAAACATCGTGCGCTGGTAGCTGACGTTGAAGATGAATTAATACTCGGCATGGACATAATGAAAAAGCACGGTTTTAAACTTGACCTGAAGAATGGAGTAATGATGGTGAATGAAGAAGAACTTGTTTTAAACCCACGAGAAGACAAAGCTGTGCGCGTACTAATGGCCAAAGATGTTACCGTTCCAGAACGAAGTGAATCTATTGTGCAAGCACAATTAGATGGTAGTTTCTGTGAGGGGAATATTGTTATGCTTGAGCCAAAGAATGATGATGTGAAGACTGGTACTGGAGGAAAATCATTGATCAAAGTCAGTCAAGTAATACCAGTTCGAATAATGAATGTGAATTGTTATCCAGTTGCTCTCAAGAGAGAAACAATTGTAAGAGAATGCTTGGCAGTATCCTCAATTATTCTAACTGTTAAGGCCAAAGGAAACATATCTCAGGAAGTTCCAGACACATTAACTAACCAATTATCAATCTCCTTCCAAGAACTGACCGCCGACCAGAGAACCAAGGCGAAGAAATTAATTGGAAGATTTCAAGATGTGTTTCAAGTTGACAAGAAGACCAACGGGAGAACTAATGTGGTTCACCATAAGATAGACACCGGCGACGCAAGACCCATCCGCCATCTAGCAAGAAGACTACCATTGGCGAAGCGTGAGGAAGCAGTAGGAATTATTGAGGATATGAAAATGGAAGGTGTGATAGAACCTTCAAGCAGTCCGTGGGCTTCACCAGTGGTGTTAGTAAAGAAGAAGGATGGCTCTACACGATTTTGCGTCGATTACCGTCAACTTAACAACGTCACCAAGAAGGATAGCTATCCGCTACCTCGAATAGACGATACACTAGACACTTTGGCTGGCTCGAAGATTTTCTCCACTCTGGATCTAAAGAGCGGATACTGGCAAGTTGATTTGGATCCAAAAGATAAGGAAAAGACAGCCTTCACAATTGGTACCGGACTGTGGCAATTTACTGTAATGCCATTTGGGCTCTGCAATGCCCCTGCAACGTTTGAACGACTTATGGAGACAGTATTGGCTGGGCTATCATGGAAAACCTGTTTAGTCTATCTCGACGACATTATTGTGGTAGGTAAAACATTCGAGGACCACATGAAGAATTTGGAAGAAGTTTTCCAGAGATTGCGGAAGGCTAACCTGAAGCTCAGCCCCAAGAAATGTCACCTGTTCCTAAAGAAAGTTCATTATCTTGGACACGTGGTTTCAGATAAGGGTATTGCAGTTGACCCGGAAAAAATAAAGGCTGTGAGAGACTGGCCACCGCCTAGAGACAAACACGAACTTAGAAGTTTTCTTGGTTTGTGCACCTATTATCGACGATATGTACCTGGATTCGCCAATATAGCCAAGCCACTGACAAGGCTTACTGAATTAGGTCGAAGATTTATCTGGGAAATGGCCTGCAAAGTTGCATTCAAAGAACTGAAACATGCTTTGACAAGCGCACCTGTTCTGAGTTCCTTTACCTGAAGGAGAGTTCATACTATACACAGATGCCAGCAACGTGGGAATTGGTGGCGTTCTTTCCCAGATACAAGAGGGGCATGGGAAGGTTATTGCCTATTTTAGTAAGACTTTGTCAAAACCAGAGAGGAATTATTGTGTTACTAGAAAAGAACTCTTGGCAGTCGTGAAATCCGTGGAACATTTCTATAAATATTTGTACGGAAGGAAATTTTTAATTAGAACTGACCATGCTGCATTAAAATGGCTGCTACAATTCAAGAATCCTGAAGGTAAGGTGGCTAGATGGATTGAAAGACTACAGGAATACGATTTCAAAATCGAGCATAGAACAGGTACCAGCCATCGTAATGCCGACGCATTGTCCAGAAGGCCGTGCCAAGATGATTGCAAGCATTGTAGTCGACTAGAAGAGAAATTTTCCATCGTCGCTAGAACAACAGTAGTCGACGATAATTGGCAGCCCGATGGACTACGCGAAGATCAAGAAAAAGACCCAACTTTGAAAATTATACTCCAATGGAAAGCAGAGGAGAGCAAACCAGTATGGGAAGACGTTGCACCACACTCACCAAGTGTAAAATCGTACTGGGCGCAATGGGACTCCATGGTGATTGAGAATGGCATGTTAAAGCGTGTGGTAGAAAATGCTGATGGAACTGAGAAGAGAACTCAGTTAGTTATTCCTAAGAGTAGAGCACCAGACGTGTTGAAAGATATCCATGACGGATCTGGATGCCATTTCGGAGTCATGAAAACACTAGAAAGATTGCGCCAGCGGTTTTACTGGGTTAACTTCACGGAAGATGTTAAAGATTGGTGCAAGAAATGTGTGGTTTGCGCTGGAAGTAACAGTCCGCATAAACGACGAAAAGCTCCAATGCGGCAATACAACGGTGGCAGCCCATTTGAGCGTATTGCGATTGATGTGGCTGGACCATTCCCAGAAAGTGACGAAGGAAATAAATACATCGTGGTTGTTATGGACTACTTCACCAAGTGGGTTGAAGCATATCCATTACCCAACCAGGAAGCCACCACGGTTGCTGAAACTTTAGTTAAGGAATGCATATGCCGATTCGGAGTACCGCGTGAACTCCACTGCGACCAGGGAAGAAATTTTGAGTCTGCCGTTTTCCAAAATGTCTGTAAGATATTAGGAATTAATAAAACTAGAACAACTGCATTACATCCGCAGTCTGATGGCATGGTTAAGCGAATGAACAGAACGATCAACCGATATTTGTCGAAGGTAGTCTCCAACCACCAAAGAGACTGGGACCGACATCTCCATCTGTTCCTGTTGGCTTATCGTTCATCCGTGCATGAAACAACAGGGCAAACTCCTGCGAACATCTTATTCGGGCGCGAGTTGCGCTTACCATGTGACTTGGTGTTCGGCAGTAAACCTGGGGAAGATCTGGCCGGGGAAGATTACGTTACGGACTTACGGAGAAGAATGGATGACATTCATGAACAAGTCCGTACGAACATTCAAGCTGCCAGCGACCGAATGAAGGACCGGTATGAAAAGGGTGGATATCAACCTGGGGATTTAGTGTGGCTTTACAACCCACAAAGACGTCGTGGGTTATCACCAAAGCTGCAAAATAATTGGGAAGGCCCCTATGAGGTAGTCAAAAGGATAAACGACGTGGTATACAGAATTAAGAAACAACCTAGCGGGAAGCCGAGAGTAGTACACTTTAATCGGCTAGCTCCTTTCGCCGGAGACAACCACGAAGTCCATAACGGAGCAACGGTTCGTCGGATCATAACACAAGAGCCAACTTTTGAAGACTTCATGGAGAACTATTCCTTTGGCCGCAAGGCACGGTTCGGCGTGACGAAAGAAGAACACCGAGATCTATTCACCGTGTCTTCAGATTATTCCCTCGGTCACTGCGTATCAGAAAACTTAAAGATGTCCCGTGGCATAGCTTCAGCCTTTAAGGCGAAATTTGGGCGACAAAAAGAACTGGCTAACCAACGCCCAATTGTTGGGAAAACGCTGCGCCTGAGGGATAGCAAAGCAGACCATCAGCGGTACATCTATTACCTGGTTACAAAACCACGCTCGAACCAGAAGCCGTCGTACCGCAACCTGTGGAACTCGCTGTGCAATTTGAGGGATCATCTGCTTGAGAATGACATTTTGAAGCTAGCCGTACCGAAGTTAGGCTGTGGTCTAGATGGTTTAGATTGGAGAATTGTTAGGAACATGATAGAAATCCTCTTCCGTTTTACCGGCGTAGAAATTCTTGTTTGCAGCTTTAACCCTAACGGACATAAAGAAGAAGTCGAGCGGACCATTGACTGTCATTTCTTTAAAACTTCGAAATACACTAAGGGTAATGCATGCAGATTTCGTCATCACAAACTGTTCCGGGACGAAACAGTCTTAAGGAGGGGGCAGTGTAATGTGCAGTGCCCGCCGTCGCCGCCACTGTTACCGCCTCTTTCCCCGTCGCTATCGCCGCCACTGTCGCAGGGACGAGCGAGTGTCTATTGTTAGCGATGACGCAGCAGACGTGTCGGAACCTGCTTAATTACGCGGTTGATGTAACCTATTGTGTTTTATCTAGAAGTCTTCTAGTGAGTTCTGGAATACGGATGCCGAGGTATATAAACACCGTTAGCGAAGGCATTGGACAGTCTGATATAAATAAGCGTTGCCTGTTAAACAGTTGGTAATATAAACAGATAGTAGACAAGTGGTGAATATAAATAAATACAGTTGTATAAATAAATAAGTGATCTATATATTGTTTAAATAAATAATCTTAGTGTTTAAGTGTTTTATAATATTCTTAGTCTTAATTAGTGTTTAATATTTGTTTAATCGTAATGTTCGTTATATTTATCATCTTTTAATTATATTTAATACCTATTAATCGTTATAATAAACTTTTATTTTAAATAATAATAATTGTCTAATATTTACACTTCACCCAGATAAATTAAAAACGTTACAATACTTATATTAAAGAACGTTAAATTCATATAAAATAATTTGATGTAAAAATTCTCAGATCAAACTACTTCAAGGCAAGAAATTCAAATGTTAGATCCACGATTTCTCAAATTCTATAAGACTTAAGACATTTTTAACTACGGATTCCTCAATCTAACAATAATGGGAAGAGTTGATTAAGTTTTGGTAACAATTGGACAACCGGAAGTAGTAGTTACAAGAAAAAAATCATCTAAATATTATTTATCGAAAATTTATGTAAATACTTATATTAAAGAACGTTAAATTCATATAAAATAATTTGATGTAAAAATTCTCAGATCAAACTACTTCAAGGCAAGAAATTCAAATGTTTGTAATTGACACATAAATGTCACTGTCAAAAATATTTGTATGCCACTGTCAAAAATATTTGTACATCATTATGAAGATTATGAAAATTAAAAAAGCCAACAACGCAAAAGAATATACGTAAAAAAGAATATAAAAGGAATTTGCGAAAAAATGACGAATATAAAGAAAAAGAAAATTTCAGGATATTGAATATAAAGAAAATGTATGTATTGTACAAAATTATTATTAAAATATCCCATAGATTTTGCAAATATATGTGAGAATTATTTTGTAGTGAGATTTGAATATATGTATTTGTATTTAAAAATATTTTTCGTTTAATGCGTACAACCAAGTAAAATATCTGGTGAGAGGTTATGTGCTGGCCACATCAGATTATTTTTGTAACATCATTTGCTGCAAGTTCTTTCTATGTTACTGTCATAATTGTTTATTGAATTATATAAGTTTAACGAAATTGTGTGTCTTATTACTAACTATCACGGAACCCCGCACTGCTATTTGAGCGGTAGGTTACAAATTGGCACCCAACAAAGAGGCCGTGGAGTTGGTAAAAACTTTTTATAGATGATAAATGTATGTACATGATCAATGATGAGAGGGAGAAAGAAGCGGGAGACAATGGATACGACAAAAGAAGGAGAACCTTCACCAAATTTAAACTCAGTTCTGGCAAATTTGGCTCAAAGCACTAAGAATCTAAACACAAATATAAAAACCAACCTTTCGGAGATGAATGGCATTATGGAAAGTGTGCAAAAGGGTATTTTAGAGTTGACTATTGAGGAAAAGAGGGAGGAAGATAAAGAAAGTTCATGTAAAAAGAATTTAAATAAAAATTTAGATGAAAAATTAGTGAATAGCTATAACAGGGTTTACATTTCCAATTAGAGAGATTTGGATTGTTGTAATTTAGGATTTGTACCGGGGGAAATCTTCATCCGATAGCCTTTATAAAAAAGATTTCTTTGGCCCCGCTGTGCGACAATGAAGTCATCTGGATTTCTTCTTTCTGTGGGCCTTTGACGCCTTTGTGTTGACAATGTTTTCTTAGGTATATAAATTACAGAGAACAACATATGATAATTAGTAAAATGCAAAAATATATTACAATATGGTAAATGTTTATATTGGTTGGGATAGTCACATTATTTATTTTGTTTAATTTTTGATTTTGTTTGTTAATGATAGGTAAAATGTTTTTTTTTTTAATTCATCTAAGTTTATGTTCTCTATTTTCAAAGGGTTAAAATGTATAAAATTGTTTTTATCTCCATTTTCTGGGAAAGATAATTTAGGAAGTTCAATGTTTTAAAATTTGGTTTATAATTTTTATAAGTTTTTATAGTAGTGTCTTTAATTTTTATTTCACAATCGTTGTTTAGTTCGATTAAATAAGTTCCATTTAGGGCCGGTTGTACAATCACAGTTTAAACTATGGTCATTGCAAAACCATTGTAACGCGTAAACATCTTGTTGTACATCAACGTTTTACTGTTTATACTTAGTTTAAACCACTGTACGTTCGATAAACACTCGTGATCGGCCGTTTAAACTACAGGTAAACTTAGTTTAACTTTAAACTGTCAATAATTTAAGCTGCAGTTTAAACTGTAATTGTACAACCGGCCCTAAGAGGCATATTGTCTGTGTTTTTCGTGCACTTTTGGATGGCGACGACACCGTTGAGGGCTACCACGATCCATTGATTTTCTTCGATTTTCTGGATCTTCACATCTGGCATTCTGTGGATACTAGTTCATAATTTGGGTTTGAGTTGTACTTGAGAAGTTGTATTTCACAGGGTGCGTTCATGCCAAAAGCTTTAACAAAGCAATCGCAGAAGCAAATAACGAATGTCGTGAACTACTTCGAACGGGAACTGGCCAACGGTGAGCCTTTGATTCCGTTAAAAGCCGTTCGAGAGGTAATTTTTTTCAAACATTTCTTTTGTTATCAAACTTTAATTGAATTATGTATTTTTAGAGAGCAGCAGATGCCCTACAAATAAGCAAATCTGCTGTGTGCAAGATTTCGGGAAAAGTTAGAAGAGGCGAACCTTTAACATCACCGAAAAAGCCCAAACAACAGAAAAGACGGGTTACTGAAATTGATAGTTTTACAGAAACTGCAATTCGAAATGTTATTTATGAGATGTACGCAAAAAGTAAGTTTATTATTACAAATATGTATATTAAATACTTCCTTTTGCAATAATAAAAATGTCATTTACTATTATGGATTTCTAGAATCACACGTGACTTGCAAATCCTTGCTCGATATTTTAAAGTTACGAGGCATATTCAATGGTGGAATTTCAAGCCTTATAACAGTACTACACAATATTGGTTTTTCGTGGAAGCAGGATTGTAACAGGCGGCCCTTATGAACTACCACATGTCATTACAAAAAGAATAAATTTTCTCTACAAATTTATGAGAAATCTTAATGCAGAAATTCCACATAAAATGGTTTTCATCGATGAAACCTGGATATTCCAGAAGGGTTCCGCTCGCCGAAGTTGGCAAGATTCTGACGTGAAAAGCGTTAAGCGAAATACCACGTCCGATGGAAAAAGGTTAGTTGTTGTTTGCCAATTATTCTATCAAGCCACTTGAAACTTGTAGTTTTTGTATGATAGTATTATTTTATATTGTTATAGGTACGTAATTCTGCATGCAGGGACTGAGGCCGGTTGGGTTCCCAATTGCTCACTTATTTTCGCATCGAAAACGAAGCAGGACGATTATCATGGAGAGATGAACCATGATACTTTTATGAAATGGTTCAAAGAACAATTAATTCCGAATTTGGATAATAATAATTGACAATAATTGATAATAATGGACAATGCGTCGTATCACAGCAAGCTAATTGAGAAAAACCCCAGGGAAAGTTGGACCAGGACCCAAATTCAAACATGGCTTGCGGATCACAATATTGATTTCACGCAATGTCCATTTAAAAGACAACTGCTAGATCTTGCTGCTGAGTATGTTACAAAATTAAAGTTGTTTTAAGTTATATATATATATATATATATATATATATATATATATATATATATATATATATATATATATATATATATATATATATATATATATATATATATATATATTTGTAATAGTAACCTCTTTTGCTCAGTTTCAGCTATATATTTTATTGACAGCAAATACTTAACGCAGAAGAAACTGTTGTAATTAAACTTCACTAACTATAATAGACAGAATAGAGACCAGATCTCTAAAATGGTTCGGTCACTTAATGAAGATGGAGGAAAATAGCTGGCCAAAGCGTATATTTCAGTGGATACCACCAGGGAAGAAGAAGAGAGGACGACCAATCGTCGGGTATTGGGAAGGCAGCATCTAGCAATATAATTATGTATTGTATTGATTATGGTGAAATATGTTGAGTACATACATATATGTACTTTAAATTGTACATAATTAAATCCAAATATATGTTATAAACAAATAAATTAATAAATAAATAAAAATAAATATATAAAACAAAATGATTATTTTCAAAAATAGTTTAGTTTTTTATTTTAATTACTTACCTGCATGTATTGTATACCTGCATGTATTGTATACAGTAAGTTATGCAACACGCATTGCATTTTCTAGAATAAATTAGGACCCCATGTAAACGTAGTAACAAGTGACGTCATTATCTAGTAATATTTATTGATGACGTGAGTCTTCTGCTTCTTCATTTTCAGTATACATGCTAGTTGCATTGTAACGTCATTTTTAAGAGCGTCATGAGATGGCCGGGAGGTGGCGAACATTTTTCTTGTTTTCTTGAATCCCGAATTCCATGGTTTATATCTATTTCACTTATTGAAGAATATAAATCATAATTTTGAAATAAATATATCATCACTGCATATTACACATTGCTGGGTGTACCAATCTGCTTTGTACACAGATGATGACATATTTTTACCTTGCGGGCGTTTATCAGGCGTCACCTTACGGGCACTCATTGCTGACGTGGAGAGTGCACCACAGGGGTCAATTATGTGCCATTTAAAATTCGAAAAATATTTAATGTCGATCGGGATCGAACCCGGTTCCCCAGATTCGTGACCAAACACTCAGGGTCTCGTGGCCGCGTGCCTGAGTGTTTGGTCAAATAAATTACACTTAATTTTTCCAGTTATAATGTATGCATAAATATTTCATGTTACACGCCTATGCATAGGAAATGTTAAAGTTATCTGCAAGTAATATTATATCACGCGGCTTATAAATGACCTTGAATAATCATCTTCCGTAAACCAAACCATATACATATATCAGTATCAACCAGGTGAAAAAATGAGACAAACCCTGAAAAGTTTGATTAGCCATTAAATATTTATGATATAATATTACAATTACGTTAAATGTTGATATTAAATTTTATTATTTTGTTTATCAAACACTCTATATATATATATATATATATATATATATATATATATATATATATATATATATATATTATAAAATATATTTATTTCAATTACTATTCACATATATATATTTACATGTATACATTTAATAATCAACCATATTTGTCTAAATAATTGAAGAACAATCTCTAGTTCCTTAGCGATATGTTGATATTGTAAAACATTATAAAACCGAATATTCTTCAATTATTTGACGACATTGTGGCTACTTTAGGCAAAGGCAGGGTATGTAATGTATAAGCAACACGTGCATGTCACCGTAGGATAACGTTTTCGTAGAAATCCTTGTCGTGTGAAACGTGAGCGGAGTGACGGCGAAATGGGTTCCACGTCAGCTTGCGGTGCTGCGCCAGGGATCCTGCAGGGCTGGGGACTCCACTAGATACGCCCGAACTACTAGAGGTCGTGGACACTGATCCTTTGTTACTGGTAGACTTCACCGGCTAAACACCCAAATACATACATCACTCATGAAATAAATGCATTAATAGGAGTATGTTACTAACCCTCAGGTAATTTCTATCCATAGGTGTGACAAGTTTCATACTTAAGGAATCACCGGCGTTCTTAATTAAATTTACAACTTCATCATGTGGGGCCCACTTAACATCCCTTTCGCAGATCGACACAATAAAGTCGCCTTCTTTCACTCCACCAAACTGCAAAAAGAAATGAGAATTTAGACAAAATAATTTTAATTAATTTGTATAACAAATTATACATTTTTTTATATTTATCAAGTTATTCTAAATATCAATAGAACAAATCACAATTTTTTATTTATATGTATTTAATTCTAATAACAGTAATTTATTTTGCTTACATCAGCGAGAGAGTTGTGATCCACAGCAGCTACAATGACTGGCGCGTCGCCGCGAACACTGAATCCGAATCCATCTTGTGTGCGACCTCGATGTAGTTGCACCAATCTAGGCGCTGACCAATGTCTTTTGGCGGAAAATATAGCAATGGGGCCCAGCGCCCGAAACAGATCTGTTACTCTGTACGCAGCAAAATCAGGTGCAGTCAAACTCAGCTGGAACTTCGTTGATGCTGAAATGACAAAATTAAAATAAATAAATATATCATCACGGCATATTACCCGTTACTGGGTGTGCCAATCTGCGAATATTTAGAAAAGATTGTATCCGACCGGACCCGACACGTTCTCGAACCCGATCCGAAGTGAATCAACCCTTTGTTTACTTAATGTCTATGTAACTGATATAAACATACCGTATTTACGATTTTGTAAGTTTTATTTAAAAGAACATACAACAACTGGAATTAGATTTTTATGTAACATAATTGAAAATAACATTGCTAAATGTGAATATTGAAAGTGTGCAGGTTGACAATTCTCTACTCATCTTTTGCTCGTTTCTGTTTCAAACAGTTTTAATGTCAGACAGAAAATAAATAACTGGGTTATATATTCTTATACGAGTAGGTACTAAGACACACTGTTTCGTTTATAGATTATATTCGTATTTACAATATGAGCTGTTGGTAGATTTCATGGTTTCCTTACAAAAATTTTGAAGTCATGTAAAAACAGGTAATAAACGCGGATACTCTACCCCAATTTCGTAGAAGTAAGCATAAGCGATACAAAGCATTGTGACACCTCCAAAAATCAACTGTCGATTTTTTATTTTAAGAAACGTATTCTTTGGGTATCATCATGTCAATTATACAGGAAATAGTAGATGAATGTATGGTATGAAATGAATGCTAGCCGGCGGGATTTTAATCAGCAACCTCAACATTTGTACTGTTGTGTGCTACCAATTGAACCACGTCTGGGCTGTAAATCCGCCGGGTTACACAGACTTTTCGAAGTTAAACGCTCATATGCTTGTTTGAGATCCGCAACACATATAGGTGTGGGATTTTCTAAGATACCACTACATTTAAACACCTGTTAATTGTCAAACATTCGCACAACCTTGTCAGGATTGTAAATAGTAGATGAATGCATGATATTTTTAATTGATTTAAATTAAGGAAAGAAATTGTGAAAATAATGCCAGCCGGCGGGATTTGAACCCGCAACCTCAACATCTGTACTGTTGTGTGCTACCAATTGCACCACAGCTGGGCCGTAAATCCGTATCATGCAATCATAGCTTACAGGGCTAAGACCGCGCACAGCTGGTCCGAATTGATTGATTGATTGAGTGCGCTGACGATTGTGAAGGCGTTAACGATTCGGACCGTTCGTAAGCGCTCTTGCTTCTTGCTTGTCATTTCACAGCGTGTGTATAAACCTCTGCGCAATGATTAACCAAGTAAAAATAGGTTTGATGGAAACAGTTCCCATCATTTGTGAGAGCAATGATAATGATTCAGAAATTTTTATTAATTCTTTGTTTAAGTTTGATTAATTCATTAGTTTCCTCTAAAAAAAACCTTTACTACGTTAATAACTTCCATCTTAAACAAACACTTTCGTTGTTTCATCAAGCAATGGTGTAAAGCGCTTACACTGCCTATCCTCTCGGGCGTGACTACTGTTTAGCGTGCTGTTAGCATGAAATGTTGACTTCATACACTTCAAAGCGCAAACAGTGAGCGTTGTAAATATGATTCGGACCAATTGTTAGCGCGCTGTCGGTACTTAAAGCATGATTCGGACCGCACCCACAGTCTGTATATAGGCGGGTCTGTACCTGCCAAAAAATTGAAGAATGGACCTTTTACATCAAAAGAGAGATAGACAAAAATGTCATATATGTAGTGCGCGAGGCCAGTTACATTTGAATATTTTAAAGTAAGAGGAAGAGGAGATGGGAATCAGAAAACTGGTTATTTGTTCTATAAAATGCGAAATAAACACCACCTAATGTAACAGATAATTGCGTAGTAGCCAGTTTGCTATTAAGAAAGTAACAAACAAGAATAAATTGTTATTTTTTCATTTAAATATATATTTTTCTCATTATTAATAATTTCTTTATAATCAAAGACAAAATTATTGTACTTTTTGTGTTGTTTAAATAATTTTTTATCGAAAATAAATGCTTGTTCTTCAATCATTTTCAGTGTTGTGTTTTATCCAGATCATTTGATCTAAATAACTGATGTAGTTCATTTAGTATGGTTTTTGATCTGATCTAGATCGTTTTATGTATTCAGATCTTGATCTGGATTTAGATCTAAAAACTAGGATCTAAGATCAAATATACAAGAAAATCCAAGAAGAAATTAAATACTTGTTGGTTATAATTTATTTAACTCACTTAAAAAATTCAATGGCTTAATGATAGTCTGCCAATTTAATATGGCCTGTCTTAATTACATTTTAACAATTCTAATGTTTAAAATTATTATTTTTCTTTCTGTTTCCACTTTATTCATTAAATTAGTACTAATAAAACTAAGTAGTTATGTATCTATCTAATTTTTCTTCCCATGTCTAAAGCATAAAGGCCAACGCGCACTTCAGCGACCGAAGCGAAGCGCGGCAAAGAGAAGTTTTTTAATTCAATGTATTCTTATGTGTATACGCGCACTTTGGAGCAGCGAAGAGCAGAGCAACGAGGCGACTATTCACATAAGAATACATTGAATGAAAAAACTTCTCTTCGCTTCGCTTCGTCGCTCTTCGCGTCGCTCAAGTGCGTGGCGGCCTTTATATGTATATAGAATTTCACTACATGGCGCATTGAAAAATGACGTCAAGGTGCAATAAAAATGTAAAAGGTCCATAAGCAACCCATGTTACATTTCATAAGTGACTTGGTTTTTAATAATTTGTTTTGCTCCATACTGTGATTATTCGATTAAAGTATAGTTTGGTTCACGAAGGATGACTATTCAGGGTAATTTATAAACAGTCTGATATAATATTAATTACAAATAACTTCACTACATTTCGTACCTATAGGCGTGTAACATAAAATATCTATGGATATATTTCAACTGAAAAAAATTAATAATTTATTTGAAAATGTTGTTCCTTTTAAATAACGATTTTCTCAAAGTTTTATCTTCTTCGCCTATATGTTTTTGTATGAAACAAAAATATAGACCTGACGTAAAACATGGATTAATAATTTGATTTTTACGATGTATCTACTATCCATTTCAGAATTATAGTCAGTTGAAATTGAAACTCAAAAACTTACTTAAAAAACATTCAAAAATTGTGAAATACGCTTTTAATTATGGAATAGACCAGAAAAGTTAGGTTACAATTTGCCTTTGGCGCGAGTTCATAGTTTGAATTCCCTAGTATAGGTTTCATACAGGAGTTTAATTTTACAGACAAAAAAAGACATTTTGTAAAAGAAATTAAGCAGCTCTTGCTAAGAATTCGATAGTTTGTTTATTCAGTAATAGATTGCAACAGTTTAAACCTGTAGAAAAGATAAAATACGAAAATTATTAGAAATTAAAATGCTTGATGCAAGCAAGGATACCGTATATCGTTAATCCACCAGTAAATAGGACAGAACAATAGAAGATGAAGCATGCACGATCAAACTAAGACATACGTTCAATGAATTTTGTAGTGTTATTATTATTTAAATAAATATAAACTGTGCACAGTTCATGTGAATATTATTGTACGAATCTGGAGATAAAGGATCGATCTAGATGCTACATATAATGCTTTGCATAAGAGATTTACTTTTATGAGATTTTTCGGCCCTTAAAGTTGAGCAAAAATTTCCTTGGTAAGAAATACACGGGGATTGAAATAGGGTATTCTCGCATATTTTTTTTTAAAGAACAAGTTTATCTAAGAGTACCTGTGAAAACGCGAGTTAAAAATTCCTTTTAATAAGCGAGATATTAATTTTTAAAATTTGATTTGTTGTGTCCCGTGATAGTGACGTACTAGTTGTACAGTACCAGCGGTATGCAATCAGTGGTTCATGGATTTTCGAGAAAATGTTCAGTAAGTTTTGAAAAAGATGGGAAATTAAATGTATTTAATTATAATCTTACCTACTATTACTAAAAAACTTAAGAAATTTATAAGAAAAAACATTCTAAGTAATCGATTACATATTTTTGCTTATGCTGCAAAAACATTTTGACATTCTTAAATTATATAGGTGGCAACTGACAACATACTTTTATTGCTATTATTATACTTTGTATAAGAACGTCTAACGCAATAATCTCGTAGCATGGTGGTAACGATTTTGCTTCTTATGTCAAAGGTGGTAGGGTCGAACCTACCAAACTTCCTTAGCTTTTTTTAAAAAAATTTTCTTCATATTTATTTAATATAATCAGATAAAATTAGTTACATTAAATTTGATATTTACTTAAAATTACAACAAAATATACTCGTATATAAAAAAATAAAAATAAAGAGGACAGAACCCCTAACGTAACAAGCAAGAGCATTACCACTATGCTACGAAATACATTACACAACACTTCATTCAGGAATGATAATAATTATTACATTAAATTTGCCATAAATTTTATTTACTTTTTAATTATTCCCTATTAATTTTGAACAATTAATTATTAATACGATGCAATAAGTATCCATGGACATGTATACAAATTTTTTTAGTAAATATTCAAAATATTCTAATTTCGCATGTTAAATTCATATATGTAAAGGATTTCAAACGCCACCCGTATGTCGATTAGATACACAAATATGTATTTGTACGTAGTATTTAACAAATTTTTAATATTACATACATTGTTGACATGTAGTTCATTATTTTGTTAACAGATGTCATATCGCTTAACAATACATGCTAAAACAGTTGTTTTGCTTTTTCCCTCTGTTTTACCAATCAACTTTAATATTTTTAATAACTTTTTAATATCTGTAATCATGAGAGAATACCCTATTATGTTCTCAGCGTTATGAACTGAGTTTGAATTTCGCGCCTAAGTTTGACCGTTACACTTTTCTGGTCTATATACATTTCTCAACTATATGTAAGAGAAATAAATTTGGAAGTCAGGATGCAATTACAAACAATATATTTTGGGCTTTTAATACAATACAGTCGGAAGTCTTAAGTCGGTTTTCTATATTCTATATTTGTCAAACTCGTAATGTACATAACAACCATATCTATGGTAACTACTTAACAATATTATACTATTACATATATAACATAAATTATAGTATGTTAACTCCTCTATAAAATTTCGGAAGTAGATCAATATTATTACTTCCGGTTTTGGAGAAATTGATAGCAACTTTTAATTTTCAGATGGAACCCGCTATATTTTCAAAATTGAAAACTACATAAAATTTGCTTGATGAGATATGTATTCTGTGTTGTATATTCTTCAACTTTCATGCGGGAACAAATAAAATGGGCACCTGTATATACCTTAGATCATGTAGTTTACGAACTGGATGGAAGAAGTAGAGAACGCTGACGATTGAGAGAGACACAAAATGCGGTAACCTAAGGGACAGCGCAGACTCAGAACAATATATGCCAATGAAAAGCCAGTGTCGGTGTCGAAACTTTTATGCTTTTTCATAGTTCGCAGTTACTCTGTTCCAAGTTGTTGGCGAGTAAGCATCAACTATCAAGAATATTGTGTGGTTTTTTTGTTCAGTCCCGTCTTTCAAAATAATGTATAGTTGGGTAGTTACTGCTACCGTGGTATGTTAAGTGGAAAGAAGTTCGGTATAAATAGTATGTACCTCAAGTTTAATAAGTTTTATAATTAGAAGCAGGTACTTCGGGAAAAAAGAAGTTATGTTCCGACAATTTTACGCCAAATGACTTTGGAGTAAACAAAAAATCGAAAAAAGTGTAGTTCCAAAAGGTTTTTCTGGGAAACCATACGTCCATTGTGTAGCTTGCCATGAAATTCATGATGAAGATGCAGACGTTTTATTTCATAAGTTTGTTCTATTATTTTGTGTTATATTTGTCCCTTTGTTGTAGTATCCTTTTCTGTACTTGTATAAATCTACATCTCTGTTGATCCTAAGCGTTCCCGAGAATCGCATACTAAGGCATAGGCTTTCTCATATCTAGTTCATAAGCTATATGATCTAAGGTATATACATACAGGGGGAATAGACAAAACAGAATACATTTCATAAGCCATTTGGTTAATATTAGTACTTTGAATCGAATAATCACAGTAGGTATAAGAGCAAAAAAAATAATTAAAAACCAAGACACTTATGAATTGCCTATTCACGAATTTTCAGGCGGGAACTTTTAAAATGGGCACCCTGTACTTGAAATTTTTTAAAAAATAATTTAAATCAGTTATACCAGTTAGTCCAAAAGGTGAAAAATTGAATTAAGGAACTAATAATTAAAGTACTTATTAAAATTTTAAAATAAAAATAATAGTGAGTTATTGTAGCTTCAACGCTAAAATAACGTGTACGTTAAAGTCACGTGACAGCATACTAATAAGGTTTGCGTTAAATGTATAAGGTGACAAGTACGTTGTGTGCGATGAAATAGCGAGTTTAATGTCACACGTTCTGTATGTGTTGAGGTTATGTTTTGGTGAATAGTGCGGTTGTAACTTCGTTTGCGTTGCTTTTGAAATTGAAGTTCCTTATTTTAAAAATAAGATGTTTTCTACATAACATTAACGTTTACATTCTTTCATCTTAGAAGTTGCAATAACTCCCTTAGCCTATAATATTCGTTCGGGCAATCAATAATGCCTGTAATAATTTTTACAATTTAATAAGAGTGCGAGTACAGCATCCAAAAAGTTCGTAAATAGCTCATTCGAGTTTTCTAATAAATTAGTACAATTAATATAAAATAAATAGAAAATATCGAAGATAGTTCGTCTTACAAATATAAGGTTAGAGTTTGAATTAATATCACCAATACCAAATTCCATAAATTTTGAAACTTGTGTGTGGGTGTGTAGGTGTGTGCGTGCGTGCATGTGCGTGTGTGAGTGCGCACGTGCGTGTGATTGCGCAAATGTACGCACGTGCGTACGAGTGCGCACGTGCGCGTGCGTGTGCCTGGCAGTGGCGTAACTATATAGAATTGCGCACCCCTACGGGACTTAGGTTTGCGCCCAGGGCCGTAACCAGGATTTCATTTGGGGGGGGGGGGGTTCTGGTTACATATATATATATATATATATATATATATATATATATATATATAGAAAAAATGCGCCGCAGACGATTTTTTTTCATTCAAGGTCAAATGCCTTATAATTGAAAGTTACATTTTTTCAAGGTATGTGCAAATGCATGTTTTTCCCCTTTCATGTACAGAAATAAGTTTTAAATATCAACTTTTTTCTACTCGGGTTGTTGCGCGAGGCCCCGGCGATTGCCCTGCTCGCCACCCCCTACGGCCGCCACTGCTTCCATGACAAAAATAAAAAGGAACCATCAGCGGTGGTGGGACGCGAGCTTCCGAGCTATGCTAGCATCTTGGTTAGACCACTTTTTTGTATTTTATTTTACATTTCGGAGGGAGTTTGAACCCCCAAATCCAATTTTATTACTCTATTATACGTTTACTGTGGCTGCGCCGGCGCCCTCCGGATGGACGCGCCCCCCCGCGACGCTGGGTCAGCGGTGGCGGTAGTTACGCCACTGGTGCCTGGGCGTGTATATATATATATATATATATATATATATATATATATATATATATATATATATATACAATGTGTGTGTGTGTGTGTGCGTGCGTGCATGTGCGTGTGTGAATGCGTGCATGTGCGTGTGTAAGTGCGTGCATGTGCGTGTGTAAGCGAGTGCGTATGTGTGTGCACATGCGCGTGCGTGTGCCTGTATATATATATATATATATATATGTGTGTGTGTGTGTGTGTGTGTGTGTGTGTGTGTGTGTGTGTGTGTGTGCGTGCGTGCGTGTGTGTGTGTGTGTGTGTGAGTGAGTGAGTGAGTGAGTGAGTGTGTGTGTGTGTGTGTGTGTGTGTGTGTGTGTGTGTGTGTACGCTCTAACTCAAATACTATCATTCAAAATAATTTGTAACCTTGTATTTCACCTTATTCTAATATGGAAAGAAGCCATTACATTTTTGTGTAAATCAGATTAACTGGAAACGACACTTTACTTGAAGCCCAAAATAGTTTTTATCCGAAAAATACCTTTAAATATTATTTTTTGAAGATTTATGTTATTATAAAAATTAAAGATTAATAAATTTTTTATAGGTTTTCTTTAATACTTTTTCTATGTATTTTCTGGACAAATTTATTAAATTATCCATAATTCAAATCACGGAGCCTACGCTTTAAAAAACACAATTCCTTGATTACAGTAAAAAATTTTGAAAGATATTCGACAAGGTCATCCGTATCATGAATGAATTAACAAATTGGCATATATTTATCTTTTTCACAAGAAGTTAGGACATTCCATTTTAAAACAATGCTCGTTGTTGGCAATACTTTCGATGTAACGTAAATTTATATATTAATTCAAATAAATTACATTCATTCATAGCCGTATGAATAACGTTATTTTCTGTCAGTGTCATTAACACTGACACTGCGTCAGTATCTTATTTTTAACATATTAGGTTTTATATTTGCTAACAAACTTACCGGTTGACTTAGTTTTGAATTTTTAATGCTTTTATTGATATATATTTTTGTATAAAAATTAAATAACAGTAGTATGTTATGTACCCTCATAAAAACTAACTAAATGACACTACTGAATTTGACAAACCAAAATCTTAATTCATAAAATTCGCAGATGACCTTGGTCGGACATCTTTTAAAATTTTTACTGTACACAGTTCATTGGTTCATATCTCAAATGTATGTAACTGCCAGATAAATGTCACTGGCAAAGAACTAATCATTTCAAATTAATAATAGTAACATTTTAAAAAGAAAATAGCAAATAGAACCACAGTTATAAGGAATGACACTTAATACAGTTTTCAGCATAAGTAAATATGTATATTTGAATTAATAAAAATTAAATGGCGGGAAGTATTATTTGATTTAAAAATGGTATAAAAAGAGCAAAATAGAAAAAATACTATAAAGAACACATTTCATAATTGGCGATTATTTTGTTCGAAGGGTTAAGCCACTCCGCTCGGCGTCGTGACCCAAACTTCCTTCTCAAAAAATAAAATTATAATTATAACATTCGTTCTATTATTATGAATCTATGAGTATATTATCGTTATCCTAAAGTTAAAAATTTTGCTTAAACTTACAATTTCATTTTTAATTAAATCTAACATAGTTTGAAACATTTTTTTTAATATACAGGTGATTCTCAACTTCAGGTACATATTGCAATGGTATACAGTACTCAGCATAGTGATCACTGTATATTATAAGTAGGGCAGAAACAATTACACAATTTAAATTTGTTTCCATCCTTGTCTAGCGCTCCGGACACGCGTCTTAAACGCATGCACGCACAGCCGGCAAGAGAATCAGAAATCAAATCCAGTTGGCGCATGTGCACAAGGGGCCGTGTTCACGCTTGAAGAGTGCGAAATGATCCGGACATTTCCTGTGTGCCTTTCAGCGGTGTATAGTTTTATAGGTTTATTAGTGAAATACACATTGCTGAATAAGCAGTTTATAGCCTTTCACCTTGTTCTTGTTCCGTGATCATCAAGCAGCGTTGGTCACAAGAGCATCGAGCTTTTTCAACGATTCCGCAACTGTAACGTAGCGAGTTTGTCGATGACATTTTAACAGTGGACGAAATTGACAGGTACCGACACTCCCAACAATATTAAATTGGAAAACGCAATTCAAAACTAGTGCATCCATTGTCAACAAGGAACCTTCTGGTCGCCCTCGAACTGTACGAATACCCGGAAATATACACAGACTGAGACCGACCGTGCAAAAGAACTCAACTAAGTGATGTTACCTTCAAAAAGAGACTTGAAAATAAAATGTTTTCCCATGATTTTACATCTATTTACCTAGTTATTATTTACTTTCAATTAAAGTGTTCATATTTAAGTTCTCAATCGTCTAATTGTTTCTGCCCCACCCTGTATATGTAAGTTATATTCTGCTTGTTCAACTGCTCTAGAAATAAAATGTAAAATGACCCAATCCGACCCGAACTGCATCAAAACCTCACCCGACCTGAACTGAACCAACCCAGCCAGAATGGTTCCTGACCTGGACAAACCTGAACCCGACCCCACCCAAACGGAACCAGCACGACTCGTAATACATATTCGCCCTAATTCTGTAAGAAAGTTGTTAAGTCTTAGCAACATTGCTATACCAAATAGCCAATAATAATTGAGAACACAGAATAAAACTTGAAAATGACAAGCTTAACATTTGTTTCTATTGGTTAAATTTTTTAGCAACGTTGCTAAGACTTAACGACTTTCTTACAGAATTAGGCCGATAGTCTAATTAACGAATGATCCTAGCAGTTAAGTCAATAAGCAGAAAAACCGACTTCGGGATTTTGTTTGGACTGGTTAGTAAACATATTAAAAGTCCGTGACCCTCGGATGGCCGCAAGGTGGAGGGAAGCACTTCAATGATGTCATTTTTTGGTTTTTCGCGTATATCTAAAAACAGTTGGTCCTACGAAAAAATTCCATAAATAAAAATTGTAGCTGATAAAATTTCCTACATTTTCTATATTTGAGGTTTTTTCTATCTCCGACCGTGAATAAGTTACACGCTTCTGAAAATCGCTATTTTTTAAAAAAAACACTAACGCCTCAGCCTTTCATTTTACAAAAAAAAATCTTCGAAAGGGAGCTGTAGAGATTTAAATATCCTTCTAAATGGTATATCAGTTTACCATTTTATCTTAAGATGATCCAAAGTTAGTGCGTTTTTAAAATTTTCGCTGAAACTTCATCAATAAATATATTCAGCGTATAACGGCCATCCGTTACTAACCTTACGTTTGGATTGTTGGTAACATACCCCTCACGTTATTGTTAGTAAAACTGCTACGTAATAAAACAATAATTTGCTCAATGGCCGTCATCCTTTTAAGAGGACTCCCACCTTCAAGAGCTCATTTTATTTCCAACTTAAAACTGCAGCTGAGGTTTTCTCCAATCCAAAAGCCACTCACCAACAGATCGAGGAAAAGGAGAAGACATGTTTTTTAAGGTGGTATGGTGCTACAAAGAAAGAAGCATCTCTAAACCAGTTTCGGTATCAGATGTTCCTCAAGTCAGAGGCAAACGTGAAGCCCGACATTTCCACCCTCACACCACCTGAGGGATTAGCCAGGCAGTACAGCTTTCGCTATCACCAGGTCCAGCTCTGGCTTGAAAAACGACACCCTCCTCAGAAATGGAGCTGGATACGAAATCCATTGTCCGGTCATGACGGAAACACCTATCGCACCAGAAAAGATTTTAAATCTCATATTCTGCAGGTGCACCACAGACTGTGGCAGTGGGAGATGTGGATGCAGAAAAGCTTTCATGCGCTGCTCGGCTATTTGCGAAAACTGGCACGGCAATTTTTCCAATGGAACGCCAATATTTGAAGAGGATGAAGGGAGCGATATTCAGGAGGAACTCCCACTACCAACATCACTATACGACACCGTTGTCGAGGTAGAAGAGCAGGTGAACGAAGATGGATGCGCCCTGCTTGACAAAACCAGAACCAGGACCCTCCCGCCCAAAAAAACAGCGAATACTGGACAGATTGTCAAAAAATAATAATAAGAAAAAAGTACGATTTATTAAAACGAAATTATTGATATAAAATGTTTTGTTTTAATCTATAATCACCTCATGTTTATGTTTGAAAAGTAAATACTCAATATAATAATAACATATACAACAAATCACATCAATACAAAAACAACTTTTTTCAAATACTGGTTCCTACCGGGATCACCGGTTTCCGCGAAAATTTTAAAAACGCTCTAACTTTGGATCAGGTAAATAGTAAACTTATATACCATTTTGAAGGAAATTTAATTCTCTTCAGCTTCCTTTTTGAGATTTTTATTTGTAAAATGAAAGGCCAAGACGTTAGAGAGAAAAGTTTGGCGAAAATTGTGGCGCGAATAATGTTTTTTCGAAAAATAACGGTTTTCAAAAGTGTATAAGATAGAAAAAAAAAACCTTAAATATAGAAAATGTAGCAAATTTTGCCGGCTACAATTTTCATACATGGATTTTTTTTCGTACGACCAGCTGTGTATCAGATATACGCGAAAAACCAAAAAAAGGACCTTTGTCGGTTTTCTGCTTATTGAATTTCCAACTAGACCCCCCTTTTCGTTGACTGGGCTAATATAATAACTCATATTTCTTATGTCATAATTCTCATGGGTCCGAAAACGACGACAGCCGAATACACTTCATTTTCTATCGGAGAACCTTTTGAAATCCGCATTAATCAACTATAATATTGTGACATGACTATTGTTGAAAGTCATATTTAAAATTGTTTTAGTCTAGTTCACGAAAGCTCAAAAGGGGGGTGTAGAATGCATGGAGGGTGTGACAATTTTTGACTTCAGGGTTTTGTTTGGAGTCGTTAGGAGGTAAACATACTAAAAGTCCCCGGACATAGGAGGTAAGCGGGGTGCAGAGGTACCAATTTTTGGTTTTTGCTTATATCTTGAAGACGCGTCTTAGCAAAAAAGTCGTTATATAAAAAATGAAAGCTTTCTACCTTTTTACCTGGTTAAGTTTTTTCTATCTCTAATCGTTTATGAGATATCCGCTATCCGCTATTAAACACCGCAAATTTTCGAAAAAAATATTTTGCCAGATGTTTTGCGTTAAACTTTTATTTCTATCATCTCATCTCTTCGGTTTACAGAAAAAAAGTTGTAGAGGATTAAATTTCCTTCAAAATGGCATACCATTTTCTATGTTATCTTCAACCGATCAAAATTTATGGGAATTTGAATGCTTTGGGTAAATTTCGAGATTCTGTTGGGGCATGGGGTATGCACGTTTCGGATTATGTTTACAAGGTTGTTAGAGATAATAATAATACTTTATTACCCAACAGTGAACCAAATACAGGGTATATAGAACAACATAAATATTAAAAATGTAGACAATATTAAATATACATATATAAAAAAATGTTTTTATCTGTACCAAACTAGCCGTTCTAATGCATTATATTAAAGTAAAAATTGGTAATTTATGTCGAATACTATCATGTTTGGTATCAAATTAAGTCTCTAGGTACTGACAATTACTGTACCGTGTTAGTTATTTAACGTCCAGCACCAATAATTTTTCGCTTATTTCGAGTTTTTAGAGGTACAAAAAAATGTTAACAAGTAAATTTAAATTAGACAAAGGGGCTCATAAGATGATAATAGTAAGAATTTTGTATCACTTGTGATTTTAACGGAAATGGGTACAACTTTGAATAATTTATATGCAATTATATTAATACATATTTTAAAAATAAATGGCCGCCATTTTGAAATGGTTAAAATAAAACAATGATGTGTTGGTATCGTTGTGAAGCTAATTTTATGCAAATTCTGAAAAAAATACCGATTCCCTATGCTAGATTCAAAGTTGTACCCATTTCCGCTAAAACCTGAAGTGACACAAAATTCTTATCTTATGAGCCCCTTTATCTAGTTTAACTTTGCATGTTAACACTTAACAGTTACCATTCAAAAACTCAAAATAAACGAAAAATTCTTGGTGCCGGACTTTCGCCAATCACCCCGTATGCATGTCAATCTACATAACCAACACGGTAAAGTAATTGGCAGTACCTAGTTTTAATTTAATTCCATACATGATAGTATTCGACATAAATCACCTTTTTTTACTTTAACAATGCATTAAAACGAGCAATGTTCGGCGGTAATTTTGAAAAAACTGACGGGCTACAGATCATGTGATCAAGATAAAAACATCTCTAACAACCTTGTAAACATAATCCGAATAGAAAAGCCGTAGACGCACACTTTCCAAAGTGCATACCCCATGCCCTTAGACTAAATGTACACCTTCCAACGGACTCTCGCAATTTATTCAAAACATTCAAATTGCCATAAATTTTGATCGGTTGAAGATAACATAGAAAATGTTATGCCATTTTGAAGGAAATTTAATCATCTACAATTTTTTTTCTGAGAATTTTTCTGTAAACCGAAGTAATGATGCGCTAGACTAGAGAGAAAAGTTTAACGAAAAACGTCTGGCATATTTTTTTTTAATTTGCGGTTTTTGATAGCGAATATCTCATAAACGATTAGAGATAGAAAAGAACTTAAAAAAGCAAAGATGTAGGAAAGTTTTTTCATTTTGTATATAACGACTTGTTTGCTAAGACGTACCATCTTCAAGATATAAGCAAAAAACCAAAAATAAATACTTTCTTGCCCCCCCCCCCTGCAGCCCACTCACCACCTATGTCCGGGGACTTTTAATATGTTTACCTCAAAAAAGCCCTGAAGTCAAAAATTGTGACACCCTCCATGCATTCTATAACTCCTTTCTTACCTGTACTATTGTGAAATTACAAAATATGCTATATGTTTCATACATTGAATACTACGAGTATTATAAAAATTATTTAATTAATACTGTTTATTTATTTCCACCTTTAATATTTAAGTATTTAATTGTAAACTGTATGCTCTTCTAAAAATCAAGCAATAATAGAGCTGCTATTTATTTTTGTTGTAATTAAGGAAATAACTTTTCCTTCTTACTGCACACAAGATTTTTTTTTCTATTACCGTTTCTAAGAGGTGTACGAATATACTGAAGCAGAGAGTTAAACAACAAAAACAGAAATATAAACGTGCACAAGCATGTTCGTTGCACTCGTAGACATAAAATAATACTTTAAAATATTAATTTGATGCACTCTAAGTACTCAGAAATACACAGAGTACTTTTCATGTACCCTAAGTACTTTTTAGAGTATTGAGTACGAGTTTTAGATGAAATATCGCAAGTACAAGTAAAATTAACAGATTTTAAAATGTACTTGAGTATGAGTACAGAGTACAAAACTCGGACTTTTTTAAACAGTACTTTCGAGTAAATGTACTCGAGTACGCCCAACTCTGGCCGTAAGTAATTCATGAAAATTTAACAGCACTATAAGTAAGTGTAATACATTATATTTAGTGTTTATTTTATAATTAATTAAATATTTTTCAACCGTATAAATATGGATCAGAAAACCTAAACGCTACGTTGGCGATCCGCCGGAAGCCAATCATTCCGCTTCGCTCTTTTCAGGGACGGCAAGAACTACATTAAACATGGTTTTAACTAGGATGAAGGAGGGACTGGAATTTAATGTTGGACAAAAATTAGTTCTGTTGAACCCTGTAACTCCAGTAATTAATTTATTACTATTTGAATATCTGACAGACCCGAGATGCATAAGACTTGTGACAATTAAGAGTCGTTATGATATGCTCCCCCCGACCCGTACTGAACCAACCCGAACTGAACTAGCTCAATCCGAACCGACCCGAAACCCGACGGTGGTTCGGGTCGGATTTCGGGTTCGAATCGAAATGCGCATCCCTATTAAGTAGTTCTCTTAACTTACTTTGTATGTGGGGCGGATCCAGCAACTCTCTAAAATCATCTTCTTTTTCTGCTTTCGCATATGCATCCACCGCTTCTTGATGTGCTTCCTGCAACACCATCTTCAGCGCCCTTTTCCCTTTCAATTCCCTGCACATCCTCATCAATCTCTGAGATTCTTCATGTCTCACTAACGCTTCCCTAAGATGTGCTCTTCCTAATAGCGTTCTCTCATGTGGATCTTGCGGCAGGGACTCGATTGCTGATGAAGATGTCTGTTCTTCTTCGTGGAGTAAGGCAGAAGCGCAGTGTTTGTGAGCTAGACCAGCGTAGTGCTCGCGTTTGACAGACACTAAAGATACCCACGAGTAGGGGACATAGTCGCGAACGGGTTCTCGGTTAATGAGTTCATGGACGTTGGAGTAGACATCAGCGAGATGGGAAGATTCTTGAGATAAGTCCAGAAAGATGTCGGGAGATAATCTGTCGCGTGATTGCAGTTCTAGTTTCTCGAAAAGACATTCTCTTGCTTGGGCCTAACATAATACAAAATATATTAAAATGTACATCATTACCAGTGATTTAAAATACCCGGGTATTTAATATTTGGGGTAAATACCTAAGGTAAATACCCGGATATTTACCCAAAGTGGGTAAATATGAGGGTATTTATTTTGTTGATGGTTACAACGTGTTAAACCATAATTTCTGAATCAATTAATCAAAATAATCATTTAAAATATCAAAATATATGGTTTTCTCAAAATTTAATATTCGGGTGATACAAAATGATAACATTAATTGTAATACTAATATTTTTTTGCAGAAAATGGAATTCTAACATAAGTAGGAGAGAAATTGTGGAAAGAATGCTAGCTGACGGGATTTGAACCCGCAACCTCAATATTTGTACTGTTGTGTGCTACCAACGGCACCACGACTGGGCTATAAATCCGCCGGCTTATACAGTCTTTTTCCGTAAGTTAAATTCTTATATGTTTGTATAAGACTCGCATCACATGTAGTTGTGGGGTTTTCTCTTAGATACCACTTCATTTTCATCGTCTACTATTTACAACACATTCCTGATAAGGTTGTGCGAATGTCTGACAATTCACATGAAGTGGTATCTTAGGAAAAACCCCACACCTACATGTGATGCGGGTCTCATACAAACATATGAGAATTTAACTTACGATCTTATAAAAAAAGACTGTACAAGCCGGCGGTCGTCTTCATCATCTTACACTTATTCACAAACTAGAGTTGCTGGGAATTCATGAATCATTATTACGTTGGATTCAGTCTTACATAACAAACCGATCTCACTTAGTTAATTGCAATGGATTCAAGTCACGGTATATTTATACTACATCTGGAGTACCCCAATGGTCGCACTTGGGCCCCCCTACTTTTCATTTTGTTCATAAATGATATAATAACTTGTTTCCAAAATTCTAGTTTCCTTCTATACGCTAACGATCTAAAAATCTTCTGCACTATAAAAATAGAAATAATAGCATTTTGCTACAAAATAACCCAAACAATTTACAAAAATATTGCGAATCTAATTACTTAACACTAATTACTTAACACTAAACGCATCACACATGGTTTCATATTCCTCAGCTGTAAAAGTTTTAATAGCCGCTACCAGTGGTGACTCGAGGTTAGGGGCTGCAAGGCTGCAGCTCTAAGTAAAAAAATGGAACTATTCTCTTATTAATACAAATTAAATATTCAATTGAATCAAATTTGGATAAAAATATTTCATATATTTTTAAAATTTACACCTGATTCATATACTAATTATAATAGTCAGACGCATCGCTTTGTACTATACAATGTACCCCCACCACAGTAGGAGCGGATTTCTTAATCTGCGATTAAATTTGAAAGTATTGGTACGAGCTGACCAGCGCAGAGAAGGGGGCTATTACGCTGCAAAAGAGGCTGTTAGCTGCTACCATTATCGCGTTGTACGTATTCCTTTGCATTAAGATTGTTTGTGCTAATATATGACGCTGAAGAATACAATTTTGAAAGGTATATATATATATATATATATATATATATATATATATATATATATATATATATATATATATATACAGAGTGTTAATTAAAAAGCGGGCCATAGGCGTTTAACATGGGAAATCAGTTTTTCCTTGCGCAAAAGTTCCCATTTAATTTTAAGCAATAAACTTTCAAATAAAAGTTGTAGATAAATGTATTGCACGCCTAAATCACTAAACAGATTTAATTTTGCACGTTTGGAATCGTGTAAAATTGAATTTGAAATTCTATAAATCTTGCTTATTTGTGGCGATAGCCATGGAATAGAAACAATGTCATGAAGAAGTGCATTTATTTTGAACTGTCAGAAATTCGATTTTCGAATAATAATTACATGTAATTATATTGTACACCTAAGTCACTGAACATATTTTGTTTTTATAATGTAGATCTAAATCACTGCAAAGATTTTATTTAAATTTTATTTTGTAACCTGAAAAATCGAAATTTTTACAATTCAAACGATATGTATTTCTTTGTAAAATTGTTAAAATTCCATGGCTATCGCTACAAATAAGCAATTATACTACAAATTCAAATTCGATTTTACACGATACCAAACGTGCAAAATTAAATCTGTTTAGTGATTTAGGCGTACAATTTAATTATCTACAACTTTTATTTGAAACTTTATTGCTTAAAAATAAATGGGAACTTTTGCGCAAGGAAAAACTGATTTCCCATGTTAAACGCCTATGGCCCGCTTTTTAATTAACACCCTGTATATACGGTCTGCCTATCTTAAAGGTGTACATAGGAGATTAACATGAGAAATCAGTTTTTTTGTAATTTCCTGGTCGCCTAATTATTTTAAGCAAAAACGCGTCAAATAAAAGTTTTAGGGCATAAAATTCTGCATCTAAATCAATAAATAGTATTACCTTTACATGTTTTGTAACGACAGTAATTAAATATGAAAATATCGAAAATTACGTTGAAAATATCGACAGCCATGGAATTGAACAAAAAATAAATAAATGCTTCACGTTTTATCTGTCACCAATCTGTCACAACGTAACTTATTTGACGTCTCTGACAATTTGAATTTGTCTCTAGTTTTATTGTCTGAAATTATTAGAAAATGAATATTTATACTAATGAAGAGCGTGATTTCACAATTGCTGAATACGTGACAAAATTTGAAGACTGCTAATGTGTCTTCAAAAAATACATGCTAGCCGCGTAATGAGAATGTAGGACGAGCAGGAAAATGTGCGTAACTGGAAGAAAGAGTGTTCTGTATTACTAGATGTATTGGAAATGAGTAGGGAGTACATCACAACATCATACAGAATTTTGTTACGCTGTTGAATTTTTAATAAATTCATATTATTTAAACAAAACTGTATATTTTAAATATATTTATTAGTAAAATAAATAAATAAATAAATAAATATAAATATATCATCATGGCATATTACCCATTGCTGGGTGTGCCAATCTGCGTTGTACGCAGATATCGGTAATGATGATGACATATTTGTACCGTGCGGGCGTATTAGTCTAATATAATATTCCTTGATTATCATAATTAACGATATTTTTCAAATCAAATTGTCAGAAACGTCAAATAAGTTAACTTACGTTGTGACAGATAAAACGTCAAGCATTTATTTATTTTTTGTTCAATTTCATGGCTGTCGATATTTGCAACATAATTTTCGACATTTTTTTACCTCTCGCTAAGAGAGGTATTGTATTCATGCTAAAAATCGCATATCCAGATTTTAATGAATAAGCACGTTTTAAGGTCCCTAGTATCCGATTATAACATTTTTACGATGATGTCCGTATGTGTGTGTGTGTGTGTGTGGGGATGTGTGTGTGTGTGTGTGTGTGTGGATGTTGGATTCACTATATCTCAAATACTATGAGACTTAAGACATTTTTAACTACGGATTCCTCAATCTAACAATAATGGGAAGAGTCCAGTCAGTTTTGGTAACAATTGGACAACCGGAAGTAGTAGTTACAAGAAAAAAATCGTCTAAATATTATTTATCGAAAATTTATGTAAATACTTATATTAAAGAACGTTAAATTCTTTATTCGATAAATATAAATTCATTATTATATCTTCTACAGATTTAGAGATAAAGAAAGGCGTATAAAATAATTTGATGTAAAAAATCTCAGATCAAACTACTACAAGGCAAGAAATTCAAATTTTTGTAATTGACATATAAATGTCACTGTCAAAAATATTTGTATGCCTCTGTCAAAAATATTTGTATATTATTATGAAGATTATGAAAATGAAAAAAGGCAACGACGCAAAAGAATATACGTAAAAAAGAATATAAAAGAAATTTGCGAAAAAATGACGAATATAAAGAAAAAGAAAAGGAAAGTAGAAAAAGAAAATTTCAGGATATTGAATATAAAGAAAATGTAAGTATTGTACACAATTTATTTTAAAATATCCCATAGATTTTGCAAATATATGTGAGAATTATTTTGTAGTGAGACATGAATATATGTATTTCTATTAAAAATATTTTTCGTCTTATGCGTACAACCAGGTAAAATATCTGGCGAGAGGTTATGTGTTGGCCACATCCATTGACATATTACATAAATGGACCCAACGTAGAGAGAGAGGAATTGACGCTCACCTTAGAAAAGGAAAGATAGATAAGCGGGGCAACGTCAAACAAGAACATTGTTGCGGTCTGTTGTTTTGTTTGCTGGTCTGACAGTAGTGACAGCTAGTAAAAGTGCAATATATTTCCTCAGAATATTAGTAAAAATAATATTCATATCTCTAACTAAGAGTTAGCTATAATACAAAGTGAGTAATTTTGATTTAATGTGAAATAAAAATAATTTGATTGAGTTTGCTGGTAATTCAGGTTATGTTCTGTCATTCATGCTATGCATATAAGTGTATACCTAAAATGTATATAAAAACAGTTTTAAATAAATAATATTAGCTAAAGCAAAAGTATTTTTCTTATTTTTACAAATAATTTAATATACGAATGAAATATTTTATGTTAAATCGAATATGAACTATATTTTACATTGTCATTTATTATGAATGAGATGAATATTCCTAAGCACTCTGTGTTATTTTTCATTTTGACTTTGCCCCTAACTTAGCTCTATCCTTTTCTAAGGTGTGCGTCAATGCTTATACAGTAAAGCAGTACCTACGTTGCGTCCATTTATATAATACGTCAATGGCCACATCAGATTTTTAATATATAATTACTGTCGTTACAAAACATGTAAAGGTAATTCTGTTTATTGAATTAGATGCAGAATTTTAGGCCCTAAAACTTTTATTTGACGCGTTTTTGCTTAAAATAATTAGGAGAGCAGGAATTTGCAAAAAACTGATTTCCCATGTTAATCTCCTATGTACACCTTTAAGATAGACACACGGTATATATATATATATATATATATATATATATATATATATATATATATATATATATATATATATTGTATCTGTCACAACGTAAGTTAACTTATTTGACGTTTCTAACATATTGCTAAAACGTCAAGCATTTATTTATTTTTTGTTCAATTCCATGGCTGTCGATATTTTCAACATAATTTTCGACATTTTCATATTTAATATCTGTCGTTACAAAGCATGTAAAAGTAATTCTGTTTATTGATTTAGATGCAGAATTTTATTCCCTAAAACTTTTATTTGACGCATTTTTGCTTAAAATAATTAGGCGAGCAGGAAATTGTAAAAAACTGATTTCCCATGTTAATCTCCTATGTACACCTTTAAGACAGACACACGGTATATATATATATATATATATATATATATATATATATATATACAGTGTGTTCAAAAAAATTCCTAACTCGGAGTAGGCTATGAAATGTAAAACGTATGTCTGATCATTATTTAATTCAAAAGTCAAGTTGTCAAAATTGATCTTAAAATGTAATTTTAAGGAGAAAAGACAATAAAGAAGGGTACAGCATATTGACATTCGCCGTTTTCTAATTTGTTTCCATTGCTAAAATAAGATTCAAGAAGAGAAGCTTTGATTTCTCATATCTCATGTCAAATTGACATTTAATTAAATATTTTTAAATTGACGTACGTTTCTTTGTTCAAAGCCTACTCCGAGTTAGGACACTGTATTTGTATATATATATATATATATATATATATATATATATATATATATATATATATATATATATATATATTATTTCAAAATTCCATATTTATTTGATATATTACATTGTTTTCATTATTAAATTTGATATTTTAGATAATAAAAATTAATTATGTTGAATCCTTGTTGGAAAATCCTTTTAATACGAGGACATTAGAGGAGAAAATCCAAATTAAAGAATTAGGACGACCTACACCATACTTAAATCTGTCTCAAAATTCTGTTAGCAAATATTCGGTATTCGGTAATTTAATAGAACTATGTATGAAAATACACTATACGAGTAGTTGTGCGGTTACCCAAAAAAATGCACTATTTTGCTTTCCTTTCAATTCGCGAGTCATAAAAAATTCGTCATGCAGAAAAATCGAAGAATGGATTTTATTTTTTGAAAATAAAACAAAACCAATTTTTATTTTATTTACCAATTATATGATTTTTATTAGTATTCATAACAAACAATCTTAAACGTATGTAAGTAGCATTTTTATTTGCAGCCCCTACCCTAAAAAAGTCACGAACCGCCACTGACCCATATTTTCTAGTACATCAACACTTTGATTCGTTCTAAGCTAGAATATACGTCTGTTGTTTGGCATCCTTACTAACAAAAAAATATTGTACTTATAGAAAGAATTTTTAAAAAATTGTCACTCTTTTAAACTATAAATTTAATTTAAATATCAATAACTACTTACTTCTGTTAAAAAAAAATAATATGCACTCGTTGGAAGAAAAAATCAAGCTGATATGATTTTTTTATACAAGTTAATCAATAACAATAGGTTTGTTCGCGGTAGCAATCCCGGACTAGTTTGAGCATCATACGCATGCGCAATTTCATTTTAGTTGTTCGCGGTACGACTCCGACTGACAGATGATTGGTCATTGTTGGTCACGTATTAATCAGACCAGTCCGGGTGATGCTCAAACTAGTCCGGGATTGTTACCGCGAACAAACCTAATTCACCTTCAATAACTTTAACATTAAGATTTGCTGTAGATACAAAAAGTATGCGGTCAGCTAATCTTTTTTCATTACAAACAATTAATTATATATATATATATATATATATATATATATATATATATATATATATATATATATATATATATATATATATATATATATAAATTAAGAGCAGTCAGTGCTTCTTACCGGTTGAGGATTATTCTGGAGACCGAGGTTGTGATCTCCAATACATCCGATACCGGTAGAAGAAGCACTTAATGAGCACAAATGCTCATTGCATCAGCAAAGGAAAGGGATTTAAATTTAATCTATGGGTCCTTATAAAATCTTGTATTAAATAGATTGACCACACGTCCCGATATTTCGATACTTGTTCCTACTTTTTGGTTCTATGTTGTCCCTAAGGTGTATTTTCGGTTGTATTGTATGTTCATATTTTCAAATATGTATCCATAATTGTTAGCTTTAATGTATGTGAAGTGATTCTTCTAGCGAGAAGTATAGCGAGAGTATAGCGCTACTCCATTCGTTGAGACGAGAGAATATGGAAATAATTCTTAAACAGAAACAAGTCATTCAATTGATTCGGCTCCAATATTATTCTCTTTTGAAATTTTGACAGATCACAAGCCGCTTATAACTCTTTTTGGAAATTTTTAAAAGTTTGCCTAAAATGTCAGCTGCGAGGCTACAACGATGGTCTTTATTTTTATCAGATTTTAATTACACTATTAAATATATAAAAGGAAAGGATAACGTAAAGGCAGATGCACTAAGCCGTTTACCATTGCCAATTAAATCTAGTAACATCTCTGAAAACGAGTGCGGTTATTTAAATTATTTAGAAAATGTTTGTCCCATTGATTCTAAGAAAATAAGAACTGAAACTAGACGAGATCCTTTTCTCGGCAAAATCTTTAATATGATCAAGTATGGGTTTTCCGAAAATAATTGTGATGAATTATTAGCACTATTTATAAAAAGGAAGAACGAATTATCTGTAGATAATGGTATAATAATGTGGGGCTACAGAGCGGTTATAGACCATATTACTTATTATAGCATCTCTGTCGGCAGATTTATGAAATGAAAAAAGCGTGCCAGCGTGACAAACTACTTTTAAATTTTTCCAATTAAGTAGACCAGAAAAGTGTAACGGTCAAACTTAGGCGCGAAATTCAAACTCAGTTCATAACGCTGAGAACGTAATTTCAATCCCCGTGTATTTCTTACCAAGGAAATTTTTGCTCAACTTTAAAGACCGAAAAATCTCATAAAAGTAAATTTCTTATGCAAAGCATTATATGTAACATCTAGACCGATCCTTTATCTCCAGATTCGTGCAATAATATTCACATGAACTCTGCACAATTTATAATTATTTAAATAATAATACAACACTACAAAATTCATTGAACGTATGTCTTAGTTTGATCGTGCATGCTTCATCTTCTATTGTGCTGTCCTATTTACTGGTGGGTCCGACATACGGTATCCTTGCTTGCACCAAGCATTTTAATTTCTAATAATTTTCTTACTTTACCTTTTCTACATGTTTAAACTGTTGCAATCTATTACTGAATAAACAAACTATCGAATTCTTAGCAAGAGCTGCTTAATTTCTTTTTTTTAAATATCTTTTTTTGTCTGTAAAAGTAAACTCCCATATGAAACCTATACTAGGGAATTCAAACTATGAACTCGCGCCAAAGGCAAATTCTAACCTAACTTTTCTGGTCTGTTGGCAATACCAACTTTTTTTCTCTTTACTATTAGGAAAAAAGGAAAAGATATTCCTTTCTAATTAATGGATTCAAATCACAGTCCGGAAAGAAAAAATAGTAAACAGGCATAATTAAAAAAATATATATTTCGCACTTCACAAAAGAATCACAACAACAAAACATTAGTTTGGGGTTATCTGCCAGTGACAGAAGAGTAAACAGGCGTTTAAATTTTTTAAATTTTAATGTTTATTTTATTGATTATTTATATATTATAAGGGCAGTATCCAGTAGTTAAACATGAAATGAAACTTGCAAGAAAAAAAACTATCGTTCATTTACGTCTATATAAAATAATATTTTGCTTTAAAAATATAATTTCTCCCATAAGATAACATTGGTTTCATTTCCGCTGTACTCCCAAGCATATGATTGGTGCATTCTGAGCATGCGCATTGAGATAGTAATATGATCTATTCCTACAAAATTAAAATCAGTTGCTTTTAGAATGGAAGATGCTGGACAAAGCTAATCGTAGATGGCAGCAGGTAACTAAGCCACTTTGACCGCGTGAAACAGGGTACAGAAATTTAAATGGTTAATATTTGGACCGTACTGCATTGATATCTCTTGACTGCTTCCGGAAGCTTCATAAATTGAAATGGATAAGTGTGCTGTGCTTATATTCATATTTTTTTATAAGTTGTCATAATCCTGTGAGTATTCTAGACAAATTCTATCAAAATTATCAAAAAATTTAATTTTTTGGGAGGAGTTCGATTATTTGAATTATTGAGATATATTACATGTGTCTAGTATTTTATTTTGCGTATGTGTATGTGTGATTCAAGTTTCTACTATTATATTCGTATTAACGCTATAGGAAGAATGTTCTTATGATATATTTTAAAATACAAACGCTTTTTGAGTTCGTTATCGTCATTAATGGTATTAATATCCTTCTATACAGGTAAAGCATAAAAAATTGTACTATTTATTTATACCGAGACTGATTACTTCTAATTTAATCAAAGATTCAACCTGTATAAAAAGACTACAAAAGTGTTTATATTTTCTTATAATTGTTTATAAATATTAAATAAAATAATTATTTGTATTATTGTAAAATAGTTATTTGTATATCAAGGCCGCAGCGCACTGGGAGAAAAATTGGTGCCGAGGCCGCTTGCTGCCGAGGCAAGACAATCTCGAGGGCGCTAAAGGATTTCGCGGACAAGGTGTACACAATATTTTTTTTATATTTTGCGTTCATAATGAAATTACGATACGCAATAGGGTCCTATACCATACTTTCTTTAATTTTTTTTCTGTAAGAACAGGATGAAATAAGAATTTTAGTGCAAACGCGACTTAAAAAATTTACGTAAGAAGCGAGATATGAATTTTTAAAGTTAAGAATTTCTTGCGTGACGTAGTTGGTACTTCCAGTGGTGTTAGTTCTAGAGAGAACAGATTTTTTCATGTTTGCATAGCTGAATTATTTTTATATAAAAACTTATACGTTATATTTACGAAGAAATTATTATTAAGCATAAATAACATAAATAATAAGCATTTTTTTCTTAATAAATTTTAGAACATTGAAACAGTCACAAAGTATGACGGCGGATGGCGCTGGTGTATGTTTGTTTTGATTAGTTAATATTATTATTAATTTAATTAAAACATATTGCAAATTGATTTAATTATAAATACATTATTATTGTTAATATTAGTAGATATCATAATTAAACAAATTCTTGAAACATAAAATTGTAAATTCTTTGTTAGGTTATACAACAACGTGACAGTTCATAATCTTTCAAAGGTGACCGCAGCAGACGCGCGAATCTCGTTTTTAAAATCAGGCGACCAATCAAATTCTTAGGACCTAACGCGTCATACCTAATTAGTAATCAATTTTAATTGCTTGTCGTTCGCGACCTAATCAAAAGTGAAACAAAATTTTTTCACTAATACTCATTAATTTATGTGTATTTTCGTCTTCTTATTTAAGATAGTTAAAATTTGACTATGGTATAGTACCCTATTGCGTATCGTAATGGTCTTCATTTCGATACGCAATTTTTTGTTTTAGACAGTTGGTACTAGATGACGTTTCTTTAACCCATTTTTACCTAATTTATTTTTAGTTAATTGACAATTCATTTTAATATAATGTCGAAATTATTATTATTTTATTTTTTTATTTAGGGAAGATTATTTTCATGAAAATGTATAAATGGTTACAAATATAATCACAAATTGAGTAAGTAAATGTTATTGTAGAAGGCGCAAAATATAAAAAATAGTATAAAGAACTCATTTTATAAGACTTTCTTTCGCACTTGTCAATTAGAAAACAAGCGCTAGCGAGTTTTCTAAATTTTGACGCGTGCGAAAAAAACATGTCTTATAAAACACGTTCTTTAATATACTATTGTGCAACCGTAAAAAATATGTAATTACAAATTTTATTAATTTTAAACAGTTTCAATGTAAATAGAAAGTTAGCTTTCAAGGTGGAATTAACATTTGATAAACAAAACCATGCAATTCTCAAGTGTCAAAGTGATTGTTTACCTAATTTCGCGGCCGTTACCATAACAACGGTCACGAAATTTAATTTCGCGGCCTGTATCTCGGCTGCGAAATTCTTATTTCGCGTCCGGTTGCACAAAATAGTTATTTGTATACCAAGGCCGCGAAATCACTCTTTAGCGTACCGAGAGAAAAATTGTCGCCTTGGCCGCTTGCGGCCGAGGCAAGACAATCTCGAGGGCGCTAAAGGATTTCGCGGACAAGGTGTACACAATATTTTTTGTGCAACCGTAAAATATATGTAATTACAGATTTTATTCATTTTAAACAGTTTCATTGTAAATAGAAAGTTAGCTTTCAAGCTGGCCATGGGATTAACATTTGATAAACAAAACCATGCAATTCTCAAGTGTCAAAGTGATTGTTTATCTAATTTCGCGGCCGCTACTATGACAACGGACGCGAAATTCATTTCGCGGCCGTTACCATGACAACGGTCGCGAAATTTAATTTTTCGGCCTGTATTGCGGCAGTAAAATGCTTATTTCGCGTCCGGTTGCACAAAAAAAATATATGAACCATACATGTTTTATAAATGTTGGTTTTCATTGTCTACTTTATTGATAATAACATAAATATGAAACACAGGGAGGCAATGCGGATTGCATATTTAGATGTTATGGAGTTGCCTACATACTCAAAATAGTTCCGGTAGAAACAAAACATACTCGTATTTGTAATCTGTGGCGTGAAATTTGAAAGCAGTGGACATGGCACTGACAGTTAGTATTTTTATTTGGGGTTGGTTAGGGCTGATTTGACCGTAATGGAAGTTAAAAAGGATAAAAGCTGGATTGAAAAACCGAGTAGTTATTCTTCGTGGTGTCTGTCTTATTACTCATAAGCGAATAAATATTGTTTTTATTTGAAAAACTACAAAACAATAATTTTGATGCTGCTGTACACAACGACGAAAATATGTATCTTTTAGTAATTAAGTAATTTATACAAAGATGTGGACGGAGATACAGAACTATGTATCAAATTTACTATACTTTGTTTCACGTAAAAAATAGCGTTGGTTTAGATAGGGATATAAATTCTGCCCTTTGATGGGTAAACCTAATTCACAAAAACGAAAAAAATATCACTTATCAGTTGTCAGTTATCAAAATCTACTAGGTCTTGTACATTTTTACAGATAAAAATATTGAATATTGACAAAGCTTGGTTTCACTAATTTAAATGATTTATTTAATGCATGTAGAGCCGGTCGGCTCTCAAGCGCCATCTACTATTTTTTTACGTTAAATGAAATACAGAGAAACTAAAGTACAATATTTAAAAAGTTGCAAACATTTATGGAATAGAATATGATCACTTGTCATACGGTGGATATCAAACAAAGAAATATAACCAAAACAAAACTGACAAGAACAAACATGGATTTTTTAAATATTTCGGCAGTTTGTATTAGCGCAAGCTGCGTTATGAGCACTTGTATTATTACATAATTTTGGAAAGTGGTCTAGTCACGTGGCGCCGCAATTGCACTAGTTCGCCGCCCAAATCTTCCAGTACACATGAAGGAATTTGTAAAATGAAAGCTAACGCACGATCTTACTTTTGGTGGCCTTCACTCGACAAAGATATTGAAAATTTAATTAATAATTGTTGAATATGTTTTATTGCGCCACCTGAACCTAGAAAATCTGCATTAATACCGTGTATTAAAGGAAATTATTTCTTTGAAGGAATTCATGCTGATTACTTAGGTCCAGTTCGAGGCAAAACGATATTAATTATAACAGACACCTACTCAAAATGGCTGAAGCTATAATAATGAAAAGTACTGACGCGTGCGTAACAGAAAAATTTCGGGAATGTTTTGCGAGATTTGTGTTACCTATGGTAGTAATTATCGACAATGGTCCACAGTTTACGTCGGGTGAATTTTTCAATGGGGGAGTTTAGTCATGTTGAAATATAATAATTTTTCCACTTTACTGCAATACTATACAATCAATATTACTATTAATGCAATAAAAATAATAAAATATACACGATATTAAATTTATCTTTAGTTAAATCGCCCGCAATACGATAACGTATGCAGCATCTTTGGTTCGCCGTAGTTGTCCGCTACGAGCGCTAGTTTATAATGAAAACGTGAACGAATGTCTTCTATATTTGATATTGAAACGTCAAATTCAATGTCAAATTGCACAAAAGCAAATTATTTTATTTTAAATATGAAAATGTAAAAACCTAGAAAATACGATAAACACAGAAATTAAATTGTCGGGTTTCAAATGTAAACATAAATAGGTGGCTGTGTTTTGCTTTTGTCTCTTTTTATGAAGCACGTTTTGTGCACGTATGTCGAGACCTAATCCACACATAGTTGATGTTATGTACGCTGTAATGGCGGGAATAAAATATTGAAAAAGTTTAATATTTTTTATATCCAGTATTTTTTAAAATTTGACAAAATATAAAAGTATAAACGCTTTAGATTTAAAAATATTTTAACATAAAAAAATCAAAAATTCAAAAACTCTCCCATTATTTATGCAAAAATTGCTGTGAAACACGTAACTTCTCCTCCTTACCATCCAGCAACAAATGGGTATGCCGAAAATGCGCTAAAAAGTTTAAAAAGAGGAACTGTTAAAATTTTACAGAATGAGACCAATTGTGATTTATCATTAGAAATTAGCTTACAAAGATATTTATTTCATTATAGCAATTCTCCTCATATCACTACTGGTGTCGCTCCAGCAAGTTTAGTTTTTAAGAATAAAGTTCGGAATAGATTTGACTTATTATTAGAAAATTACAAAGAAAATAAAAATATTGTTAATTATAAAGGAACGCGAAAAGATACTTTTGTTCAGGGTCAAATAGTTGTAGTAAGAGATTATAGAAATCCAAATAAAAAAATGTGGGTAGAGGCAGAGATAGATGAAATTTTAGGGGATAGAATTTATTTATGCAGATTACTTAAATAAAACCTTATTTGGAAGAGACATCTAAATCAGATTTTAAAAACAAAATTCAGTAGCAATGATGCACCTGATAAAGTAGAAAATAATTTAAAATCTGATCCAATAGGTTCATGTATTTCTAAAAATTTACCTCTTGTTACAAAATTAAATGATACAAATCTTTCCCAAAGAGATAATAGTGAATTATTAAGTTAAAATAAAGATAATATATTAGAATTACCAGATAATTCTGTAACAAATACGGGTGATGCAAACTCCAATGAAAATGATAAAAACAATATAAATAAGAAAAGTAAATTTGTACGCGATATGTCATTAAATATAAATAATAGACCTAAAAAAAAATGTCAAACCCCCTGACAGATCAGCTTATTGAGAGAGGTTGTAGTATACTTTGAGCACATAAAAAATCAGTCTTTTGAAAATAAACACGATATAAACTAAAGTGTCAATTATTTAAACCTACATATATTACAAGAATGACTTGTCTCTGTTCAAGAATTAGTTCCACATCCCTCGTCTCCGCGAACGGACTTTAATTAATAATTAGTGGAGTAGAGACTGAAATTGTCTAGAATTGTCAATAATTTTCTGCAATTTCAATATGGTTACAACATATGTACAATTTAGTAGTTATTAGTTATTTAGTAGTTAAATAAATATGTATTTTGTCTTATGCTTGTCCTGAGTTTCAGTTTCGTCGGTATGATCACTGTAGTTTTAAATAATGGGGTATTCCGGTGTTATAGAATTTATGCAAAAAGTAACTTTTTTCTATGGTTTACATCTTCATATAGTAAAAAAAAAATACAATAAAACTTGTTTAGGGAAAAGTTTCCATTCACGTTCTCGAAAACTGTGACGTCATTTCGGTATGCTTTTGCGTGGTTTTTGCTCACGTCAGATTGAATATATGCCGTTAGAAACACAGATGGCGCTAGTAGGTGCTTCGAACGTGTATTTTGTATTTGATCTTTTATTCACTTTGTTTTTATTAATAATTATTACGTGTCCCTCTGATATTTGTTTGTTTACCCACGTTTTCTTCCTCAAAAGGCAAATATCTGTCTATGAAGACGTGTGTTTAGGCACTCAAGTTCGCTGCAGATGTCAATATCGGATGTTTCGTAAAGTCGAGACCAAGACTAACCTAGTCTTGGTCTCGCTTTTGTCTTGCTTTTGTAAGTCTTGTCTGGGTCTCGAATACTAAGTCTTGGTCTTGCTACTTGTAGTCTTGGTCTTGAATCAAGAGTCTCGACATAATTATGCCAGAATAACGCATGCGCACATCAACGCTTCTATGTATCTTGCAATGTAGAATGTCTATGTGTTAGTTTACTGAACGAAATTAAACAGAGAGTTTTTACATAACGTCAAAATAGATAGCGTGAACGTTAAAAATCCAAGTAACGTGAACGTTACATCAATATGTTTTCATATACCGTATACGTTATTTTATGTCACACAAGGAAAATGGAAGGCGAAGTCCTATTCTGTTTGCTAAGTTACCAAATTTAAGTGAGAAATATTTCAACGATGTCTTAATAATTTGCCACACAAACATTTTAGATAGAAATATTACTTAGTCTTGCAACCTCTGCATACAGTTGCGCAGAATGAAATGTAACTAAAACATTGCAGCTATCTTCCTCTAAAAGTTTGGTTATGTCGACTTTAATGTGAAGTATAAAGTAATTTTCGACGGACGCTATTTGTGGACAAATATGATGGATGAAACGCTATATACATACCATAAAAAATTACGTATGCATGCGCATTGAAGTCAAAATGAACTGCATGTTCACGCTATTTATTTTAACGTTATGTGAAAACTCTCTATTATTTCATACGCTGTGTAGCAGGTAGTGTTTATGCTCAAAGCTTGTTTTCTTAATATTCAATAAAAAAATGAAAACAACTGACTAGCGATAAATCGAATACAGATTTACTTATCTACTTCAAATGTTATTTATAGAGAGTCTTTTTATTTATATTACTCATAGTGGAAACAATGTTACATTTTTACGTATGAGTGGTATTCAGTGGGTTGTATTAAATTAGGGTATGAATTATTAGAATAGTTGTAGTTGTATATAGACTAATAAAGGCCCTAATATAACCCATTTAAAAGCACCCAATATAATTTATTTAATAGTAACATCAGGTAACTATGTAACATGAGATTTTATATAACTACAATATTATATATATATATATATATATATATATATATATATATATATATATATATATATATATATATATATATATATATATGAGTCAAGAGTCTTGCTAGACTCTTGGCCTTGTCGCCATAGTCTTGATTTTTCATAGACGTCTTGTCTCGAGTTTTGGTCTTGATTTTGTTAAAATCAAGACTAGTATTGGTCTTGAAAGAAGCTCTATCGATGAATTTTTTAAAAATTCATATCTCCTTGATATATGTATTTTCTTACTCAAAATTATATATTCATAATCCTACAGGCTAGACTAATGTAATTTATTTTTTAAAAAATGCCGGAATACCCCATTATCAAATATCTTACCAACATAAGTTGCACGAGCATTTCTAACATTTCTGGCCCCAAATCCATGGAAGGCGCATTAGTAAAGTTCTCATGAATGTATCTAAAAGTTCCAGCTGCTCTTAGAAAGCTGTCTACAGCTGCATCGAGTCCTTTACTAGTTAGACGATCTTGTTTTGTTCCGATTTGTGTGTATACTGCTCCCATGTTGAACAGAACACAAGCTTTTTCGAAAGCTACTGTTCTTTGACATGAAGGGACACCTAAGAATAAAATATATTAACAATAACACAATAGTCTCAATAGAGTACGTGAGTAAAAAAAATGTATACAACTGACAATAATATAGGCCGTAGTACACGAACAAATATATCATATTGTTTCTCATATCCAATGTGATTTTTATTATATTGTCACAGGAGTGTTTGGAATATTTTTTAATGGATGATACTGTGGTATAAGGAAAGTGTATTGAATCTGCTTATAACATGCACAAGGAGAAAAGGATAGACATTTCAAACTATTTAAATAAAATTTTCATAAAAATAAACATATTACTAATTATGTTGTTCCAAATCAAGAACACCGTAGTTACAAATTAACACATTGATCATTTATATTAAAACTAGACCTTAAAACTATATGTTAAGAACTATCAAAATTTAAAAATAGTTATTAGTTTTTAAAATACCTTATCGAGTTTTTAATACCAATTACTCATCTCTATATTTACGCCACACACTTTTTCTATTCCAAATTATCATTACTTTCAAGCCTTCTGATGTTGGCTTAGGTCAAAAAATTCGGTGGTGAGTTTTTGATGAATAAGCACGTTTTAGAGTCCCTGGAATAAGATTTTAATATTATGCATGTGTGCCGCCTGCGCGTGCATGTTTGTGTGTGTGTAGACGCACGTATTTGTGTGTGTAGACGCGCGTATTTGTGAGTGTAGACGCACGTATTTGTGTGTGTACACGCGCGTATTTGTGTTTGTGCGCGCGTGTTTGTGTATGTGTGTGTGTGTGTGTGTATGTGTGTGCGTGCCTGTGTGTGTGCGTGCTTGTGTGTGTGTGTGTCGGTCTGTGTGTGTGTGAGTGTGTCTGTCTGTCTGTGTGTGTGAGTGTGTCTGTCTGTGTGTGTGAGTGTGTCTGTCTGTGTGTGTGAGTGTGTCTGTCTGTTTGTCTGTCTGTGTGTGTGGGTGTGTCTGTCTGTCTGCGTGTGTGTGTGTCTGTCTGTGTGTGTCGGTCTGTGTGTGTATGTGTGTGTGTGTGTCTGTGAGCTTGTGTGTGTGCTTGTGTGCGTGTGCTTGTGTGCGTGTGCTTGTGTGTGTGTCTGTGAGCTTGTGTGTGTGTGCTTGTGTGCGTGTGCTTGTGTGTGTGTGTGCTTGTGTGTGTGTCTGTCTGTGTGTGTGCTTGTGTGTGTGCTTGTGTGTGTGCGTGTGCTTGTGTGTGTTTGTGTGTGCTTGTGTGTGTGCTTGTGTGTTTGTGTGTGTGCTTGTGTGTGTGTGCTTGTGTGTGTGCTTGTGTGTGTGCTTGAGTGTGTGGGCTTGTGTGTGTGGGCTTGTGTGTTTGTGTGTGTGTGGGCTTGTATGTTTGTGTGTGCTTGTGTGTGTGTGTGTGCTTGTGTGTGTGTGTGTGCTTGTGTGTGTGTGTGTGTGTGCTTGTGTGTGTGCTTGTGTGTGTGTTTGTGTGTGTGTGTGTGTGTGTGCGTGTCTGTGAGCTTGTGTGTGTGTGTGTCTGTGAGCGTGTGTGTGTGTGTGCTTGTGCTTGTGTGAGTGTGCTTGTGTGTGTGTGTGTGTGTGCTTGTGTGTGTGTCTGTGTGTGTGTGTGCTTGTGTGTGTGTGTGTGTGCGTGTGCTTGTGTGTGTTTGTGTGTGTGTGCTTGTGTGTGTGTGTGTGTGTGTGTGCTTGTGTGTGTGCTTGTATGTGTGCTTGTGTGTGTGTGCGCTTGTGTGTTTGTGTGTGTGGGCTTGTGTGCTTGTGTGTGCGTGTGTGCGTGTGTGTGTGTGCGCTTGTGTGTGTGTTTGTGTGTGTGTGTGTGCTTGTGTGTGTGTGTGCTTGTGTGTGTATGTGTGCTTGTGTGTGTGTGTGCTTGTGTGTGTGCTTGTGTGTGTGTGTGCTTGTGTGTGTGCTTGTGTGTGTGCTTATGTGTGTGTGTGTGTGCTTGTGTGTGTGCTTGTGTGTGTGCTTATGTGTGTGTGTGTGTGTGTGTGTGTGTGTGTGTGTGTGTGTGCTTGTGTGTGTGTGCTTGTGTGTGTGTGCTTGTGTGTGTGGGCTTGTGTGTGTGTGCGCGCGCTTGTGTGTGTGTGTGCTTGTGTGTGTGTGTGTGTGTGTGTGTGTGTTTGTGTGTAAGCGCGCGAGTGTGTGTGTGAGACGATTTTGTTCGGCTCCGATAACTCCAATAGTACAATTCAAAAAATGATAATTCTTTTGTATTCCTATTCTTTACATCCATGTGAAGAGATGATTAGATTTTGGTTATAATTGGTCAACCGGAAGTACCCTCATTTTAAGATTTTAACAGTTTTTCTTGATTAAACACTGTTAAATATCATTTTTCCATATTTAATGTTATTATAAATTAAAACTATTATAATTCCCCTTAACCTTAAAATTAATTTTAATAAAAACTAGATACGTATTTCGAGAACTAAGTTCTCATCATCAGTAATACAACAAGTGAAAAGTTAAACAGAGTAGTCAAGATTACTCAACATGTCAACCATGCCAGAGGTCCTAACAACTCTGAAAAACAAGGGAGAGAACTGGGATTATATAGGGATGGGAGTCACAGGTGAATGATTACCTATAAACTAAGATAATTTTCGTCCAATAATGAGTCATTAAATATTAAATCGTCCAATAAAATTTAACTTTGTAATAAATTGAAAAGTTTTGAATTTGGTATGGGGCCGAGATCTGCGTTCATCAAATTATTTTTATATTTATTTATTATTAAACTCTCGTATGCATCTAAATATCTATCATTATTAATATGTTTTAAAAGTTTAATATTAGAATTGTTAACTTTGTGATTATTAATGAACATATGTTGAGCTACGCTAGATTTTTCTGGATTACCGCTTTTTAGATGATAAAAATGTTCTTTAAACCGAGTGTCAATTTGTCTTTTAGTTTGACCGATGTAAACTTTATTACAATCATTACAACTAATTTTATAAATACCGGATTTTTTGTTAGTATCTATTTTATCTTTAGGATTACCTAATAACGATTTAATGGTATTATTTGATTTGTAAGTTACTGTTAAATTATGATTTTTAAAAATTTTGTTTAAACTTTTGGAAGCTTTATCGTACGGTAGTGTTATGTATTTATTATTATTTTTATTTTTAGATGGCGTTAGCGTTGTAAAATTAGGATTGGCGATTTTTAAATTTATGAACTAATTTATCGATAGTTTTAACCGGGAAGCCGTTATACTTAGCTATTTCTTTAATATAGTTTAGTTCAGTTTTAAATAGTTTTTTGTTTAAAGGAAATTTAGTTAATCTGTTTATTAAGAAGTTAAACGAAGCTAATTTATGTTGCCAAAAATGATTTGAGTCAGCCGTTATAAATCTATTAGTGTTCGTGGATTTTCTATAGATATCAAAATCTAATTTGTTCTTGTTTCTAATAACCAGTACATGTTGAGTAATCTTGACTACTCTGTTTAACTTTTCACTTGTTGTATTACTGATGATGAGAACTTAGTTCTCGAAATACGTATCTAGTTTTTATTAAAATTAATTTTAAGGTTAAGGGGAATTATAATAGTTTTAATTAAATTTAGCCTTAGACTCCATATATTATTAATTTTTTTTGTTATTATAAATATTGAAGAATATTTTATTCTCTATACGATTTGATTACACTTTATGCTTCATATTCTATGGATATAGAGTTAAAATATTATAAAGAAATTAAATTTCATAAAGCAGCCAACTATGCTATAACCATGGAAACAGCTACTACATTAAGAAAATTTTGGCTGACAGATGTCAGTGTCAAGTGCAATTGACACTATGTTTGTGTTATAATTTTCCTGGAAATATAGAATCTTTTACATGCAACTATCTGTATGGAATTTGTAGAAAATACATAGAACTGAAGGTAATGTACTTGAAATATGGAATCTTGTGCAAGAAACTTTCTGTATGGAATTTGTACAAAATACATGGAATTGACGGAAGGTAAGGTGATGACCACATCAGATTTTTTTAAATACGGAATCTATTTCGAAGTACAGGTATGCGGAAAGTAACAATAATAAAACAAGGGAAGTAAACCAAATAACGTTTGTTTAAATTTATGAAGCTACGTCAAATTTCATACGTTGGTATGAAAGTGAAAGATTTGTTGAATGACAGGCTGCGGTTGTATTCAAACCTTTGACTACAATATACGTATTTTTTATTAATTAGGCTTATTATGTACGTATAATTCCAATTATTGCCAACAAAAGTTTTTTAACATATTTATATAAGTGTTAAAAAAAGAACAATTTATGTGACTTCAATTATTAGAGAAGTCCACTGTTTGAGAACAAAATCATCTCTATATCTACGTCACAGACTATTTTTTTTTAAATATCACGGCCTAACGAATAACAATACTTTCTAAAACTACAAATCGCTTTCGCTTTCAGTTTAGGTGATGATTCATAAAAAAAAAAAAAAAAAACAGTGGAGGACCCTAGTTATACGAGGGGGAAATGTAGTTAATCATCAAAATTATTCGGCTACTATAATTGTTTATGCTTTTAAATATACTTCTGAAAATTTTAGCCATTTTGGGCGCTTAGATATTGTTTGAGAGCCATTTGTGTCAGCCGAATTCAATGTTTTTATAAAAAAAAAATTAAGAAATCGTATCGCGGTTAAATTGTTGCATTTAAAAGGCAATGCGTCTGCGTGAATTAAGGTCGCCGTCGAATTGGGCTTGCCAAACGCACCCGCTGCGTATCTCTAGCGCTACAATCGCAAGGAAAGTCGCCGAACTTTCAGAGAGCAAGATTTAAAAATGTGGGTTACGCTAGCAAAAGCGATAATACCTGGCTTGGAGACTAGACTCGGCTACGGCTAGCCTAATGCGTGTTGGCCGGGAAATTTCTCTACACTGCATTATCTTTATTCTTTCGTACTCCAAGAACAAAAATCTAATGTAGCCAACACAATACCTCCCGCTACTTAATTTTTATTAATTTAAATATACATACTTACATATTTAGTTATGTTGGACACTGTATTAAGATCCATTCCATATAACTATGGTTCTATTTACTATTTTCTTTTTAAAACGGTACTAGGTACTATTAATTTGAAATGATTAGTTCTTTGACAGTGACATTTATCTGTCAGTTACATACATTTGTGATATGAACTGTGTAACCAAGGAGTTGTGCTTGTTTAAAGCGTAGACGTAGGCTCTGAGATTTATGCTGCAATTCTGAAGACATCTTTAAGTCATTCATAGCTGTAAATCTGTAAAAAACTGACAAAAACGCATCTATTTTTGTTCATTAATATAAAATTATACATAAGAGCGGCAGCTTTTGTTGCGATTTTGTTCATTATTTACAGATATGTAAGACTTACAGATTTGCTCAGAATTGCAGGATAATTATAGATAATTTTATAAATTTATAGAAAAAGTATTTATGCAAATCTGTATAAAATTTAATAATTCTAATTTTTATAATATCACAAATCTCGAAAAAATAACATTTGAAGGTATTTTTCGAAAACTATTTTGAGCTTCAAGTAAAGTATCATTTCCGGTTATCTGATTTACACTAAAATGGCTTCTTCCCATATTAGAATAAGTTAGAAATGCAAAGTTTAAAATTTTTCCGAATTATAGTATTTGAATTAGAGTGGAGGATCCACACACGCACACACACACACACACACACACACACACACACACGCGCGCACGCACACACACACATGTACGCACGCACGCATCTAGGGACCTTAAAACGTGCTTATTAAAAACTCACCACCAAATTTTTTGACCAAAGACAATACTTTCCTTACCTAAAGGTAACGGAAGGTAAAAAACGGAGTAAAATTATAACCGACATAAAGTCATAAATACACCTACGTACATAGAAATCGACCACTTCGTAGTTTTGGATTTAATTATTTTTTAGAAACTAGCCGTCAGCTTGAAATAAAATTTATGCTGTTTGATAGATCATTTATTACGCTTAAACATGAGCCTACATTATCAAGAGTGCTTATTTTTTTATCAAATGCAGTAGTTCAGAACCCGATATCAAAAAGAGCGCTTATTTATGTGGTTGCTATCACGAGTATAACATAGTCGAACAGTTTTGATAGATTGCAGTTATTGTCTTTGCATTAATTTGCACATAATTCCTTTTTTCTACAGTGTATATACAAAGTAGCCATTTGCGCTCTCTTTTGTCAACCTAAAATGTCACTTTGCCGCTGTACTGCTGTGAAAATAAAATACATTTATTAACAAAAACAAAAGTATAAAATGCTTAGATTAGATTAAAGCAATAGCTCAAAAAATGGCTAATAACGACAAATTAAAATGAAATATAAAATAAGTTGTGTGAACAGTTGTGCAGCCACCTGCAAAAGTTTGGCGTGAATGCTCCCAATGGCCATCCACTTTTCCACTACAGTAGTTTATGCACTTGAAACAAATTATACAAAAACTTATAATATTCATTACAAAATTGGGAGTAATTTTTTGTAAAAACGAAAGCCAAAACAATGTCTTGAAGTCATATTTGAATACGTTCCTATCTTCACTGCAAAACTATTGAGTAGTACTGTAAGTACAAAGTGTACATTTTATTATTCTTTGTTATGGCGGAGGACTGTAGAAAAAATTTTGTGTGTTTCGAGCGCCAATGGACATTGTCGATTTCGAGAGAATACCTCGCTCCTGCGTCGCGCGTCAACAACCTCTCAATCGACAATGTCCCATTTTGCGCACTTAATACAAAAATTGCTATTTCAGTGTTGTATCAGTTTCTAAATTAACCTTAAAGTTTTGCTAATATCTTTCATGTAATTCATTTTAGAACTTCGTTTTAGAACACGAAAGGAATTCTAATGAATTTAGGCTCTTGTTAAAGCGTATTAAATGATCATTCAAGCATCATAAGTTTTATTTTAATCTGACGGATAGTTTTTAAAAAATAAAAAATAATTCAATTCAAAACTACAAAGCAAGTGTACATATATACTGTATATACTAACACGCGCCCTAACCTCGGGGAACATAAACATAAAAAATCTCTAATTTATAAACATTGCCTTTTCAACTACTGCTTTTTAATAGTAGGTATGACTTTTGTCGATTTTTTCTAAAATGGTCGTTTTCAATAAAGTTCACCAAATATTTGTCAGCGCGTAACACGCGTAATACTTCATAAATAAGTAAACTAAATGATGTACAAGCTGTGGCATCACATGCACGTGTTAATAGTATCAGATAAAGTTAATTTGAATCGCCAATTAATGATAATTATATATAGAATATGGAAGGGTATGATAAAAATATATCTTTTTGGTTCTTTAATTAAGAAATTTCTCTTGAATTTCACTTTAATTACACTTCTCGTTCATTTGTTAAGCGTATTGCATCACTGACAAAATTTTATGCAAGGTAATTACTAACGAAAAGAGAAATTTGATTATGACCAGTAGAAGTAGATAACATGTTATTTTGTATCAGAACTTATAATAAAAGTATTATGTGATGCGCCATAAAAATCTACCTGTGAGGGAGTCGAACCATTCGAAATATATCCCTAACGATCTGTCAGGTGGAAAGAATCTTCTCTCCACGAAATAAAGTTGGTTGTAGTACCGGAACAATAAAGAAATTCCCGAGTTGTCTCGAAGTGGTGTTCTCATTGCCTAAAATAAAATAAATGTGTTAATAAAATGTGTTATTGTTTATGTACCTATTTTCATGCTTAAGTGATGCATTCATAAGTAATACTGCGATAACTTGCTATTTTCCATTGCCTCAAAATTTTAAAAAAATAACACAAAGTTGATTGTGAGTAAAGCGTACGCCCGACTTTATGGGAAAGAAATCAGTAGTTCCAGTACAGTGTCAGTTTTCATGCAGCAGCTGGAGTTGTAGTAAAAATGTTGAGTAGGTAATGCTTAATATTTATTTAAATTCATTCATTCTCTCAAAGCAAAGTATCAAATATTGCATATACAGAAAATTTATAATTTAATAGCATTACCGATATCTGATAATGCAAGCAGAGCGACGAGTGGGCGAACGAACGTGTACTTGAATTGCCTTCTGTAACGTGTTTTATACTATTTTCTCTGTTGAGGCTTTACATTATTTTTCTATAAACGTATTTAACAATTTCCATTAAGGGAACTTTTTGGTAGAATTATTAGGTTGGTGACAGTGATTTGTGCTTTTTAATATTGGCGAAAAAACTGAACTATAGATGGCAGGCCGGACGGTAGCAAGATGGCGGAGGAATAAGGGGAGTTCCCTCATTCCTTAATGCTGGCAATATGCATTTCGAAGTGCAAAGTATTTGATATAGGGAAAATTAACATAAAGTTAAGTGATATTTCTGAATACATTGCTTCTGCACGTCCTACAAAGGAAGACGAAGCAGTTTTTAAGGCTGGACATGTATTGCTTTGAAGAATAAAAGATTATGGACCAGGTACAATACTGGGATCTTGTTTAAAAACCAGTCATTTGAGTGGAGATCCCCAATATGATTGAAATTTTATTAAATGAGAATATAAATTACTGGAAAGCAAATTTAGTTGTAGAGCAGAATTGAGAGGCAAACGCAAACATATTGTTGCAATTTTGTTGTATATAAACAGGATAGTAAAAATAAAAACTATATTTATTGTTTTACAACAAAAGTTATCAATATTATTATGCTATTAATTTATTTGTTTATGGGTTTGTGTATTACAGAGTAGCAGAAATAGAAAATTAAACTGTACATAGTTGGAAAAAAGGGGAAAACTTATTTAAAAAGGATGATAAACAGTATAGTTTAGCTATTATTATTAGAAGAATTTTACCATGCTGTTTTAAAAAAGAAAAAAATAGAAATGATTGGAGACGTCAAAACTATAAGGTAAAAAAATTTCAAGATCATATTTTGTTACTTGGGATATAGTGTAAACTTACACTTTTTGACTTATAATTGTTCCATTGTGGCACTGAGCAGTATAGTATATAGTAGTATAGTAATAGAAAATGTAATATACACTATATATCTAACTTTCTTTTACAACAAATATAAATTCAATGTATACTATCAACGTTTCCTTATTCCTCTAGTTCATAAATCTGCCGCCAGACGTCACCCACTTTGAATTTTTTCTAGGGTACCTTTATAACCAGGGTATGGCCATGGCGTGGCTCACGTTTCGTCCGCCATTACCGAGACATCTGTTATATGTGTTGTTATTGCGCAAAGTATTATGTATTTTCGTGGCTATTTGTTTTATTTTAATGAAAAACACATTTAATTATCATTTTAATATGTATTTAAAGTGTAAGTAATATATTTTATCTTATTTACTTGTGTAGTTTGTTAAGATACCCACCACGATTACTGTCACTGAAAACAACTATAAATTACCAATATTAAGCACAATCATTTAAATTTTTAAAAGGTAAGTTTATAATATACAATTATTATGTAAATAAGAACTACAGATATTAAATTAGATGTGATAATAACAACCCATGTCATATATTCTACATAATCTCTAAATGTATATCTTAATAATAATTGTGTATCTCTTAAATAAATTAATTTTTCTTACCTTTATAAATTCACAGTGTGATAATTTAATATTCTTTTATAATATAATATCACATTTATTACAAATAAATAGGAAAATGAATTACCGATAATGGCGGTGATCTTGGCCCATGGCCATACCCTGGTTATAAAGGTACCCTAATTTTTTCGCCAATTGTCCGTTGCCAAGATATTTAGTGCATTTATTGCAGTCATGATGGCAATCACAAAATATCACCAAAAATGTGTGTTGAAAAACCTACTTCGGAGTAGGCTATGAATACATAAACGTAGGTCTGATCATTGTTCAATTCAAAAGTCAAGTTGTCAAAACTGATCTTGAAATGTAATTTTAAGGAAAAGAGATAATAAAGAAGAATACAGTATTTTGCCATTCGCCGTTTTCTAATTTGTTTCCATTTCTAAAATGATGTACAAGAAGAAAAGATTAGATTTCTTTAGATACCTACCATTTTTGACAATATATCGTGTCAAATTAACATTTAAATAATTTTAAACTGGCATAGGTTTCTTTGTCCATATACATTATACATGTTTGTATAGTGTTGAATTTTTTAATATGTTAATAGTTCTATACTTCATTTCCCGTAAGAAAATAGTGATAGGAAAATAGGTGCAGTTTGATCTTGTTTGATTGGATAATATCGGGGTAAATTATAAACTATTATTCACTAAGGATGACTAATCAAGGTCATTTGTTCGAAGAAAGAATACACAGCGCTTTATAAAGCAGTAGCTTAGCTACATTTCGTGTTAGAACGATTATTTGAAGTATGTCTATGTAATTTATGTTGTGTAACAGATATATGTAAATGGTGACATTACTTTCAAACACACTACAAATAATAATGACGTATGTCGAGAACTTACAGACAGATATAGGGAAAATTTTTAGGCAGAGGAATCACGTCATCATTTCATTACAAAATGAAAAATCACTGTAGTATTGGCCGAGTGATGTATATGTTTAGGAAAACGAAGAAAATAAATACTATTTTTTGCATACTATAAGTAAAGTACATTTTAATTAAATTTACAATTATTTTAAAGTCGAACATAATGTTTTGAATGAGTTTTAATTTATTTAAAATAATTGTAGTTCATTTTTTCACCACATGTTGGTACTATTGGATTTCAATATTTAAACGTTTACAAGACATGTTTCTCCCGGAATTGTCAACCGTCGACTGTCATTCGTTATTCGTTACTTTTTCATATAATTAACATTTTTGTCTACGTTGTTTGTTGTGTTTTCTCAGAATTCCATTACTGTTGCCTTGTTGCGTATCAAATCTGTATTTTTCTATACAAACAGTAACTGTTTTTCGAGTTGTGTTTCTTTGTTTTTTTATTTATTCATAACCTGTGTACACTACTGTACTGTCTGTTCATTTCTTTCTGTGTTCAGTTGTGATTTTCGTTTTGTCTCTTTCATTTTATTGGTGTTGTTTTGTCATTTTACAATGCCGAAAGCATTATCCTCCGACTCGGTGTGCCCTACACCGAATTTTCAATACCATAAATTGGAAATATATTAAATTTTACAATAATATTCAATTATTATTCGACTATTAAATAAATTAACTTGATCACATAAATAGCATCGCAAGTACATACAATTATTTTCTAAAATTAAATTAGTGTACCATGTAAATCTACTATTTTCGTGACGTCATTATACGTCATTATCTAGTTACAAAGTTTGATGACGTGACTCCTCTGCCTAAAAATTTTTACTATATCTAATGGGGACTTATAAATTTGACGTCACCCGCGGCGGATCGGCGGCGGACCTCCCTCCACACAATTTAGAAAAGGACAACAAATTTTTAGAAAAAGCGAGGTGATATACCACGGCCGACTCAATTGCATGCTCTCCCCTTCAGCACTTCGCCTCGTTGATCCTACATCCTACAATTTGTTTGTTATTTAGTCAGCAAAGTTTGCTTATGATATTTTGTGTAGTTTCTGTTATTAATTATCTCTTGTATTAAAGTGTAATGTTCTTTGGAATTTGAAATATTTCTAAAAAAAAAAAAAACAAGTTCACAAATAAATAATGAATATAACACAAATGATATACCGGGGGCACGATTTGTGTTTGAAAACAATGAAATCATTCGGTCTTATAGTTGAAAACATGGTTAGAATGCCGGGGTTTGAAGAAAAGTGGAAATAAACATGAATTAATTGCAAGGTATGCACTGAGTAGATCATATACTTAAATAATTATATAAAAATGTTTACGTTTCCTTTCAAAGAACAGTTGTTGTGATCACGTGCTGGATCACATGATAAATGTCAAACTGTAGTGCTAAATCTTGCTCACTACATAACGACTTATTAAATACATTTTTACTCACTAGATGACGCCCAGAATGTTTGAATTGTATAAGTCCCCATTATCTGCTATACTGACACTGCCCTATGTACTAATATTTATCCTGTGACGATGACATTTAAATCAAATTATTATTCCATGTTTTAAACCAAGACTATATTTTCGTATTATGCAAAAACATAGATGAAGAACATAAAACTTTGAGAAAAGCATTATTTAAAAAGAAACAAACTTTCGAATAAATTATTTATTTTTTCACTTAAAATGTATCCATAAATATTTCGCGTTGCACACATATGGGTACGAAATGCAGCGAGGTTATAATGACGGTGAAATTGGCAGACCAATCGCAGCAGATGATTCGGGATAGTAGCCCGTGTAAACACAGTAAGATGCGCGCGCGTCATTGTAATGCCAAGGTCAACTAAAATTCAATAATATACCATTATATACTCATTTCAGTCACACTCTCAACATATATCACTATTCTGTTCAAAATTATTGTTAAATAACGAGAAAACAATGTTTAAAAGGGTATATCAAATTACAATTGAGTTACTAAACATTGACCTTAACAAAAGAACCGCCAAATATGAAATTGTAAAACATTATAATATAAATTTCAAAGAACAATTGTTTATAACTTTGTTAATATAAGATATCTTTTGTTTTTATATTTTAAATACATTACCCATATGCATGTGCCAATTATACAGTATAAATTTTAACAATATCCCTTCAGGATAATCAGGATAATATGAAAACTTGCAATTAGTGCATTTTTATAAAAACAATTGTTTATAACTTGGTTAATAAAAGATGTTTGTTCTTAATTTTTTATAATAATTATCCTTATGTATCTGACAATATATCTGAGTAGTATCAATTTTGCCAAAATCCCTTCAGGACAATCTGGATAATAAATAAACTAGAAAAATTTGCATTTTTATAGAAACAATTGTTTATAACTTGGTTAATAAAAGATGTCTGTTCTTCATTTTTTATAGCAATTATCCTTATGTATCTGACAACATCCGAGCAGTATTAATTTTGCCAAAATTCCTTCAGTACTGTCAGGATAATAAAAAAATTAGAAAAATTTGCATTTTTATAGAAACAATTGTTTATATTTTGGTTAATAAAAGATGTCTGTACTTATTTTTTTATAGCAATTATCCCTATGTATCTGACAACTTCCGAGCAGTATCAATTTTGCCAAAATCCCTTCAAGACAATCAGGATAATCAAAAAACTTGAAAAATTTGAATTTTTATAGAAAAAATTGTTTATAGCTTGGTTAAAAAAGATGTCTGGTCTTCATTTTTTATAGCAATTATCCTTATATATCTGACAACATCCTAGCAGTATAAAAAAAACTAGAAAAATTTGCATTTTTATAGAAACAATTGTTTATAACTTGGTTAATAAAAAAATGTCTGTTCTTCATTTTTTATAGCAATTATCTTTATGTATCTGAAAACATCCGAGCAGTATCAATTTTGCCAAAATCCCTTCAGGACTGTAAGTATAATAAAAAACTAGAAAAAAATGCATTTTTATAGAAACAATTGTTTCTAACTTCGTTAATAAAAGATGTCTGATCTTCATTTTTATAGCAATTATCCTTATGTATCTGACAACATTCGAGCTGTATCGTTTTTGCCAATATCCCTTCAGGACAATCAGGATAATCAAAAAACTTGAAAAATCTGTATCTGCAGAACATCAAGGAAGGGGGGTGTATGCTGTTTAAGTGTTCGTGGAACAAAGTGAGTTTTTCCGGACCATGTGGCTAAATGACAAACGTGTCATCTACATAGCGAAACCATACCTTAGGTTTGAATGTAGATGATTCTAGTGCCTTTGTTTCAAAGTGTTCCATAAATATACTGGCAACCACGGGCAAAAGAGGAGAGCCCATTGCTGCACCTGAGACCTGTTTGTAAAATTGTTTATTAAAAGTGAAATAGGTTAATGTCAAGCACTTTTCAATAAGAGTTACTAGATTAGACGAGTTTCCGTTATTTTCCAATAATTTAGCGATAATAGTGATTGACTGATCAATCGGGACTTTAGTGAACAGTGATGTGACGTCAAAACTAACAAGTATGTCGCCGGGTTCTGTAGTGATATTATTGATTTTTTGTACAAAATGTTCTGAGTTTAGAATAAATGACTCAGAATTTCCTATAAAAAGTTTTAGAATATCAGACAAATATTTTGACAGTTTATAAGTAGGAGAGTCGATGGTGCTGACAATAGGTCTGAGTGGGTAATCCTGTTTGTGAATTTTTGGTAAACCGTAAAGACGTGGAGGTTTGGAGGATTTAGGTACAATACGTTTTTGAATGTCTTCAGGAATGTCTGAATTTTTAATAAGGGCGGTGATTTCACGTTCAATTTTAGCTGTAGGGTCACGTTTAAGTGGAGAATATGATTTTTCCTGTAGAAGGGCCAGAACCTTCTCATCGTACGTGTAACGATCCATAATTCCTGTAGCAGTACCTTTATCCGCTGCAACAACAATAATATTGGTGTCTGATTTCAGGTTTTTCAGAGCTAACCTTTCATCCCTACTAATATTAGATGGTGGTGGTTTGAAGTTTTTGATACATTTCACAACTTCCATACGTACAGTGTCGCTAGTTTCTTTAGGTAATTTCCTAACGGAGGATTCGATAGAGCTGACTATTTCTTCAACAGGAATTTTTGTAGAAACGAGGGAAAAGTTTAACCCTTTTGATAAAACGGAAGTTTCGCTGGACGATAGGGGGCGAGATGATATGTTAACGACGGTTTTACCTAAAGTATGAATTACCTTTTTTGGGGGAGCGAGGGAAATAAATTTACGATTTGGTTTTTCGCCAGTTTTTTCAAAGGAAATATTGGCCTGAGCATGTGTGATTGTATCTAATTTTAACCAATCTTCATGGTTCATAAGGTTACTCAATTCCAAATGCAGCGAGTATAGTTTTATAGAACTTTTGTTCAGTTCTCGTCGTGTGTAGCGAATTTGTTCCCTAAGAAGTGAGAGGCTTGCTTTGTTAAGGATAGATTTGGAAGCGCGAGTTTTGAAATTATCCTTGTTCCTAACAGATTTGGGTACAACATGGTGGTCACGGCAACGAGAAAGAAAGGCAAGATGACAAAAGAGTTTGGAAATCTTATGTCTAAGTTTGGAAAAAATACGAGACTTAAAATAGATATCCTCCCAGTAGAGGTTTCCCTCGCTCCCCCAAAAAAGGTAATTCATGCTTTAGGTAAAACCGTCGTTAACATATCATCTCGCCCCCTATCGTCCAGCGAAACTTCCGTTTTATCAAAAGGGTTAAACTTTTCCCTCGTTTCTACAAAAATTCCTGTTGAAGAAATAGTCAGCTCTATCGTTAGGAAATTACCTAAAGAAACTAGCGACACTGTACGTATGGAAGTTGTGAAATGTATCAAAAACTTCAAACCACCACCATCTAATATTAGTAGGGATGAAAGGTTAGGATTACCCACTCAGACCTATTGTCAGCACCATCGACTCTCCTACTTATAAACTGTCAAAATATTTGTCTGATATTCTAAAACTTTTTATAGGAAATTCTGAGTCATTTATTCTAAACTCAGAACATTTTGTACAAAAAATCAATAATATCACTACAGAACCCGGCGACATACTTGTTAGTTTTGACGTCACATCACTGTTCACTAAAGTCCCGATTGATCAGTCAATCACTATTATCGCTAAATTATTGGAAAATAACGGAAACTCGTCTAATCTAGTAACTCTTATTGAAAAATGCTTGACATCAACCTATTTCACTTTTAATAAACAATTTTACAAATAGGTCTCAGGTGCAGCAACGGGCTCTCCTCTTTTGCCCGTGGTTGCCAGTATATTTATGGAACACTTTGAAACAAAGGCACTAGAATCATCTACATTCAAACCTAAGGTATGGTTTCGCTATGTAGATGACACTTTTGTCATTTGGCCACATGGTCCGGAAAAACTCACTTTGTTCCACGAACACTTAAACAGCATACACCCGGATATTCAATTCACCATGGAGGTAGAAGATAACAGAACTCTCCCCTTCCTTGATGTTCTGGTTAATCGTAAACCCAACGGACAGTTAGGGCACGCTGTTTATAGAAAACCCACCCACACTGATAGGTATCTCAATTTTAATTCTCACCACCATCCCTCGCAGAAACTCTCAGTAGTCAACGCTCTCGTACACCGTGCCATCAAAATCTCTGAACCTGATATCCTACAGCAGGAGCTTGACCACATCAGACATAGTTTAATGCAGAACTACGACGTAAAATTAATCAATAATGTACTTCATAGACAATTAAACCCTTTACCCAAAAAACCCGTGGATACCTCGTTCGAAACATTTGCATCTATCCCTTACATTAAAGGATTCTCGGATAAAATAGGAAGAATTCTTAATAAAAACAATATTAAGGTCTTTTTTAAACCTCCACAAAAAATCTCAGAAATACTCCCCCCAAAATAAAGATAAACGCGAACCCTTGTCGTCACCCGGTGTTTATAGTATTCCTTGTTCTTGCGGCACAGTATACATAGGTGAAACAGGAAGGAGTGTTCACACTAGACTGTCAGAACACAAACGCTGTCTGCGTAATGGTATGGTATTAACATCTGCGGTCGCACAACACCAACACAACACAGGACATAACATCTTATTTGAAAATTCCCGCATTTTAGCGTAAATACAGGGAAACTTTAGAAATATGGAAACATCCTAATAACATCAATCGGGATGATGGCTATTTCTTGAGCCACATGTGGAAACCGGTGATTCTCGGAACACGACACGCCCAATCTATCATTACGAATTCGATTTTCATTGGTCCTCATTAGCTTTCTCATCTACCGTATCTTTAGATTAGTATATAACTGTCTACTCGGCCTTCCTTTCGTCACTTGGTTTATTTGACCTCTAGCGTGGTTTACACGTCGGGTAACCTTGTAAACTGAGTCTTCCCCCCTTGTTGCTTAAACTCAGCCTCTAGCGTGGTTAACACGTCGGGTAACCTTGTTTTAACAGTGCTATCCCCCTTGCTCCTGAAGATTCCCCATACGACTGCGGGCAAAACGTTGAGCTCTGACTCTAAATATGACAGTCCAATCCCGGAAAACGAATATTTCTCAGGATTATTGTAACTGTGATAAATCGCATCATTACCTGCCCGTTGTGAAGGAGAAACCGAAATAAGGATGCCTGTGGCTTATTTTCTTGTGTTACCGAAATACTGCAATATCAATACACGACAGATACCTTGCCTACAAAAATACCACATTATATGATGCCGCTAGATTATAAAAAAAATACTAACATATTTTTTTATAATCTTGGTTGGTCAGTTTTTCTTCAGAGATAACGTCTATATTTAAATTTACATCTAGCTGTTATAAATTAAAATTTTATAACAATGATATGTATTTTTACATAATTATCATTATTTTTTAAAAGAAAAAAATAGTCTTATTTGTATATGAATAAAAAAGCATGAAATCAAATTACATATAAAAGTTTTATACTAATATTATGGAATCATACATTAAAAGTGAAATGCTACAGAAATGAATAGTTTGTTGTTGCTGCGTCGGTTATAAAAGCTTTTATTTGCCAGTTATAAAACCTCAGGCTCTGGGTAAAAATTGACCTGAAGAATCTCTTATCTTTTTGTTTACGTTCATTCCTTCATTTTAGGCACGAACCTTAGTACAGACCAGAACCATCCAATTGCCCTTTGTTGGTTCATTTTATAAGAAAAAAATACAATAGTTCATATTCTGGCCGATATTACTTCATGTCGGTTTTTCGAAACCTCCCCTTAAGGCGGATATTGAAACTACGGTTTGTACTAATGAAAAAAATATGGGACGAAGAAAGAATACCTGACGACTGGACAAAAGGTATAATAATAAAATTACCCAAAAAAGGAGACCTAACTTGCTGTGAGACCAATTACCTTACTATGTACAGCGAGTAAAATACTGACTAATTTAATACTGGAAAGAATAAAACAACAGACGGAGAAATACCTCAGAGATAACCAAGCAGACTTCCGTGTACAAAGGTCATGTATAGATCAAATTTGTACGCTAAGGATAATACTAGAGCAAGTAGAAGAAATGAGGAGCAAAATTCATGTAGCCTTCATTGACTTTCTTAAAGCTTTCGATAAAGTAAACAGAGAGAGCAAGTGGAAGATACTGTCAAAATATGGAATTCCGCAGAAATATATAAGAATTATAAAACTTCTATACGAAAATTATACAGCACACATAGAACATGAAGGAAAATTGACGGAAAAAATAAACATAAACTCCGGCATATCACCACTATTATTCCTATAGTAGTAGACTGGGTAATTTATTTATTTATTTAATACAGCTACCCAACGGGCTTAGCCCAAATTAAGGGTAGGAAAAAAGTAAAAATTCGACAACATTAAATATATATTACAGTTTGGAGATAATTTTCAAAAATTTTGCGAAGTTCAAAAAGAAAATATCGATAGTAGAAAATCTTGTATTGTAAAGGTGACACATTCTGTGTATGGGTGATAACATTAAACAGTTAGTTCGAGCTAAGGGCAGATAAAATGTGAAACTACTTCTGGTACGGACAGTGGGTGTATGAAAATGAAGGGAAGACAAAGAACGAGGATCATCAACACATCCATTAATTATTTTTGACAAATGTAGTACTAGTGCATTTTCGCGACGCTCAAACAGACTCCTAAAATTAAACATAACCAACAGCTGATCATATGTTATTGAATATGAAGGGTACGTGTTGTGAACTTTATAATAGAGATATTTTAGAAATTTCTTTTGAACGGATTCGAGTAAATCTTGATGAACTTCATAGATAGGGTTTGATGATGTGGCAGTATTCAAGTTTAGCCCGCACAAATGAGAAGTAGAGGCTTGTGATAGCTGAAAGATTTTGGAAAGATTTACTATTTCTAATTACAAATCCAAGCATTCTAATGGCTTTATTGTACGTGTCTTCTATATGGGGAACAAACGTAAATTTAGTGTCAAATTTTACCCCAAGATCTTGTACAGTGGCTGAACGAGATATAATAACATTATTGATACTATAATTATAGTTGAGTGGAGTCAATTTTCGTGTAAAAGATATTGTTGTACATTTGTTTAAATTAAGATATAATTTATTATTTGAACACCATTGAGAAAGTCGTACTAAGTCTTCTTGGAGAAGATGGCAGTCATTCACTGAGAAAATAGGACAAAAAATTTTTAGGTCATCGGCGAAAAGAAATTTGTCGCATTGAATAACATCCGTGACATCGTTAATAAACATCAAAAACAGTAGAGGACCTAAGTTTGAGCCTTGGGGTACACCCGAAGTTGGAACAAAAGAGGTAGAGTTACAACCTTTATAATGAACATACATTTGTCGTTGATGTAGGTATGATGAAAGAAGCGAACGTAAGGGCAGGGAAAGTGAAAAGGATTCAAGCTTACTCATCAACACACCATGATCTATTCTGTCAAACGCCTTAGCAAAATCAGTATAAATGCATAATCTACTTGTAATGAAAAGAATAGATGAAAAAACAGGAATTACCTGGAATCCATTCGAAAAACTCGAAAATTCGCAGACGACTTATGCCTATTTGCGGAAAGGAAATATCATCTACAAGCAAAAATAATCAAACTGACTTCAGCTGCAGCAAAAATAGAACTGGAAATAAACACAAAGAAAACAAAAATTCTTACAAGCAACAATAGCACAGACAGAATCAAAACAGAAGAATACAAAATAGAGGAGGTGAAGGCATTTTGTTACCTGGGAAGCATAATGGGCACAAATGGCGGCAGTCAAAGCGACATTAAAAGAAGAATTATGCAAAAAGCCTTCAACATGCAAATTAAAATATGGTCAGCTAAAAATATTTCCATTAAAATAAAATTAAGATTGTTCCGAACAAATATCAGAAATGTACTATTATACGGAGCGAACCTGGAATGAAAATGCCATAAATATGAAAAAACTACACATTCATCAATAAATGTTTAAGAATTATAGGTAAAATGTTTTATTGTCCTACTATATTCAGGAACGGACAGGGCCGCCGGAAAATCGGGAAATTCCCGACAGGCCGCGACTTGTAGGATGCCGGTAGGTCTAGCACCTATTTTTTTTACAAGTATTAAATGATTTTGAATAATATAAATATTTTTATTCCCAGTATCATAACACCGCAATACTTCATTGGCTTTCTGCTACTATTTTTTACATAATGTAATATTTTGTTTAAATTACTTTTTTTTTAAATAATGTCACCATAATAGTTATTTATGATATAAATGTTAAAAGTGACATTTTATTTTGTGAGAAGGAAGTTTGGAACACGACGCGAAGCGGAGTGATTCAAACCTTCGAACAAAATAAAATCACTTTTAACACGTATATCATACACAATTTTTTCTCCAAACACTATTTTTTAATTTAAATTTGTGTTTCTAATAATTTTTTGAAATTCACTTTTAACACTAGTATCAAAAGTAACAATGATCTGACATTTTTAACGCTATATTTAAGATGAACAACTCGTCAGTGCCATCAGAACACCGTATCTTTCCGAACCGACAAGATTTGTCAATTGCTTATCTCACCTGTCTCAAATCCATAAAATCCACAATAGCATCGGAATACAATGCCGCATCCTCACTGTAATGCTCCAAAATAAAATCCTTAAATGGCTCCCTGAAATCAATTTCCTTAGTCTCCTTCAACCCCAGCGGTATCATGGGCATAACTGCTTCCATAGCATCGTTCTGATAGAGTTCAACTGAGGAGTTCAGTTCTGCGAGTTGTTCCTTCAGTAACTGCAAGTTAGAATTGACGAAACTGAGTTCCAGAGCGACAGTTTCACGGAGTTTCCTGTTTGATGTTGCTTTGAACAAGTTTTCTGCGCCAGCTCGCAAGCGAAGTTCTTTATTGATTTCTTGGTTGAGTTTAGAGCGTTTGGATTGGAGTTTGCCCCGGCAGGTGGCAATACGAGGATCGGAACCCTGTAAAAAAATTCGTATTAATATTTAATAATGATGAATAGATAAGAAATTACTTTGACAGTTAAATGATTTTTCTGACCTTAAAAACTTAAAATTATATAATTTGCCCGTATTAAGAGTTCACATTTGCAGTTGTCTGTTAGTAAAATAAATTTTATTTTTTAACATAAGTATTACCAAAATAATGCCTGTGTCTGAAGATATACTTTAATATTTTTATAGGTATGTACCTTAAATGCCGCCATCCTGTCAATAGTACACCGAAATATGTATACAGAATTTGAAGCTACGGGTTTTATTTATTGCATGAGCATTGAAAATTATTTTAAAAATATAACTATTGTATTACATTTACAACGTAGGTTGGCAATACATAACTGTGACTGTAAAAATTCTAGCTGATAATATTTTCGCCCAGAATCAATTTTGAATTTACCGCTAAAAGCTTTGTTTTACCGAGCGAGGCACGGTACAAGGAGCGAGGTTACTTACAGACCGGTCGAATACTATGCGATATTTGTTTCTGATACGTAGGCGACATGTCGCTTTAATCAGCAGGGCCGCCCAAGTAAAATTTGGGTTGGGCCAAATGAAAACAAATGCGAGAAAATCCAGATCATTGGAAACGAGTACGATGATTACGAATAGTGTATGAATAATTAGCGCGTGCAGCGGTTGAAAAGTACAGTGACTACTACAGATATCGGTAATGATAAAATATTTACACCGTGCGCGCGCTTACCAGGCGTCACCTCACGGGCACTCATTGCTGGCGTGGAGAGTGCACCACAGGGGTAAATTTTGTGCCAATTAAAATTGGAAATATTTGGCGTCGGTAGGGATCAGACTCGGTTCCCTAGATTCGCGACCTGACGTTCAGGCACGAGGTTAAATATCATTTTTACACAAACACACATAGACATCATCGTAAAAATAGTAAAATCGTGTTCTAGGGACTCTAAAACGTGGTTATTTAGTAAAGACTCACCATCGATTTTTTTGACCAAAGAGAATATCTTTCCTACCTAAAGGTGACAGAAGGTAAAAATTATAAAGAAATGAAATTTCATAAATTAGCCAGCTATGCTATAACCATGGAATCAGCTACTATATTAAAAAAATGACATAGTATTTTGCTGGAAATAGGATCATTTGCTAGAAACTTTCTGTATGGAACTTGCATAAAATACATACAACTGCCGGAACGTAATGTGCTGGCCACATCAGATTTTTGTTATGGCGGAGGACTTCATTCATTGGGCAATGTTGAAAATGCTAAGTTATGAAGAAGCGGCAAAAGGGGAAAAGTTGAGCACCATTCCACACTCATTTGACTACTCTAGGGCCCAGTTTTTCAATCTCTGGTTAAAATTTTAACCAACAGTTGAACAAAATTGAAACGAAATGAACTGTCAAATGATTTATCATTGCTGTCAATAAAACGATGTAATATTGTTTACTTAACTATTGGTTGAAAACAAACTTTGATTATAATAATGAAAATGACAAACCAGTATTCTTAAATGGCCAAAATGAACTAAATTGGATGATTCAATATTAAAATTCGCGCTGAGATATCTGGTGGATGCCAACTGCATAAACATGATATATTTACAAGTTAAAAAATAACATAATCAGTTGACACAGCTATAAGCGCTATAGTACTTTTACACAGTACTAATCCATTGTAACGAAAAATATACGCTTCCGTTCAACTTTTCTGATCAGAATATACAATAAAATATTATTTTAAGTACATAAAATAGTTTATCAACGTTGCAAAAGTGACCATTTTTGCCGAAACTAAAGTTTACAGTCGAGGCGAAGGCCGACACCAGCAAATCAGATGAGGCAAAAACGAACTTATAAGCCGAGGTGCCAGTGCCGGATTAGACATGTAGCAGGAGGCAGCAAATGCTACGGGCCCCGCGCCTTCGGGGGCCCCGGGCCTGTGCCCAAAAAAACTACAAATCAAAAAATTATAAGCCACACGCCTAGTAGCTATTCTCAAAGTGAGCGCAAGCCATACTGTAATAGTATTTAGTATTGGCGAAGAAAATGAACTCGTAGTCACCTGGTGGCAAAATTATGAACTTGCCTAGAAAGTAATCAAACTGTTGTGTTTACGGTTGTCATACTGCCTTTTAAACAATACTGCACTTCAAATCAATTTACATTTAAAAATATATTAACTTTATTTGCTTATATCCCTGTCTAACACTGTACAAGTTTTGACAGTTACTCTTCTCGCCGGCCATTTTCTAAAATCGGTGCTGCCTCTATCGGTCATTTTCGTTGCCAATAGGTACATTATTGTGCTACAAGTTGGCAACACCACATTACTTACATGTGGAATCCCCTAATATTGTTTTCGATTCGAGCTGTTTGTATAACCCGTCGACTCAGTCGTTCGTTCCTACTACAATAGGGGATTCCACCATTTTTAAATATAATTTCATCACAAAGTATAAGCACAGTATACACAACATATACAGTAAACTCCTTGTCGGTACCTTTGAAGTTTTGATACCAAGCTGAGTGACCTTGAATGAAGCCGCCATGTTCCTGTTGCGCGAAGTGGCGGCAATTCAAATGGTATAATATCACATTATACTGCAACCAGTTACACAATACAAATAAAAATACGAGTATTCTACATGGTTTTAGTGTAATAACAGTATACGTTGTAACATGATGTGTTTTTACAAGTTATACACAAACTTTTGTCAGTGATTTAACGAAAATGAAACTATTTTACATACTGTTTTCTCAACTAAAGGAAAATTATGGAATAAAAGGAACTATTTTATGGGAATAGTTTTGTCCAATATTTTAATGTTTTAAAATTATTATTTTTCTATTACATCTATCTGTTTTGAAATTTCTATTAATAAATTTTAATGTGAAGAACAATCTTACTCCGGAATATAATTTAATTAAATAATCATATGGAAACTGTGAACATGGATGGTGAAGTGAACGAGACCTATTAAATATGTACGGCCACAAGCCACAAGCTTGCATCCACAACAAAGATCTAATATATATATATATATATATATATATATATATATATATATATATATATATATATATATATATATATATATATATATATATATAAATTATTTACATCTATTTACTTTATTACTTACTTTTGTGGATCTTTGGGAAAACGAAAAAAACTAATTCCGGAATATGACATGTAAATATTTTTACAATTACTCATAGAACAGGTAATTTTTCCACGTTTTAATAAACGAATGATGCGTGAGATTTAAAAACACCTTTTTAATATCGTACAAGCAACCGTTCAAGAGTTTTATATTCCCGCCTTCTGACAAAGTCAAAGTCATTGAAAACAATACCATAGGCGGCGATATCAACACGCAGATACGGATGCATATTTTTTGAGTCTTATTTGATGTACAAAATATACTGAAATTTAACTAAATTGTTATACATTCAAAATATATGACCGTTCAATATCTTTTATGTACAAATAAATAATTTTATGGAATATTTTAAATATGTGATAAAAGTTAAACTCTACGCCCATGTTCCTAAATAAATTGTCGCCATGTTGTGGTTGCGCTGATTGGCGCATGCGCGCTGCGACAGAGAATCCTGAGTTTCGCTACTGTATAATACTTTTTATACTGTGGTCTTGACTGTGGTATAAGTAAAACTAAGACTATTGGTGAAAATCCGGTGAAAAAATTCCTGTTAATAATAAGCGAGTTATGGTTCCCCGAAGTTTGAAAATATAGACGTGGACGTGACGTCACGAACATAAGTTTTTATATAAAACTGTTTTCTTCGTGGATCTAAAATGTTCTTGAAATGTATGCTATTTTTAAATTATATTTATAAAAAAACAAATTAATATTGTAACACTGTACAAGTTTGCATGCTTTATAATTGCAAGTGTATCAAAATTATTAAGTTTAATGCAAGAAATTTATATTCAAATAAAAATTGTTTGAAAATTGCAGTACTGGACTGGTAGCCACGTGTCCGCTATTTGAATTTGTCTACTTCCATTGGTAGTAGACTGCACCCCTACCTCGGTATTCGTTATATATTTATAGGTGGTCTTTGAGTCGCCAATCAAAATAATATTTATGGATTTCATATGAGTGACGAGCTGCTAAAACAAAAAACCCCTTATTTCCGAAATATTTGAATTAAATCATTTTATTTCTTTATTAATATTCATTATTAAGCATCTACTTTCACTATTTTTTACTAATTTCTCTTAATTCGATTAAGCTGTAATCCCCTATTACATACGAGTAAGTTTATTTTCTTATAAGAGTGAAATTTGTTGTTATTGGACTATTTACGTCGTGTTATAGTGTCTTAGTTTTTACGTGCTTTTGTGTTATTAATTCTGTAAATGTTTTGTTTTATTTTCATCCTAAATTATAATACGAAATGCAATTCAAGGGCCCCCTGTTCACATTTGCTACGGGCCCCGCGCTGGCTTGATCCGGCACTGCGAGGTGCACACAACATTTTTACACAACTATCACAAACTTATTAACTTTTATTTCAAAATATATTTCATACCTGATTGATTCATGTCACTCTCAAAATAATTTGCTTACTGTCAAAATATATTACAACTTAAAAATGAAAATAATGTAACTACAATAATTAATTTATTGAGCAAGAAAATAAGTTATACCGATAGAGGTAAAGATTTTTCCAATACTTCACTTAAGATTTATGAAGCTGCATGTACTCGTATAAAACTAAATTTATTTGCTATATTTATTTATGGGGTCTCGTGGCCGCGTGCCTGAATGTCAGATCGCGAATCTGAGGAACCGAGTTCGATCCCAACCGACGCAAAACATTTCAAATTTTAAATGGCACAAAATTGACCCCTCTGTTGCAGTCTCCACGCCAGCAATGAGTGCCCGTGAGATGACGCCTGATAAGCGCCTGCACGTTGCAAATATTTTATCATTACCGATATCTGTGTACAAAGCAGATTGACACACCCAGTAATGGGTAATAAGCCGGGATGATATACCTATATATTTATTTTATATTTAAAAAATCTGGTGTGGCCAACTCAATACCTCCCGCCATTTACAGCCCGAGTCACAAAAAAGATTAAATTAATCCTTATTTTTGGATTAGCGAATTTTACTCTAATTTTTACAGTTTATTTCTTAAAATATAGTCTAATCTAATCCAAGTAACTACCTTTTTTTAAAATCCCTCAACAGGATTAAATCCCAATTACAGAGTGGGTTCACGAGGGCACACCGGAGCTATAATAAAATTAAGATTAAATTTTAAATACCGGGATAAAATAGAATTCATTAATCCAAAAATGGGGATTAGCTTAAACATTTTTGTGAATCGTTGATTTTTATTTAATCTAAATACATACCTACATATTTACTTATGCTGGAAACTGTATTGAATTCCTTTTCTATTGTTCTATTTACTTTTTTCTATTTAAAACGTTACTATACTTCATTTCACGTAAGAATATAGTGATGGGAAGATAGTAGCAATTTGATTCTGTTGTTGATTGGATAATATCGGGGTATTATGCAATCACAAAACAAGATCAAACTGTTCCTATATTCCCATTAGTATTTTGTTACGTGAAATGAAGTATAATATTATTTTGAAATTATTAGTTCTTTGATAGTGAGATTTACCTTTCAGTTACATACATTTGAATAACTGCGTTTTGTTTGTTTAGAGCGTAGGCTCTGAGATTTAAATTATAGATAATTTTATAAATTTATCGATAAAATTTATAGAAAAAGTATTAATGCAAATCTATAGAAAATTTAATAATCTTTAATTTTTATAATAACATTAATCTCGAAAAAAGAACATTTAAAGATATTTTTAGTAAATTGCCATTTCCGATTATCCGACTTTCACCAAAATCTAATGGCTCTTTCCATTACAGAAAAAGTTCTAAATACAAGGTTTCAAAATTTTCTGAATGATAGTATTTGAGTAGACCAGAAAAGTTAGGTTAGAATTTGCCTTTGGCGCGAGTTCATAGTTTGAATTCCCTAGTATAGGTTTCATATAGGAGTTTAATTTTACAGACAAAAAAAGATATTTAAAAAAAAGCAATTAAGCAGCTCTTACTAAGAATTCGATAGTTTGTTTATTCAGTAATAGATTGCAACAGTTTAAACCTGTAGAAAAGGTAAAGTAAGAAAATTATTAGAAATTAAAATGCTTGGTGCAAGCAAGGATACCGTATGTCGTTGACCCACCAGTAAATAGGACAGCACAAAGAAGATGAAGCATGCACGATCAAACTAAGACATACGTTCAATGAATTTTGTAGTGTTGTATTATTATTTAAATAATTATAAACTGTGCAGAGTTCATGTGAATATTATTGTACGAATCTGGAGATAAAGGATCGGTCTAGATGCTACATATAATGCTTTGCATAAGAAATTTACTTTTATGAGATTTTTCGGCCTTTAAAATTGAGCAAAAATTTCCTTGGTAAGAAATACACGGGGATTGAAATTATGTTCTCAGCGTTATGAACTGAGTTTGAATTTCGCGCCTAAGTTTGACCGTTACACTTTTCTGGTCTGTTAGAGTGGAGGATCCACATGCACATACACACATTCATACATATACACAGACATCATTGTGAAAATGTTAAAATTGGATTCTAGGGACTTTAAAACGTGGTCATTTACCAAAATCTCGATATGCGATTTTTAGCACGACCCCTATACCTCCCTTACCAAGGGTAGCGGGAGGTAAAAAACGTTTGCCAATTGAATTCGTAAAGTAAAAGCGGCCGTGAAGTAAATTTATTTATTTATACAAAATAGAACAAATAACGTTGTAAGTTAATAATAACTTTTTAAAAATATTATTTCTAGTTTACGACTTCAAACCTAACCTAACCAAAAATTTTATTTGTAAAACGAATGATAATTTCACTTTAATTACCGGGCATAAATGTTTCTCGCATAGTGTTTTTTGTGCTGCAAAAGTCAAATCCAAAACAAGTGTGATCGATTGTTATTTTTTATTATTTTCATAGCATTTTAGAAACAAATATGACATTTTTATTATATAAAAACATTCTCAAAACACAAATAAATGATAATCTGGAAAAATCAGAACGATATCTTTATTAACTACAAAGATATGAGAAGTTAAATTTAAAAATTGTGAAGAAATATAAAAGAGGTGATTTTTGAAGAAATGTAATTTTTCGAATGTTCGCAATGAGATAGAACACCACTAAATTTGTCGGAAAATTTCTTATAAGATTATGTAACTTTTAAATTTAGGGCAAAAGTACGGGGTGTAGTGCACACTGTACAATACGGAGGTCTGGCTCTTTCACTATTCGTATACTTTCTCAATGGTGAAATGAATTTTATTCGCGAATTGAAGCTTTATATGTAGTATAAAGTTCATATTTTGTTTTCTTCATAGCACTGAAGCACTGTTATTTATTACAAGCAGATTTATATTAAATCAGCTTAATTTTCAGTAATAATATAACAAGAGAGTGAGAATTGAAAATAATTTGACAGTTTTTCGGAAACTTGTTGCCAGGCAATAATCACGAACGCGCGTAGGGCATGAGTGGGCTCGAGGAGCTATTGCCAAATGGCAACAAGTTTGAGAAAGACGAAAGACTGGAGAATTATTTTCTAATTTATCGAACTTTCGAATTACATTTTAATAGATTATTTTTTGATCCACAAATTTGATTCAAAAAACGGAATTAACTAGCTTCATTCATTTACATGGCCCACTTGGCAAATCTGTTTTGACAACGAAAACACAGTTTTGACGAGGCAAAATAAATATAAATATTCTGGAATTATACTAATTATGATATTACTAGAAGTGGTTTCTATAATTTTTTGGTTTATTTCCTGAGCAGAAACAGCACTAAATCGGTCTTTTACGCTCATTTTACTTATGTAACTATCTAATATTTGACAATAAAAACAAAAACTGCAGGGATTAATTCCCGGGAATAATTTCTAGAGCTTTATTTTCAGTATAATAATGAGTAAATTGGCTAAAACGCAGGTACCTACATGACAAAGAATGAATATTCGAGTATTACATATGGATATCGTTGAATTCGGAAAAAATAGTGAATCGAATAAGCAAATAAAAAAATAGGTTGCCATTTAAAATAAAAAAGTTGCAGCCCGAATTATGAGAACCACTGGTTTATTTTTTATTTTATTTTTTTTGTTTTTGTTTGCTAATTTAACCAACTTCGTATCTCATAGTTCTCGAAATAGCAATAGTGCCCCACTTAAATTGAACACCCTGTAGAGTTCGCTATGCATATTCCAGCTGAAAGTTGTAGATTAGAATCAGCGTACAAGCTACAAACAACATTCTTCTTTAGCTGTCCGACGAAACGAGTAATTAATAACTCTTGTATGTAAATTCCTTTAAAATAAACAGTTTTTGCCGTTATTTGTACAATACTACCCAGCAGTTGTTGAGAATTTGTATTTAAAAAAGTAGAGATTTCAACGGTATAGTAAATAAAAAATGCTTAGTAGATAAATTACCTACTTTACGTACTAAATATAGCAATACATTTTAATTTAAATAATTATATTTACATTATTCAAACCTTTACTTTTAATCTTTATATCGTCAATACTACTAAAAGAATGGTCAAAAAATTTTATTTGTAAGATCATACTTTTGTAATTTTTTGCCACTAATTATTTTAAGTAAAAAAAACTTCAAATAAAATTGTAGAACTTAAAGTTCTGCATCTGAATCTATAAACAAAATTTATTTTAAATTCTATGTAATGGAATAAATACGAAAATGTCGAAAATTACGTCAAAAACAACGATAGCTGTGGAAATGTAATTGAAACAAAAATTAACGAATGTTTAACTGTGTATCTATCAAGTTATGTTAGTTTATTTTATTATTCATATTATTAATTAATAGATAATTATCCACTTTAAAAGAAATTACAAATAATACATATAAAAATAAATTAACTTAACTTGACAGGTAAACTGTTACACATTTCGCAACCCCGCGACAAAAGTGAAAAGTCCAAATTTTTAATTTTTTTATATGTGAACATAATGAAAATAATATAGATTTTTATCGAAAAAGAGCTCATACTTTGTAAATAATAATTACGCCTCGGCTATAGACATGTCATTTTTGAACTTGGCTCAACTTGTGCTTGCTCAGTCAGTAATAGAGACACATATGCTTGGAATAGTGAATATTGTTGTTAGTAAGTATAATATCCAATAGCCAAATTTGAGGATAGTATACTTATGGAATGTGTATAGTAACTGTGGTTAATATGGTTTTGTCACGGCTTCAAGGTTCACTCTGATCAGAATTAATATAAAAAAAATCCCCAAACCCGTCAGTAGACATGCAGGCCCAATCCCTCGCCCAAACCATAACGTTTACAGTGTAAACTTTACACCGCCGTGTTTTATTGTATCACACAAATTATTTGTACCTAGCTTGGTATTTGATTTCTCCAAACTATAGGCCTACCTTCGGATCCAATTAAATTAAATTTACTTTCGTCCGAGAAAATAATCGTTCTAAAATTCAGGATCTTTATTACCCCTTACACGCATCCGGTCTCAGGGCCTAACGATAGTTAAAAAAATTATTATTTCCGTAATAACAAGTCTGAATTAAAAAGAATGTATTAATAATTTATAAAATCTATGTAAATAACAAGCTTTATAACATGAGGTCAAGTATTTCGTGACGAAGCTTTTGACCAAATGTCACAAGGCTTGTTCACACTTGAATTGCATAAAAGATTTTTTATACGACCTTAAATAACATTCCTGAAACAAATTAGAAATTTGACAATCGAGCAGACCACAGGTTGAACACACCAAATACCAAGTTCACATTTGACAAATAATAAATAACAGATCTGAAGTTGAATACCTACTGCAGTTCGGAGTCAGTATTGCCAACATGAATATAAAGAAAAAACTAAATTTAGGTAGGATAACTTAAATGCCACACGTGTATAGGTGGTTAGCTCCGTAATGTGTAAAATAAATAAAATACGAAAATCGTTTACTTTACACACTGTCTGCAGTGTGTAAAGTATCGTCTTTACACATGGGAGTATAACAACATAATTTACAGTTAGTTTGTTTATAATACTTTAACTATTACTGTCGCTTATTTAGTTTAGTTAAGGCCATATACCTCATTTTTAACCGTATTGTTTCTCAGATTGGTCCGTGCACTTGTGTTTCAAATATATAGTGCGTTTTTATCATTTCTTTAGCATTATTGTAAATTTCGAGACCAGTCTAAAAATGTGTACTTCTTGCAAATGGAATTTTGTAAATATTTCTTAAGATATACATATATTTTAATTATTTTTTCTACATATAACTGCAAAATAAGTTCCTTACTTATTTCATTGTCAATTGACTGTAATTTCGAAAACAAAAAAATTAAGGCTCCCTCTGCAGCAGCAGTTAACAATATAGAATCTTCTCGACACAAAACTCAACGGTTATTCGAACAAGCTCTAATATAGTTAATAATGTTTCAGCCATATTTATAAATTTTCAAGATCTTGCAATAAAAACAATAACCAAGGATCGTTACAAATTGTTGATAATAATAATAATAATAATAATAATAATAATAATAATAATAACAATAATAATAATAATAATAATAATAATAATAATAATAATAATAATAATAATAATAATAATAATAATTCAACAAAGTGATAATATAAAATACGATCAACAAAGTACGCTTGGATATTTGAACTATCAGGAGGACCAGTACCTCAAGAATTCTTTTATATTATTACTATATAATGTAAATATTTAATATCATATTTTGTATATACTTACCTCTTATGAGGTCGTTATACAAAACTTTTGTAAAATGAAAATTAATAAATAATAATAATAATAATAATAATAATAATAATAATAATATTAATAGCATCTCTTGATATAAATTTCTATAAAAATGAGAAAAACATATTTTTTTCTCCAGAATAAACACTATATAATAGGATATACTCACATATTTTTTCTTAAAGTACAGATATTTGTGAAAATCCGACTTAAAAATTCCTTTTAATAAGTGAGATATTAATTTTTAAAATTTGATTTTGTTGTGTCACGTGATATTAACGTAATATACAATCAATTTATAACTTTTTTGCTTTTCCCTCTTGTTGACGAATCAACTTTAATATTTTTAATAACTTTTTACCTCCCGCTACCCTTGGTAAGGGAGGTATAGGGATCATGCTAAAAATAGCATATCGAGATTTTGGTAAATGACCACGTTTTAAGATCCCTAGAATCCAATTTTAACATTTTCACGATGATGTCTGTGTGTATGTGTGTGCGTGGATCCTCCACTCTAACTCAAATACTATAATTCAGAAAATTTTGAAACCTTGTATTTCGAACTATTTCTGTAATGGAAAGAGCCCATTAGAAGCTCAAAATAGTTTTTCTTCGAAAAATACCTTTAAATGTTATTTTTTCGACATTAATGTTATTATAAAAATTAAAGATTATTAAATTTTCTACAAATTTGCATTAATACTTTTTCTACATATTATATGGATAAATTTATAAAACAAACAATACTCCTTGGCAGTTATTCAAATGTATGTAACTGACAGATAAATGTCACTGTCAAAGAACTAATCATTTCAAATTAATAATAGTAACGTTTTAAAAAGAAAAATGTAAATAGAACAATAGGAAAGGAAATCAATACAGTCTCCAGCATATGTAAATATGTAGGTATGTATTTAGATTAATAAAAATTAACGATTGACCAAAAAGTTTAAGCTAATTCTCATTTTTTGATTAGTGAATTCTATTTTATCCAAGTATTTAAAATTTAATCTTCATTTTATTATCAAAAATGTAGTTACTTGGATTAGATTAGACTATATTTTAAGAAATAAACTGCTAAAATTAAAGTAAAATTCGTAAAAATAAGTAAATAAATAAGTAAATAAATAAATAAATAAATAAGTAAATAAATAAATAAATAAATAAATAAATAAATAAATAAATAAATAAATAAATAAATAAATAAATAAATAAATAAATAAATAAATAAATAAATAAATAAATAAATAAATAAATAAATAAATAAATAAATAAATAAATAAATAAATATATCATCACGGCTTATTACCCATTGCTGGGTGTGCCAATCTATGCTTTGTACACAGATATCGGTAATGATGAAATATTTGCACCGTGTGAGCGCTTACCAGGCGTCACCTCACGGGCACTTATTGCTGGCGTGAAGAGTGCACCACAAGGGTCAATTTTGTGCCATTTAAAATTGGCACGCGGCTTAGACCCCATGGGGTCTCAAAAATAAAGATTAGCTTAATCTTTTTTGTGACTCGAGCGGGACATGGCTGGAGGTATTGTGTTGGCCACACCCGATTTTTAATATTTGTAATCATGAGAGGATACCCTATTTTCGTGAAGAAACACTAATGATTTCTATACCTCTTGTCGCGACAAGTAAAAATAGGTAATACTGTGATGGATGAAGAATGAAATAAATCTGCAATAAATCCTGCCACGAAAACAATACATAATCAAGGAAAGCTTTAAGCGATCTAAGATTAACAATACTCATACTAGGTGTAACTTGTAACAAATGTCATTTCTTGATCCAACAATAGGTATTTTATTTAATTAAAGTAATAATATGAACTAAATTATTTTAATATCCAAAATTCATTTCGTTATAGTTTGATATTCTATTAATTATCTACTTTCTCGGGCTCATTAGAGTATTTTAGTTTGTTTGTCTTCTTTACACTTCTCGTAGTTTGCTCGTATGTTTGTGTGCTGATTAAGTTAGCCGTAGCAGGTTTTGTTTGCACAAGAAGTGCTATCATATCACGCAAACTGAAATTTGATGTCAGTAGTGCAGAATATAATATGTAGACCATAACACTTACTTTTCTACATCTTTAATTCGAATTTGTTTTCGTTCTAAGTTATAATCACCGGATAATCATACTTGTTACTTGTTGCATTTTGTTGATTTCTAAACTTTTATTCTTTTTACCCTACATAAACTGGTTATGCACATTTTTACAGAGAACAATAACATCTACAAATGTATACGATTATATTGATATAGCAATAAAATCTACGAATATAGAATGGAACATTATTTACTTCATTTTTTAAGATAATATGGGTCAACTTTATGGCTAGGCACAATGGTATAGACAGAGGGGGTGAGTCTCTCACTTTTTAACAGTATGCAGATTAAAAATAGATCAAAACATTGTTCTAAGTCAAAGAGACAAACACGCAAAAATTAGTTGATTCCAAATACTTCAAAGTCGCGCGAGTACGTGTTTGCTCGCAGCCTATAATACATATACATTTATCTCGACATTTATTATTATAATAATACAAATATTTAAAAATCTTTTTGTTTCCTAAATAATTTATACACTTTATTTATTTTAAGCATATCATTTCGGGAAGCTGCATTGATCCTGAACCAATCATTTGTACAAAAATTATTGTTGAACATTTTGTATATGGTCAATCTTCGGCCATGTAAAATTGCCAAGATGTGATAAGGCGAGGGTATGAGCAATAACAGATAAATAACTTTTTATAAACTTTTCTAAATTATAGTTTCAATATTCATATTTTAACTCTGTTTATCTATGTAAGTCAAAATTCAGTTTAGAAATTCTTATCGTATTATGATAGTCACGACATTTATTTGTTGGTCATTAAGTTTAGAAATTATTATGTATAAATACGTGCGTGACTTTGAATGCCCTAGCCTATACACCCTGTACCCCTAAGATAATCCTCTCCTGAAGATAGCGCTTTGTTTTAAAAGAGTCGAGATTAGTTCGTCGCGCGTGCAGACGTGTCTTGTTTTGGACATGTAATGTTTTTAGTTTTGGGCCGCGTGCTAAACGCCGCCCGCTGGGTTACGGAATGTAACATGTTAGGCTTAGTTGTATTAGTTAATAATGTAATCATTTAGTTAAAAAGTTTAGTTATTTATTCAGTAAATCTCCACAAATAATGTCCATGTGCGTAGTGTTTATTAAGTGTAAAGTGTAGTGTATATGTGTGTTCTTCCTTCTCACGAAATCCTTATCAGTCAGTTCAGTTCAGAGTGTCATCGCTGGAATCATGAGTATTAATGGTCATCATCAGCTTAGAAGACCCCCCTCGTGTTACAAAGACATTCTCGTACAAATTTTATTTTATACTTATTATTTGGTTAGATTTCAATTACTCTCCCAATATACCATTGTTTATCATAAAATACGCAATAATAATTTTTCTCGTTCAATTGGAAGGTAGATACATTGCTATTAATTTTTATATCATCTTCATCATCAAAAATTTCAGAGTCTGTACTATCATCTAATATTATTTTTTCGGATTCCGAAGAACTAGTATCAGATGACATTTCATCATTGTTTTTTAATTTCTTTCTTTTCGGAAATGTATTAATATCTGTATTAATAAACTTTTCAATTACTTTAATTGATTGATAATTTTGAAATATTATTACAATATTCCGAAAACTTTTACTTGATTCATTTTTACTTCGTGTAACAAATTTAACGTCAGTTATAGAACATATGTACATATTTATTAATATTTGTAAAACCATGGTCATTTATATTTGATATATCAATATTACCATTTTCGTCGATTATATACCACGAAGAAAGACAACCTATACCTTTCTTTTCAGACATTGGTGCTGAAACTGGAGCACTATCTAAAGAATATGCTAATTGCTCGGCTAATTGTTTACCTATAACTTTTAAATAACTGAAGGATAAAATATGGCCTGGTTGACAGTTTTTACCTTCCGTCACCTTTAGGTAAGGAAGGTATTGTCTTTGGTCAAAAAATTCAGTGGTGAGTTTTTGATGAATAAGCACGTTTTAGGGTCCCTAGAATACGATTTTACTATTTTTACGATGATGTCTGTATGTGTGTGTGTGTGTATGTATGTGTGTGTGTGTGTGTGTGTGTGTGTCTGTGTGTGACAAAATTTTCTAATGCGATAACTTTAATACTACACTTCCAAAAATTATAATTCTTTCGTATTTCTCTTCGTTACATCCATGTGAAGAGCTGATTAGATTTTGGTTATAATTGGTTAACCGGAAGTACCCTCATTTGAAGATTTTAACAGTTTTTCTTGGAAAAACGATGTTAAATATCATTTTTTCACGTTCAATGTTATTATAAATATTAAAGAATTATTTATTCTCTATACGATTTTATTGCATTTTATACTTCATATTAAATGAACATAGAGTTAAAAAATTATAAAGAAATTAAATATCATATATATTAGTCAGCTTTGCTATAACTCTGGAAACAGCTGCTACATTAAGAAAATTCTGATTGAAAGGTGTCAGTGTCAAGTGCAGTTGACAGTATGTTTATGTTATAAATTTACTGAAAATATAGGATCTTTTGTTAGAAACTTACTGTGTGGAATTTGTATAAAATACATACAACTGCCTTAAGGTAATGTACAAGAAATAGAATCTTTTGCAAAGAACTTTCTGTGTGACATTTATACAAAATACAAAGAACTGACGGAAGGTAATGTGCTGGCCACATCAGATTTTTTATTGGAGATTTTAAACTTTTTGAGCCACAATTTGATATAAATATGCAACAATAGCCATTTTTTTCCTGATGCTCTACATACATTAATTTTATGTAAACCTATTTGCATTGAATTTAAAGCCATATGATACAATTAATATTATCTGTAACTCGGTACAATCTATCACTAGGTACTTAATTTTTTATTTTTTTCTTGAACAGTTTCTACAACAGTTTTTTTTATCATTTACGGCTACCCGTACAAATGGACCATTTTCACAGAATTCATGAGATAGCTGTCATTATACGTTTATAAATTACATTTTCTTTTAAGAAATCCGCATTTTTTAATTTGAACAAATCTTGGGACATATCACTATCGCATTCTGTATTAATAGGAGGTTCATTATTCTGAATTAATGACTCATCATAGTCGATTTCATTTTCGTAATCAATTTCATTAATTTTAGTAACAGTAGGTATTGAGAAAGTGAGTATTCCAGGGTTCGTGAGTAACGGTCATTCCAAGTTCAGAGGTAATTTTAATAGCTTCATTTAATGCTTTAGTGACTATATCGCCGATAAAATCATATTTGTAATCGTCAAAATTAATGTAGCACATAGCTGAACAAGCACCTGACACCGACATCTAACGACACCTTATATACTTATAGCGTTGCCGCGCAGTTCAAATTCAAATTACTTGTATATCTAAACATATCGGATATATTTCATGTAATATCGTAAACAAAAAAAGTAATATTTCCTTCGTAATTCCCAAATATTTCCTAATAATATCTACCCGTATTTCCCTGATAATGCACACTGAGAAAAAGATATAATTACGAGAAATGTAAATTTATTTGTTACAAATAAATCCTAAGCTTGAATAGATCCAAATATATCTAGAATTGAAGCAATGTAATAATTTATTTGAAGCATTTATTTGTCTCAAATAAATATACATATATTGAGATCAATTATATCTTCTATTTCATGAGAACTATAGGTATGCATTTATTTACCTTAAGAATTATTTTAATTGCGCTAAATTTATTTCATTACTATTGGATATATATGTAATCATTTATTTGAACCAAATTTATATACCTACCTGTCATAACCTGTCCGTGTCCACTCTGAAAAAAAAATAATTTAATAAAGACCAGTATACATTTAATTTTTTCGTACGCCATATTTTTTATTAACTCGCAAATTACTACATAAGATTGTTAATGTACATATAATAAAAATTATAAAAGTATAAATACACACTCTGTTGCAGGTACCGATGCATGTGTCTTCTTGGCATAAAAGATACACTAAAAATGCAAAGCAAATATCCAAAATTTCACTCAAGTAGTATATTTTTCACTGTTTTGTAACCCATATTCACTATTTTTTTAGCACATGAATGAAATACAAATCGCCAGAAATGAACACGGTCAGAAATGATCACCACCATAAACAAGATGCAACGTACAACAAATGAACAAGTCCATAAAAGTCACCACTTCAAATCGTCATTTGACAAATAAATATAGATTCATACAATAAAAAATACATTTCATATTAAAGATTAAATTGTATTTGTTGCAATAATTGAATGAATGAAGTATCCCTTAATTATGAATATTTATTTGCAAAAAAACCGTCATTTTTCTCAGTGCATGTATTTCTTCGATATTACCTGGTAATTCCTGTATTTCCCTAGTAATACCTAGAATTCCTAACGTAATTTCTTATTGTGCATGTACACCATATTTCCTTCGTGAGTACTCCCTCGGTACAGAGGTAGGTGAAGTTGGCCCCCCCAAGTCGGAATTAATAATAACAAATTAATGTGTACAATTGCGCCTTTTCTGCGCTTGTATGCACCACCTTTACTTTTTTATGCGCTGTTATAGTTTCTGTATTTCTCTATTTTTTTAATGGGGCGGCCAACTTAATGGGTAGCCCCCCCAAATTGATAAATATGTATTTTATTGTAATGTATGGCTTGAGAAACATATGCGCTACTATGCGCCAGTGCAAACTATTAACGCGCCAATCATGTTCAGGATACATATATATTTTAATCTCGGGGGGGGCTACATTAATGGAGATTTTTTTTTAATTTTTAAAATTTTTAAACAAGCTATTGTATTCGAACACGTATGCGCTCTTATGCGCTACCACAAATTTTCATTGCGCTTTTTCCATTGAAGAAACAGAATGATGGGTGGTCAAGATAATGATATAATTAAATATTGAAAATTATGAATTTTATTGTAAATATTACGCTTTCTTATGCACCAATTAAAAGCTTTTATATGCTGATTTAGTTTTCTATAAAATAACACTATAAATTGGGGGGGGGGGTTATGACAAACTTAATACATATTTTTTTTATTTTATTTTTTTTAAATTGAATACAATAATGGTCATATATTTTTTTGCGCTTTTATGCACTATAAAAAATTTCCTCTGCGCTCGTATAGTTCTTGTAATCATAAACAGACGTAAAAGGACTAGTAGAAGTTGCTACTAACGGCGTAGTTACTTTTTTAAGTAATTTGTACCCGGGGTCTGTCTCCGACAAAATATTATTTAGCCACTGTGGAGTTGTCAGTCACTTTTTCGCTGGTGTTAATCTAAATATACCACCATTTTTGACGACACTACAGTTTACAGTGTAACAAATTCAAAAACCAGAAATATTGCAAGAGCCTAGAATTCATGGAGAAAGGGCCATAGGAAGAATCAAAAATTTTCAAATATTAAATATGATTCCATCATTTTTAATGCCTTATGCAACAATAATATTTAAAGTTTTCAATATCCGTTAATAAGAGAAAAAGAAATATTCTACAACAATGAACAAATTAAAATTCAGTAACATTCTGTATATTGTTTATATTTTATATGATAAATATATTTTTATCTGATATTTTACTTTTCAAATTTTTCATACCTACTCTTATATTTTCCATTCCTAATGCATTTTTAACTTTATCAGTACATTGCAATGTAAATCATTATCGTAGTGCTATAAAAATAGCTTTATACGAATCAATTTTTAATTTTAACGAAGTTGTGTATTCATGCCTGACAGATGACAGCTCTTTAAATTTGGCGCATTACGATTCGTTCACAATAAACTGCATTGGAGAAACCGGAAGCCTACTTTCAGTTTTTGTAATTCTCGCTCAATTTTGACATCACCACTTTTGGAGTCATTATTATTAATCTAGCTTTGCTTAAGTTTATTCTAACACCGCAAGGTGGTGTTGTAATACAAAGTTTTTAAAAAATTAAATTATTCGCAACTGTTCTTTATTTTTCATATTGTTGTACTTACATGAAATAAATAAACAAAATATATCACAGATTATCGCTCTCACTTCCACTACAAAATCAAGATATATGTCAGATTCTTTAATTTTGTTTCTGGTACCGCTGGTAGTTGTAACTAGACTGCATAATGCTGTTTTGAAATTAGAATTGAAAAGCCCATCTGTTCGACAATTCAAAAAACTATTTCTATAAGAACTAAAGAAGCAGGTCTAAAGTATGAAATTTGCGTGTAATGTCTACTGAATGTATATTAAATAAACATTGCTTGATAAATGAAAAAAGATCGATACAGATTGAAATTTTCTACTGACTCTATCATTGTTTTTATTTGTTTAATTTAGCATAGAGTTTATACACATATTATGTCTTGCTAATATAATAAATTAATAGTGTGTTTCAAATTTAGTATTGGATAATCATAAGAATAAGAATCACAGGTACAATCATTAATTTTTGAAAACTTTGTGTTATAACGCCAGCTTGCGGTGTTAGAATAAATTTAATCAAAGCTAGATTAATAATTATGACTCCGAAAGTGGTGATGTTAAAATTGAGCGGGAATTACAAAACCTGAAAGTAGGCTTCTGGTGTCTCAAATGCAGTTTGTTATGAACGAATCGTAATGCGCCAAATTTAAAGAGTTATCATCTGTCAAGCATAAATACAAAACGTTGTTAAAATTAAAAATTCATTCGTATAAAGCTAAGACTATGATAATGATTTACATTGTAATCTAATGATAAAATTAAAAAATGCATTAGGAATGGAAAATAAAAGAGCATGTATGAAAAATTTGAAAAGTAAAATATCACATAAAAATATATTTGTCATATAAAATGTAAACAATATACATAATGTTACTGAATTACAATTTGTTGATTGTTGTAAAATATTTCTTCTCTTATTAACGGATATTGAAAATTTGCCAATGCCAAACTTTAAATATTATTGACGCATAGGGTATTAAAAAAAATTGATTCTTCCTATGGCTCTTTCTACATGAATTCTAGGCAATATTTCTGGTTTTTGAATTTGTTCCACTGTAAACTGTAGTGTCGTCAAAAATGGTGGTATATTTAGATTAACACCAGCGAAATAGTGACTGACAGCTCCACAGTGGCTAAATAATATTTTGTCGGAGACCGACCCCGGGTACAAATTACTTAAAAAAATAACTACGCCGTTAGCAGCAACTCCTACTAGTCCTTTTACGTCTGTTTATCTTTACAAGAACTATACGAGCACAGAGGAAATTTGTTATAGTGCATAAAAGCGCAAAAAAATAAATGACCATTATTGTATTCAATTTTAAAAAAATAAAAATGTATTAAGTTTGCCGACCCCCCCCCCCCCATTTATAGTGTTATTTTATAGAAAACTAAATCAGCATATAAAAGCTTTTAATTGGTGCATAAGAAAGCGTAATATTTACAATAAAATTCATAATTTTCAATATTTAATATATCATTATCTTGACCACCCATCATTCTGTTTCTTCAATGGAAAAAGCGCAATGAAAATTTGTGGTAGCGCATAAGAGCGCATACGTGTTCGAATATAATAGCTTGTTTAAAAATTTTAAAAATTAAAAAAAAATCTCCATTAATGTAGCCCCCCCGAGATTCAAATATATATGTATCCTGAACATGATTGGCGCATTAATAGTTTGCACTGGCGCATAGTAGCGCATATGTTTCTCAAGCCATACATTACAATAAAATACATATTTATCAATTTGGGGGGGCTACCCATTAAGTTGGCCGCCCCATTAAAAAAATAGAGAAATACAGAAACTATAACAGCGCATAAAAAAGTAAAGGTGGTGCATATAAGCGCAGAAAAGGCGCAATTGTACACATTAATTTGTTATTATTAATTCCGACTTGGGGCGGCCAACTTCACCTACCTTCGGTACAGATATTTCGAAGTAATATTCGTGTATTTTCTAGAAAATCCTGTCTATAAAAAATTTAACTATAAACCAAGTTTTTTTTTTAAATGTGATTTGCGGTTATGAAGAAATTTTCCGCGTTCTATCTCTTCTTGCTGTGTTTCGCTCATTTGTATGAGTGCGTTTACCGTTAGTAGAAATTCTTCTACTTGCCTGTTGCAGAATCCAACAGCAAAACAGGAAGTACACAGCGACATCTTTCTCAATGATCATATAATTAAATTCGGCTTTATAAGTAATAACTCATATATATTTATATCAATTGTTAGCCACTATGACTGTTTCTATTCATTGTTGGTTTCAATTGTTTATGATTGACAGTAAATCATATAAGAAAGTGTTGATTAAAATTTTATAACTGAATAATTTTAAACTTAAACTAAATAACTTTTACTATATTTTAATTTTGAGTAGTTACTTTCTCTTAATAATTTTCTTTTTTATTTATAATTACTTAGTTAAATAAATATTAATAAATAAATACACATTTTAATTATAAATATATGTACCTACGTCATATGTAGTAAAAGTAAGATATTTAATGTTTATTTATAAACATAAATAAAAATATTAGAATTTTACTCATTCGAATGAATGCTGCGCTTTACACAAATAATTTTGTTTTAAAATTTGAAATCAGGACAAAACTACATACCTAGAGATTTCATAAAATGTATTACATACTGTTACTAAATATGTACGTTCGAAGACATATTCAAATTACATTCAAATAATAAATTCTTAACTGTATGAAAATCTTGAGAACAAATTATGATTGATTTCTATGAACAGCCAGCAATAAAAGTAACCAACTACTTGTTTCCTGTACGAAACTTTCACATTTCTAAGCATTAATTTAATTTCCACTTGATTCTTATGTGAAGTGCTGTGGAACTTATACCTAATACAGTAAGTTGTGTCTTCTGTCAATATATCAGGACTTTTGTTCACTACACTCGTTTCTATGTTTGTATATTCTGCCAACATAAGAACAAGCCGCACATTGGTTTTGGAGAAAAACTAGCATATAAGAAAATATTCATGACTGAATCATTAGGTAACCACTAAAACAGAAAATTAGTAAAAAAAAGTGACTACCTACTATAATTTTATTTATTCTTACGAAAATAATTGATTACATAAATATTTGTATTTATTTTGTAATTTAGTCGCTAATGCGGTTGCCAAACTTTCAATAACATTGTGAAGTATTATTATGTTCACATTAATGCTCTCGCCACAAAATTTAATAAACTTAATAAAATTGGTTATTTAGTTATTTCTTTTGCTATCTCCAGCTAATCATTATATTAAATTCACACTTTTACTTTTTCCAAAAACCATGCTTCCAGCGTCAAAATTTATACTTAAAATGTCACAAAATTATCCAATAATACCTATACAGTCCAATACATCAAATGTTGTGCAAAATACTTCACAAAAGTTTTGACTTTTTTTGCTCAATAGTAATAATATTGATGCTCTCCATACATTATTCAATAAATTCAATTGAATTGTGTAATAATTAATTAATTCTTCTACTATTTCGTCTCATTTTTTAAAATCACACGTTTCCCATTGTTGTACTTCCTATACAATCAAACTAACACACATCACAGTAAATAATATCTACTGAGAGATAAAATATGATCCAGATTTTCACTAACAAATATTGTGCATACATGGGCTCCTTTATGATGATTATTAATAACAGGTGTCCAAATTTGATCTTCCAATATAAATTTGATGCCATTTTTTCTTATCATCATTGAATGTTGTACTACAATGATAGATGTCAAGTACTAAACACATTGCGGTTTGTTTAACATGGGACGGTTTTAGATTGAAAACGCGTATTGTAAATCTCAGTAACAAAATGGCGAATGTTTTGCTGAAACTGCAAGAACATGCCCTACGCGCATTTAGGAAGAAACATTGCACCATGTGTTAAAGTTATTGGAAATTTTATGAAGAAATTTAAACCATCTGGGTCAGTACACCATAACAGAAAAAAAACATGGCTAGTGTTGCAGAAAACCCGAAAACATCAATTCTTATACATTTGCAGCAAGTAAACATTAAAAATCGACACTATTTTAAAAAAATGTTTATTTAAAGCCTTAAGATACAGCTGACTCAAGATATAAAGCCAACGGATCAGTAATCACGTCGTACGTTTGTTAATTGGAGCTTAGAAAATAAGCAAAAACAATCACGACTTTCCCAAAAAATAATCTGTAACGACGAAGCTTATTTAGAACTTGGAAGATACGTAAATAAAAAGAACTGCAGAATATGGAGTGAGAAAAACCTCGAGAAATACTGGAGAAACCATAATATTCACAAAAAGTTACTGTCTAGTGTTGTTTATAGGCTGAAGGAGTGTTTATTTTTGGAAAAGAATCTTAGCATGCCTGAGGCGTAGAGGAGGTCATGTGCAGCCTTGCAGGATATAATTTAATTAAACCGAACACTTGTATTTTAAAATAATTATTATTACATAAAATCGGAAGGTCAAATTCAGACACCTAGTATAATTATACAACTGAAATTAGTTTGATAATATAACAAAAAAAAATATTATAAACTGTATTATGAACATAGTCAAAATGTCAACGAAATGGTGTAGGTAATATTTCATATATAACAGTACTTGCAAATAAAATTACCTTACGATATAAAAGTGTATTAGCGGAGACTTTAACGCTAAATCAAGCCACATTATTATTAATATTATTATTATTATTATTATTATTATTATCATTATTATTATTATTATTATTATTATTATTATTATTATTATTATTATTTATTCATTTTCATTTTACAAAAGAGGTAAGTATATACAAAATATGATATGATATTTACATTATACAGTAATAATAATAATAATAATAATTATTATTATTATTATTATTATTATTATTATTATTATTATTATCCTGTACGGTTCTGTACCTGCGGTGTAAGGGGTATAAGGTCAGGCGTCGCCAATCCTCCATCACTCATAGCCCTTGCGATAAGTCTATTCATATTTTGTGGGTATCTTGTACACTATCAGTTATCCTATAAGCACTAGATTGTGCAAGAATGTGTCACTACATCACACACACAAACACACACACACACACATATGTAAACACGCGCAACCCGTACACTCTGTCTGGCTACGTGGAGGAACTGAGAAACACTGAGGATGAGGAACTCTAGCAACAATCAACAAACGAGAAAGCAATGGTCTTGCGTGCGGACCATTGGCGGAGGTTGACGATTTTAGTTACTATGCTTAACTAGCAAATATGATCCACATACTCGTATTTACAGAACTTGTACGTTTCCCTAATATTTTATATCCAGTTGCACCAACAAGGCTTAAATTTTGTGCTTCATTTGAACAAAAAAATGCAGATCGAAATTTTTACAGCAATGAAAAATGATTCATTTGCGTATTTCCAGCATATACTGTAAATTTTAAGGAACGTTTAAAATTTAAGCTACCCGGTGTAACCGCCCATTAAAAATGTAGAATTGTGCATGTTTCATTCACAATTTTACTTATACATATGTCAATTTTTAGCCAGTATTTCCCCTCATTTAATTTTATTTCAAATTATTGCAAATAAAGCATAAAATTCTGCATTTTTGGCGACATTATTGAAAGTCGCAGAAAACATATTGTAAGTTGCATTTGACAGATAACCCAATGATCATTTTTTTAAATCTCAAAGTAAATTTGTTTTAATCACATCTTTAAATGATGTTTAGTTTATTGTTCAATATCATGACAGTCTCAGGAATGTTTCGCTGAAAAGAATTTATAAAAGTGGATATTCAATTTTTTTAGTTTTAAACGAATTAAATTTTTGTTTTAAATATCACACATAAATAAAAAACATTATGGGCCGGTTTTATATAGGTACTTAATCTTCACTTAAAATTTACTTCCATAGGAAATTTAGTGAAAAGAAAAAATGCAACGCGTTTTTATGACAGCAATGATTGAAAATAAACACCCGGTATATATATATATATATATATATATATATATATATATATATATATATATATATATATATATATATATATATTATTATACACATGAATATAAAGACGTAAATTTCGAGAACTTTGTATTAATATAATTTCTGAATGGGTTTCTAATTCTAAACCAATTTTCGTTTTTTGTTTTTAGAAGAACTGGTTGGACTAATAATTTTATCTAATAAGCGAGATATGAATTTTTAAACTTCGGAATTTGGGCGTGTGACATACCATGTCGTCGCCAGTGGTCGACAAACTGTTAGTTTTAGAGGATACAAATTTTCCATATTCGCATAGCTAATATATATATATATATATATATATATATATATATATATATATATATATATATATATATATATATATATATTCGCATTCTTATCTAAAATTTGACTATGGTCACAGTATAAATTTAAACATTAGTTGCACTCCCAGTATTCAGTGGCTCACAAAATTATTCGCATACTTTACTTTTATCAGTAGAATGTAAAATAGCAATGGTTTCAAAAAAAGAAATTCATTTAAAAAAATTAATATTCTTTTTTCGATATTTCAGAACGACTTTCAGAATCAAATGGTAGTCACCATTAGTGATAGGTCAATTCCCGAAATTGAGGAAAAGAAAAAGTTTCCAGGGAAATTCCCAAGATTTTTTTGTGATAATTTCCCAAGTAATTTTAAATATTGCGTAGTACCACAATATTTGTTGATGAAGTAAGAGTAGGCAACAGGCACGCATAAGGCACAAACATGCAAAGCAAAACAACAGGCATCAAAGTATAATATTACCATAAATAAAATTACGAAAAAAAAATTCGGGAAAAAAAGTCAGATATTTTTCGCCGCAAATCGTAATTGCAGGAATTTCCGGAATTTTCCCGGGAAAAAACAAAATTCTTTGGGGGAATTTTTTAGTGGCACATCACTAGACAACATGCAAATTTAAAATAATGTTTAATTTAATTTGATTTAATTTAATAGTGTTGAAAACAAATTATATACAAAAATTGAAACACAAAATTATTCGTACACCTATAGTTACAAAATTATATAACATATAATTACAGCTTCTTGTCAGATTCTTCTGGAGTTGCTAAATAGTAGTGGAAAATGTTTTTTTTTTGCGGGGTCGCGTATGTAGACTTTCGACCATAAATCCTTAATAGGGTTGTGATCAGGAGCCAGGGGAGGTGTTTTAAGTTGTTTCGGTATGTTCCAGAAAAGCCATTCCTTAACAGTAAGTTCGCTGTATGTTTGGGATTATTATCTTGTTGGAATACATAATCCCCTCCCAGTCCAAGTATACCCGCAGAAAATTGCAAAATTTCTTTTAAAGTTGCTATATTTATTTAAAAATTAAGGTCAGTAAATGCTTTCTACCGGCGGAGGATGATTTTGGAGATCAAGACGAAGTGTGTTCTGTGTGATCCCGTCTTCAACAATTTATTATTTCGCGCCTGTAAACCAGGCGGCGGAGCTTCGCCGGTGTGCTGTCGAATCGCTAGATCAACAGCACCGCTGAGGAGAGCAACTACTGTTAGTTTATACAGGGTGCTCAAAAAGAAAATCCTAACATGGAGTAGGCTACGAACAAAGAAACGTATGTCAATTAAAAAAAAAAGTATTTAATGAAATGTCAATAGACCTTTCCAATTTAACGGCCATCTCTTTCTATCGCTGCAAATAGTAAGTAAAATGGCACTATGGCTGTCAAACGAAACGTCAAAAATATTGCAGTCATTAAAATACGTGTATTCTCGGTGAAAATTTGTATCGTTAGACATTTTAGCTCTAAAATAAGCTTTTGTAACTTTTCTCGAGAAGTTTTTTAAAGTTGTCAAAGATTTTTCTCACATTTTACGTGAAAGTTTTTTTTTAGAAACAAACGTCATAGATCTCATATGTTCTTACTATGCGCAGATCCTTATTGCGCAAATTTTCTATCTCTTTAAATTGAAAAGGTCTATTTGCCACGATATATTGTCAAAAATGTTATCTAAATAAATCAAAACTTTTCTTCTTGAATCTTATTTTAGAAATGGAAATAAACTAGAAAACGGTGAATGGCAATATACTGTATCCTTCTTCATTATCTTTTCTCCTTAAAATTACATTTTAAGATCAATTTGATAATTTTACTTTTGAATTGATTAATGATAGGACATACGTTTCTCTGTTCATAGCCTACTCCGAGTTAGGATTTTTTTAACACGCTGTATTTATACTGTGCCCCATTCCTTATAAAGTAGAAATTTTATAGATCAATACAGATTGTGGGGGAAGGGATAAAAAACTCAATATATAGAAATATTTATAATTTATAATAATTTGTAAATATTTATTCTTTATGGTAATAATAACATTATGTGCGCCACTGTGTGTATGGGAATGTTGTTCCCACCATTCTTAAATGAACCAGTTGTGAAATGAAGAGAAACACCGTTAAATCAGAAAGATACAAACATCATGTCTTAATAACAAAACAAAGTTACAAACATGTGACTACAAAATAAACATTCTGGCAACATTTCTTGCACCGAGGCATGACACAAATGAGAAGCTCGCGACGCCCGCTATATATCAATTGTCAATCGACTTTCAATTGTCAACTGCTCAGACGTTTTCACTTAGGTCGATGAATTGCCAACAGGTTCAAGAAAACTTCGTATGCAGAAGATACACTAATATTTTTCTTTAAAAAAAGAACACATACAAAATTAGATATCTATATCATTTTTAAATGTAAATCATGATAGAAAAAGAAGAAAATTATTAGGTACATATTTATTATTTTTTACTGTAAATATTTTTTTATAAATTACTACGCATATTAAAGGAACATAAGAAAAAAATCTGATGTGGCCTGAACACTGTACTCAATATTATATTATGGTATGCGTATGACTAATGAAAGTTGACATTTAAAATATTTCATAGATGTGGTTTCTTTTGAAACACTAGAGAAGAATAGAATTGTACGAAATATTCAGATATGAAATTTTTGCATGAACCCATTTAAGTACTGGACTAGGACAGCACAGAAATACATTACTGTCTTGCTTAAAATATGTGGCCGACTAGCGTAACTGAATATCAAAACAGGGGTGCGTTTAAAATATTTTAAACATTTTTCGGTTATGTTGACTAAAACAAAATATTTTGATCTTTAAATTATTTAGTTTAGCTATTCTATGCAATTGGATTATTTTTAATTTCCCCTAACAGTAATTCCGACTCAAGGGTTGCTTACACCTGAGACGAACGAACCAGAATTTGCGGTATTAATTTTTTTAAATACATCCCTGAATCCTGTTGCTAAGGTCATTTTAAATGCTTCCTAATATTCCAGTGATATTGAGTACAATTCTAAACTTCTGTAACGGAATACATAAGGGTCAGTTTCCTTTCAAATCAAATATAGGGAAAAGTTTTCAAAAGAAACCACATCTATTAAATATTATGTGTGCCTGTACGTGTGCATATGCATGTGCGTGCATGCGCGTTCACGAAGAAAATGGATACGTTATAAGTAACTCAACTTATTTTTTGCTCTGCATTATCGAAGACCTTATCATTACAATTAATATAAAAATAAAATCAGCTCTGTAGATCCAATGGTTTCCGCACCACTGCGTTTTTAAGAAAATCACGTCAATGAGATATACAACCCGCAATAACTCGTGCCTGCGGGGTGGCTATATCACTTAAATGCTAGGGCGCATAGTCCTAGTAACATTTGAACCAAACGACTTGCGTGCATGACAAAATGCAGGATGAAGGCAAATTTTCGCCCCTAACATTCGCATTACATCAATATTTCTGCGATATGTGCGTGTTTTGTCATTTCCCAAAAAAATTGACAATTTCACTGAACTGTGTTTAATAAGTAGGTATAGCTTAGAAAAAAATCGTAAATACAAAAATTATAACAAATTTTGTCTTCTACAATATTGATAATAACAATTTTTACTCTCCAATGGATAGAAACAGAGAAATTGAGAAAAACCGGGGAAAAAACCGCAAATTTCCCTATATTTCCCTATAATTCTGGGTCGCACAGGGCTTTTGTTTCTGCAAAATTGATTTCTTATCACTGGCCTTGGTCCTAACATATCCAAAAATTATAGATACCCGACCTTTTGCAAAGAACTTTTTATAACTTGACTGCACTAACATTTGATTCCATTCACGAAAAAATCTGATGTGGCCAGCACATTATCTTCCGTCAGTTCTTACAGATAGTTCCTTGCAAAAGATCCTATTTCTTGTACATTATTATTTAATCGTATTTAATCGTCACAAATTTTAAATGTACTAACAATCTGATAAATAATGTGTTGGGCGAGGCCGCAGTTCAAAATGGCGCTTGTTGCAAAGGGGTCACCGGGTGCACTGCTACATTTGAAAAAGACGTAGTTTGTCGAGGTAGTAGAGGGCACTTTTGAAGATGATGTAGTTCTGTCTTATTTTTCTCTTCGTGCATTGCTGGAAGGTATTAGTGAAACTACTAAGTCGCTAGTCGCTACCACTATGCTTGAGAAATTGTGACGAATGTTGACCAGGATATTCTCAAGAACTCAAGATTCTTGAGGATTGTCTGGTCGCCGACTTGTGCTAGTTCATTTAGCGTTACCCAGGGTGCACCACGAGGAGGCGAACTAGCTCTCTCTTGTACATTACCTTCCGGCAGTTGTATGTATTTTATACAAATTCCATACAAAAGATCCTATATTTCCAAATTATAAGACAAACACACTATGTCAATTTCACTTGACACTGACATCTTTCAATCAGAATTTTCTTAATATATAAGCTGTTTCCATAGCTATGGCTACTTTATGAAATAATTTCTTTATAATTTTTTAACTCTATATCCATTTAATATTACGTATAAAATACAGTTAAATCGTATAGAGAATAAAATATTCTTTAATATTGATAACATTAAAAGTTACAAAATGATCAAATGAGGGTACTTCCGGTTGACCAATTGTAACCAAAATCTAATCAGCTCTTCATATGGATGTAACGAAGAAGAATACGAAAGAATTCTAATTTTTGAAATTGTAGTATTAGAGTTATCGCAGGCGAAATTTTTGTTACATACGGACACACGCGCGTGCGCTCCCGTAATACAGACATGACCGTAAAAATAGTAAAATCGTATTAGGGACCCTAAAACGTGCTTATTCATTAAAAACTCATCATCGAATTTTTTGACCAAAGACAATTCTTCCAAACATTCATTCTGTAGCGACCTTCTGAAGTTTTGTTGACATTTTTGGCAGGTTTAATACGGTCTAATACTACATGGCGTGCGCGTTCGTTTTATTGTATTTCTTCTTTATGTTATTTTTTTGTATTACCGTGGCGTTGCATGTTTCCGGCAACCATTTTGATTTTCATGTAAAAGTTTCCGATCTCAGGGACTTTAGTTCCTCATGTGATGCAGTAAAGACGTGTTTTTTTTTACCATTGTATTTCGGCATATGGACATTGTTCGGCGTAGATTTTTTGTGTAGTTTTTCTGTCGTTGCAAAAGTGGAGTGTTTCGTCCGTTGTCGTTTTGAACCAATATTTTTGGTTTCGCTATTTGTGCGGTTTTTGACAATGTCGAAGTGCATTTTGACTGTCCAGTATTGGTTTTTTTCGGTGTTGCGCCATTGTGGATTCATGGGCATTACATTTTCGTTCTAGCAGTTAACCTCCGAGGGAGGATTTGGCCGCTCTACCATCTCATCTTCGTTTGTTGGGACATTAGCCAGCTTGAGTCCATCCGCCGACATCACCTACCTGTGTAGCCATTTGCCGCCCTGCACACGTCACATCAGTTAAGTACTTTACCTTCATTCAAGATCGTTCTTCCGTTTTGTGATATTTTTGCATGGAAGAACTGAAGTTTTATTTCAAAGTTGTGTGTTGCCGTGGAGGACTGTTCTACAGTGTCCTCACTGTAAGTTCATTTTGACACTTTTGTATTTTTTTTATGAAAATGATTGTATGTCATTGGAGCCCTCAGCTCGTTGTAATATTAGTACAGAACGATTTATTTTGTGTATAGCACTTTTTTGATATTTTCATATGTGATTACATTGTTACTCAATTGTTGCAACTAGTGATTCAGCTAGGATGCGCGTATCAACTGGCATGATTTGCCCACTTTTGAACTGATATCACTTCGATTGTTGTAGATGTAACTACGCAGGGCCCGAAACTGGATTATGGGTTTAGGGTTCAACAATTAGTGTATTTATGATCTCATTACTTCTTTTTACAACTTACATTCATTTTTTATATTGTTCTACATTTACAATTTTTACATTTTTTTACCGTGCCTTAAGCACGCTATAACTTGCGTTCATTAAATTCTATTTTATTAAATTATTGCTTTTATTTCACAAACCTCAGTCGTTTACAGGCAACAACGATACGGTAGGTAAGATCTCCTTTAGTATTTTGTTTAGTACCATCCTTTTCGTAATTTTGAGGTTAAAAATTACGTGGCGCCCTTATTCCTTTTTATAACCATTCCTATGGTTTTCAACCCTATCCGTCTCCACTGTTTAAAAGCTGGCGGCCTCCCAACAGAACATGCCTGTGGAGTATCCGTGACTCAATTAACCCTTTAGGAAAAGTGACGGAAGGTAATATAGAATGATAAAAGTGACCATTTTTAGAGAAAATTAAAAAGAAGTGTATTACGCCGGAAATGAGAATGACGAAAATTCATAGGTTAAAAAAATAGCATTCTATTTCAAATAAGAAAGTTAGGGACTACTTCCGCTTAAAGTGGAAGTGCTACTGCTTTGAAAATATTTTAGTTGGAACGGGCATGTCGGGAAACATCTAAATAACAAATTTTATAAAATATTATTGAATTTTTTTAAAAATACAGTCCTTTAGTGTAACCTCGTTGAGGTATACCCTATATGTAAGGTCCTATATTGTCCCTCAACCTTACGTTGTATGTATGAAAAATATAAATATATAATGTCGCAAATTTCAGTAGTAACGGGTTATTTTCGTTCAAAAATAAATTCCAATAATTTATCTAAATCATAGCTTGCCACTTTCCTTTTTTGCAGACTCATCCTTATGCCTTAAACAAACAATTATGATAATTAGATTACATTTTACATTGTATGCTGTATGTTTTTTGTTCTTTTCACTAATCAATGGTCCTTTACATTGAAGGTTTTTACAATACAATAAGTTTTTTTCTTCATGTTTCGGAATTCAGATGTGTAAACATCTTTTCCTCTTTTTAATACTTTCTGAAAATACTGTCTCTTAACGCAACCAAGAATGTATCACTATTATTTTTTACAAAATCTTGTAAATTAAAAAAATAATATTTCAAAAGTTTTTGCTAAGTTTCAGTGATTACACGTTGACAAATAACGCACTTTTCCATATTCATTGTTAAATACTATACAAAGATTATGGAATAACAGTAAGTAAGTAATGTTATAATCACAGACAACTTTGCTTCTGCTAACCGTTCAGTTTCAGTTTGATTATGTGCGTCCAGTCACCGCTTACGTTTGTGTTTCTATTTGTTGACCTTCATTAATACAAACTTGCTGAAATTAATCATATAATTATTGATTACATTTGTTAGCAGATGTAAGCATCCACTGGTACAGAGTGATCAAAAATGGTTAAATGGTCGTTGTTTTACTTACCCACATTCTTTTATATAACTTACATTAGCCACAGAGAAATAATATAAAGTATTTCAATCATTCAAAATCCTATGAACTGAGGATCCTGCTCTGATACTACCTATATATTTTTTTTTTTGCAAAAATTACGTCAAATAGTGTTTCCGCTTTTTCCTGATGTGTAAACTGTGGAATAAATAGATCTCCAGAATCGTATTGCCAACTGAATCACTTATTTTTGATCACTCTGTAGTTGGCCAATGAAAACTTACATCAATTGTTTTATTGCACGCATAATAACAATGTTATTCATCCTGTACATCCTTCATTTAACATTTTAATAACTATATGGTTGCATATTTTGCAATATTTAATAAATATACCTAAGTATTTTGTTTCATAACACACTAGAGCTAGGCACTGGACTTTTGTTTATTAATGTATCATTAAACAAAAAATAATTTAATTTCTTTAGCATATTTTTAAGTGAAAACAGAATGTTTGTATAAACATTTGTCGGTTTCTCATTATTTAAATAAATTTATGTAACAAGGTTACGAATTTACGTAAAGTAATATATTTTCAAGACAGTAACTTACACTTAACTTAATCTTGGAAACCTTATATGTAAATTATTTAATCCGGTAAATTCTCAAATTACGTACTCAAATTTCAAATTTTACTGTTAGCTGCAAACCGGAAATAAGTTGATATTTCCTGTAGGAGGACCGTTAGCCTCTTGTAGGGACTGGGAAATTCAGATTAGTCTCTAACAAGGAATAAATAACATTTCTTAAGGTAACTGTATTAGATAGTAATCGGTTGACCAACCATATGATGGAATAATGATATGAAGTATGAAGCATGTAGCCTAGATATTTATATGTGGATCATGGATTTAATGTTTATAATTACAGTTGTTAATTGTGTAATTTTATACGAGTACTAGTATAATAGAATTTTAAACGATATTTATCCTATCGTTTCCCACAAGTAAACGATATTCTTTAGGAATCACGTTAAAAAAAAATTACATAAAAGTTTAATTCTCTCTTACCATGTCTTTTTCATCCATTGTTATACATGCCTGATTTAAATAAATTGATTTAATTCTACCCGGTAGACCAACAACAATTTTGAATGGGGTCATACCAAAAAGAAAATATGTTGATTTTTCTTTCATAAATGAAAAATTTACCTAATATTATGCATATATACATCAAAAATATTTAATATTATTATACTTTTCATTCATGATTTTCTTTATAAAGATTCTGTTTGGTTTTGTGACGTCACAGTTTTGTACACAAATACACGAAAGTGAGGCACACCCGTACTCGTGCTTTTACTGTACATGTACAGATCTGTCACTTTTTTCTAACATAACCTTGTATAACCAATATTTTGAAAGTAACGTCAACATCCTTGCAACAAGTTATTTTTTTAAAAAAAAGTAAGTACAAATAACGAAGTATGCTAAATAAAAATATAAATAAATACAATTTATGTTTGATTTAGATATTACAATGGTTGTACAATGTTGGTCTGTGTCGTCCTAGGAGAATAACTCGTTGAGAAGTAAAAATAAAATTTTTGTTTGTATACTTATGGCTCAAGCTGTAAGGGAAAGATGGTATAAGGCAATAAACACTCCAGATGTTTTGAAGACTATGTTTGGTTTCAAGCGTGGTTTCAAAACACAGTGACATAAACGTCAAAAGTAGTTCCGTTTTCGCTCGGTAGATGTCACTACGGCCGCAAAACTGTTACGTCATTCGAAATTTTATATAAACTTAAAAAAAATATTACTGTAAAGCTAGAAACTTATGTGTCATAAAATATATATTTTCGTAAGAAGTTTGAAATGTACTTTCAGAAAAAAAATAAATTGGAAAATGTGGTATGACCCCATTTACCACCAAAAACTTAACCGAGGTCTCATAAGATATCCTTTTGCAGGTGTTATTAGTCTGCCTGCGTTATGCGTTTCTAAAACGACAATATCTCCTAAACTATTAATGTAAATTAAGGTAAGTGAAGCTAACACACCCATTTCGGCACAATCACACGAAATCAATCAGAAAATTTAGTACTTATTAATTATTAATTAATTACTATACTTCATTTCATTTAAGAAAATAGTGAGGGGAAGATAGGTGCAGTTTGATCTTTTTGATTAAGTCAAACTGCACCTATCTCCCCATCACTATTTTCTTATGTGAAATGAAGTATAATTAATTACCGATTGAAGATTCGCCGGAAGCCAATTACCTCCTTCGGTTTGCTCCGTGCTGGTGGCCGGTGCTTCATATAACATGCCTAACTTTTCAGAGACGGCAAGAACTTCATTATAACAGTGGTTTTAACTGGAATGAAGGAGGGGCTGGAATTTAATTTTGGACAAAAATTAGTTCTGTTGGACCGTGTAACCCTAGTAAATATTTTATTATTATTAGCACAATCCTATGTATTTTTAACAAACAACCATAATAATTTTGGTTTTTGGTAAATTAATTAGTAATTAATGAGTACTAAATTTTCTGATTGATATCGTGTAATTGTGCTGGAATGGTTTTGCCAGCATCAGGGACCTTGCAAATTCCATACTGTAACGCAAACGTTTTATCTGCATTCAGGCTCTCTGTTAAAGCTGTTCCCGAAAACATTTTTATAGAACTTTTTTTTACTCATTACATTGTTTAAATATAGCGTAAACTAAGAAATCGGTCGCACGGCGTTTTATCGTCGATTTGCTTCACTAAAATCACAACTGCCAGACTTCTTTTTAACATACCTAACCTCAACTTTGCCCGATAAATGCACCATATTCTGATCATCTATACTTCTACAGAATAGTGAAAACCGCATCAAAATTCGTGATGTGATTCTGGAGAATAGCGCTAACAAACAGACAGACCAGGCGTGTGTCTGTTTGTTTTTATCTGACTACCTTTTTTTTACTTACCGTTAATAAAGTTTACCCTTATAATGATATATTTTTCATATTGAGTTAAATTCTGTGCGTGTCTTAAAATAGTTATTACACATTATACACCGAAATGTTGTTTTCCCAGTTTCAATTTTCATTCCGCCCCATCTAATACCATTTCTTCTTCAAATTCGCGATCGCTCGTACCTTGTCGGATTCCCTGGATGCATGACCTTTGGGGTAATTCTCTTTTACTCATTTCCGAGGGTTCGCATCGAATAAAATATAGATTGTCTTTAACCACCTCTCCTCCTCCATTCTTAATACACATATCGTCATTCCGAACTCTATCTTTCCTGACTTGACAATTTCTTAAGTAGCCCATTTCTATGGTCATTAGTTTTCTTTACCATCCTCTCCAAATTTCGCTCCCATCTCAGACTGTTTGAACCATTGTTCTACCTATAAGTTTCTTTTCTTCATCTGTTTATTTACAGATTTATTCAGCCAAATAGAATTTAGAGCTTCAACAATTTTCCTGTTTTTTACCTTCCGTCACCTTTAGGTAAGGAAGGTATTGTCTTTGGTCAAAAAATTCGGTGGTGAGTTTTTGATGAATAAGCACGTTTTAGGGTCCCTAGAATACGATTTTACTATTTTTACGATGATGTCTGCATGTATGTGTGTGTGTGTGTGTGTGTATGTATGTGTGTGTGTGTGTGTGTGTGTGTGTGTGTGTGTGTGTGTGTGTGTGTGTGTGTGTGTGTGTGTGTGTGTGTGTGTGTGTGTGTCTGTGTGTGACAAAATTTTCTAATGCGATAACTCTAATACTACAATTCCAAAAATTATAATTCTTTCGTATTCCTCTTCGTTACATCCATGTGAAGAGCTGATTAGATTTTGGTTATAATTGGTCAACCGGAAGTACCTTCATTTGAAGATTTTAACAGTTTTTCTTGAAAAAACGGTGTTAAATATAATTTTTTCACATTTAATGTTATTATAAATATTAAAGAATTATTTATTGTCTATGCGATTTGAATGCATTTTATACTTCATATTAAATGAACATAGAGTTAAAAAATTATAAAGAAATTAAATATCATATATATTAGTCAGCTTCGCTATAACTCTGAAAACAGCTGCTACATTAAGAAAATTCTGATTGAAAGGTGTCAGTGTCAAGTGCAGTTGTCAGTATGTTATAATTTTACTGGAAATATAGGATCTTTTGTTAGAAACTTTCGGTATGGAATTTTTATAAAATACATACAACTGTCTTAAGGTAATGTACAAGAAATATAATCTTTTGCAAGGAACTTTCTGTATGACATTTTTACAAAATACATAGAACTGACGGAAGGTAATGTGCTGGCCACATCAGATTTTTTTTACTCTTTTTCATATTTCTTGTCCGTGATATTTTTCAACCCTCCTTAATTATAATTCATTCTTGAATTGAGTTTCCATCTGCCCATTTTATACGAACGCTTACGCGAAAAGTTCCGGTTGGTTTGTCTCTAACAATGACCGGTACTCACCCATCACATAGACGCACACATACACATTCATCTAATTATACATACACACATACACATCCAGACAGTGCATCATCACAACACACATGTGTTCGTCTTTTGTGTTTTTCACGAATCCACTCTTTTCTTTTTCTCTGAATTTGCTACACATGCGTGTGTAGGTGTATGTGTGACCCTACCAAAGGCCAGTGTACTCAAGTAGAAACTAATTATACAGGTATTAATTACTTAGGTGGAAATTAACTAGGGGTGTAATTTACAACACTAACGTTATTATGAAAGTTATACAATAAGTTCTCAGATATTAAATGCAATCCTGGTCATATTTAAATATATTTTGCGTATTAATTATAGGAAATATATAAGATTATACAAGAATGCTGATATATTATTACAATATTATAAGTTATTGCATCTTTTATTTAATTTTTTTACGTTGTATATATTATACGACTACGTAATTTTATTATAATAAATATATCATTGCATTATTGCAAAACATTCAGTTTTTCGTTTTATATAGTTAAATTATTTTAACGCTCAAACGGATACGTGGGAGAATCTTAAACCCAGGGTTATTTTAAATAAATAAATAAATACATACTAGTAAATTAAGATGATAAAAATAAAATGGGTAATATTTAAATTTAACTATGAAATATATTTATGTTTTAAGAAAATTTAGTATTGTATGTATATTATATACAAATGCACAACAGGTTAATAAATTGTATTGATTAGGTATAATGTAGATCGGTTTAGTCTAAATTGATCTGTCCCAACTAATCCCATATAGACAGAACATAGATACAACCGAACATCTATTTCGCACAAAATATTCGAGCACGATTCTAGGATCAGATAAAGTACGATAAAAAATATATTCCAATTTAAGAATTAAATTAAAAAAATTATATTAATTAAAAAAATATGTCAAAACTTTTGGGGAAAATTCAACTGTTGAAATGATTAACTAATGCTTAATTTTTAATAAAAAAATTAAATGGTAAATCCTGTTTTTTTTTAAATTTTAATTTGGTTGTAGAAAAAATATTATGCTTGAAATATGTTTAGTGAATGTTCTCGAGTCGCGCACATGGTACCCACACAAATTAACCTTAATTGCATTCTTCCTAAAAATATAAAATAAGTTTTTTTGTATAAACACAATACTTAGTATTAATATAAAATGTAGTATGAAAATGTATTTGGACCCAAAAAATTCGGCAAGGTATTGTTTATTACCAAAAAACATCCATACTTTCTTCCCTTTACGCTAAAACTCTGAAGAAAGTTTACGAGTATGCTATATTCCTAGTTTTAAGATCCTAAAAGAAGGGTCTCCGAGTTTCGCATTAATGATAGAAAACATAAAGTGCTTTTTGCTGTACCCTTCATGTAAAAAAGTCGACTTCAATTTACACAACTAATAAACGTAGTCAAATAATTTTTAAAGTTAGTAACCATACAAGCATTATAACAATTTTAAAAAATATTGTTTAAGATAATTAATTATAGCTAAGGAACTCACAAGAGAAAACTGTATTAATAAATGATTTTTCAATTATAACTGTAATTAGAGATTTCTCTAGTTATCCTTAGGTAATCTTCAAATTGTCCAGGCTTGACCACCTCAGAAAAATGAAATAATTGCAGCTTTTCCCCAATTAAGATTAATTTATTTCATTATAGATATTTAAAATTACTTTCCATCTTTCCGTATTACTTCCTACTACACAACTATTTTTTTATATATGTAATGAAATTTTTTAACTCTAGAGCAAGCGTCTAAGTAAATTTTATTTACCCACTTAAGACATTTTGTAATTATTATTTATCAACTGAAATCAGTAACTGTCGCCATCTGGTTATTCTCTTAACAATAAAAATAATTTATATAATTGCGTATCAACATAAAACGTAAAAACATTAGTCCTTTATGACCAGTGTGTATCTTAACATGTGAAATTGGATATCTGTCTCTGCCGTTAGTTAGGTCATGCAGATAATGTGTTGTCAGGATGATGTGTCTAGCTACGCAGATGTGTATAGTTCTATACGTTGGTCACTCCCTTTGAAGATAATGTGTTTATATTGTTTCATCTACCCACTCGACGAGATGAGAATTAAAGAGTCTGGTTTTATTACTATTGTGGAGTAAACATGTAGTTTCGTTGTAGGTCCGCGTTTAATAACGCGAATATTCGCCTAAAGATGCACCGGCATCTTTTTATTTATTTTATTTATTTATTTATTTATTCGGTTTTGTATTTAAGTTCAAATGTAAATAGTTTTAATATTCATAATGTAAATAAAGTTATTTCATAGAATTGCGTTATATTCACCCATTTTAATACGTGTTCATTAGGTGGGCCTTAAACCCCTTTTAAGGCCCACCAAGTTGAATTTTAACCCGGCCGAAATTCCGCTGCTAGTTTTCGTACAGTAAATATCAAATATGAAGTCTCTTTTCATTTTTAATTACTCACTCATCATTATAGAACTATAATGATTTGTATTTCTCATGTATTTTCTTTGAATCAGGAATAAGGTGTAAGAATGAAAAACCGAAACGTCGATAAAAAAGAAAAATTAAATTTATTTAATCCCTGGACCGACATCCCCAAGAAATGTGTTTCAATTTGAATTTACATTTATGGTCGAAAAAACTTATTTCCTAAATTAAGAGGAATCATTGCCATTGTTTGATAATATGACAAAGAGGGTTTCCCGAAAAGTTATACATTTATTTAGTTTCTTTATATTATTTATACTTAAAATAAATAAAATAAATATATAAATATATCATCACGGCATATTTCCCATTGCTGGGTGTGCCAAGCTGCTTATGCAGATATCGGTAATGATGATGACATATTTGTACAGTGCGGGCGTTTCCAGGCGTCATTGCTCTCATTGCACTCATTGCTGGCGTGAAGAGTGCACCACAGGGGTCAATTATGTGTCATTTAAGATTCGAAATATTTGGCGTCGGTCGGGATTGAACCCGGTTCCCCAGATTCGCGTCCAGACACTCAGGCACGCGGCCACGAGACTTAGTTTATATTATTTGTGCTCAATAAAACTTTATTATTATTATTAATTAGAAACGAAATTATACACTTCTTGGGCCATTTTGGGGAGTTTGGTTCTCTGTAGGAGAGGAGATCGGTCATGTTTATCAGAACTTTTTTATCTGCAAGTTAAATAATAATTGGAAAATAATCTATATATTTTAGGTAATTTTCATATAATTAAATAAATAAATAAATGTTGAGTTTGTTTCAAGTTCTGTATCCAAATATGAAACAACATAATTATATCATGTATCAGTAGCAGGACTGAACGTAGAATACATTATTCCATTAATAGGAATTAACGTTTTCGTCTTTAACGGATGTCCTATACATGCAATATGCAGTTTTGAAAAGAACTAATTAGCTAAATATTTGGAACTAAACCCAGATACTTTCATCTCTGGTAAACTGTCTGTTGTCTATTAGTTAAAAAAATATATAAATACAGCAGGTTGTACTGTAAAAATTACACACGAGTTAATTTTTCAATACGACATTTAAGTTAACAGACAGTTTAACCAGATTAGAATATCAGGCCTAAAAATTTCTAATATAAGATCATGGAATGTTATACTTTGCATTTGAGAAAACTCCGCCTAAGGAATGAATTTCTTTAAATAATAATTAACGATCGCGTTTGAGACGTGAGAGAAAGTGGCCTCGCCCATGAAACAAACATTCTTTCATTTTTATTATTTATTTCATGTACGAGTAATATCTACTCCGTCATAGACCAAGACGAATAAAACAGACCGCGATGGACTTTGATCTAGACCACGTACAAAAAAAGTATACTAAACAAAAACAACCGCAAAATTTTCTAGTAATTACATATTCCCAGTAATGAGGTTTTAATTATTGGAAAAATTTTAAATGGAAATATTACTTTAATAATGGTAAATTATGAAAGAGACAAACGGTAATCAAAATTTCATGTTTGATGTACGTAGATTATATTACTTGCATGGGATGGTACTCCAAAGTAATGTAACATTATTTCTAATTGCCATAAAGAAAATATCTACCTCTTCTCCACAAAATATTAATATATTTTATTTGCAGATATATTACAGAAATAATAGTATTTTAAACAACGACGTCAAAGTCGTTAACTATAATAGATGAAGTTTACAATAAGAGTGAGGGAAGCGAATGATAGTTATATTCGTCCGAGGTAATAATAGCTATTGTATAGCAAATTGTATACTATACTTTATCTACGAGTATTGTACTCGTATTACATACCTACAAACCAAACTAAATAATTTATCATATGGTGCATGTATACATTAAAATTAGGTTAGCATTGGAATGTTTTGTGATATGGTGAGGAGATGATATGTCATTTTGAAATGTCAAATGTTTTGCATATTTATTTTAATAAACATATTGATGTAGAAGGTGAAGGAAATAGTGACTATAATTTTCTTACTATTATTCCCTGTGGGATTTATACATAGGTATGGCATAGAATAAACCACTTACCTATTTAATATAATGTACCAGTATTATTTATTAGACGTGGATCGTAGAATAAAAATATAAAAACAATAAAGAATGAATTACAGAAATTTCAAAACAAAAAACTTTTTTTATAAAAATTCTTAAAGCTTCCACAAATTTGAAACTGTCTTTTTAAAGACAGATATTTAAGAATAAATTCACAAAATACGTCACGTTTTCAAACATAAAATTTATTTTAACTAGCATAAATTCGTGTCCAGTGAGTTTATCCCTAGTAAATTGACAGAAAATACGAAAATAGAACGAGAGGAAATTCTGTCGCTGGAACATTGAGCGCCTATAAATTGGCCGCTAACAAATAAACCGCTGAAAAATAATAGATCGCCAGAAATTGCTCACACGAAAAATTGATAATCGATAAATTGATCTCAATGAAAATTTAACAGTCAAAACTTTATCGAATTATTTAACATTAATTCTTCGTTACTTACATACTATAAAGAAGGGTTAACGTTTTTATGCTACTTTAGTTTCTATTTGTATTACCTACATTATTTGCATTTTTACACAGTATTTATATATTTTTTTAATCACAAAACTTAATAATTAAATTTGCTTAATCTGCTTTTTATATAGAATGATTTCCCAAACATCAACGGAAACCGATATTTTTTATCACTTAACCGAAACAAAATTTAAACTGGTTTTCCTAAACCGTTTCTAAAAATGAGGGAAAGTGTCTTTTTCACTTTTTACACCATGAAGATGAAACCTATGTATTTTTTTATAGCGTGCTACGAAAAATTATTTGTAGTAGTGTTCATGGTTACCTACTTAGTATTATGTTTACAATTTCATGCAACAACTTTTGTACTGCTTGTTTACTTTATGTTAAATAAAAATTACTCATTGCATTCTATCAGCCTTGCTCATAAAGTTTCCAAAGCATAATCTGACAGAATCTAAAATTTCTGTTTTTTATTTAAAGATTCCATTAAAATAATTTTAATCATATTTATACCAAGAATAACATGGAGATTTTAAATTTAATTATAACACTAAAGGTAATTTTAAAACGGTACCTGGAATTAATATTGATGTGATAACTATCTCAACATATGGAAAGATCATGTACTCTGAACTCTGAATCTCCCAAATACAGAGTGATCGTCGAAAGTCCGACACCAAGAATATTTCGTTTATTTTGGGATACAATAAAATGTTAATAAGCAAAATTAAACTAGACAAAGAGTTCATAAGATGATCGTAGTAAGAATTTTGTATCCCGTCCGGTTTTATCGGAAATGGGTAAAACTATAAATCTAGCAGGGAATCAGTATTTTTATATTTTTTACTTTAACCTTTTTAAAATAGCGACCATTTATTTTCAAAATATTTGTAGCGGCTGACCGAGCGAGTTTAAACATGTCTCTCTCTTACCCTGTTTCTGTTTTCAATAGGAAAAAGTACACATTGCAATGAATTCTAAACTCTGTATGCATAGGGCGATCCAAAAATAACGGGTAATTATTTTCTGGTAGATGGTAGGGCGCTAGTTCTGACTTCTCCGCTTCCGGCTAGGTGCCTTCACTAGAAACCATTTTAGATCTGTTGCCTAAGCGACATCCTTCGGGAAACATGTGAGAGATCAGTGTGATTTTTTTAAAGCACTGTTTGATATGTTCCAGAACAGCGTGTCAACAAAAAGTTCTATTTTCTCATAGGGAAACTGTTGCAATGCATCGCAGGGCATACAACAATTCGGATCGATTTCTGACAATTCTTTCATTTCCTTCTTGCACACACTCAAACGGTTAGCGCTCTGGTTGTCGGCAAGCACAAGCGGAACGAATTTCGGTACGATACATTTCATCTTCAAACCTTCAGTTAAAATTCGGTGACATAAACCGGGATATACCATTCGGTTTCTCCAACTCATCGAATGTTTTACGACGAGTAGATATGACCGCATCACGGATTTCTCTAATGTTTTTCTCCATTCTGGAAGTCGGTTTCATCTTAAATTATTGACATTAGATCACTGTAAAACGAAAAAAATCTGCTCGTAATACCTAGTCTGGCTCAAAGCTTTCTCCCAGTAAGCCCTCCCAAGCATTACCACAGATTTTGTTGCTGAGAAACTGAACTTTAATATCTGCCATTACAAAATCGCCGAACACGCCAAGCAGGGCTTATAAAAAAAACCACATTGACCGCTCAGATGTTTTCCCAAGCCAAGAATGACACTTACCCCTCCCAAGCTTTACCACAGATTCTGTTGCTGAGAAACTGAATTTTAATATCTGCCATTACAAAATCGCCGAACACGCCACGCAGGGCTTATAAAAAAAAACCACACTGACCGCTCAGATGTTTTCCCAAGCCAAGAATGACACTTGGGCAACAGATTGAAAATAATGTCTAGTGAAGGCACCTAGCGGAAGAAGTCCACCTGCGAGAAAATTATTCTAATTATTTTTGGGTCCCCCCTCGCATAGGTATAAGTAACTGGATTGCGTCATACATGATACTAGATTTCCATAATACAAAAGAGGACGCGAGAGATGGCAACAAGAACAAGGAGTCGATCTGTCCTTTACGGAGTAACACAATACATCTGCACATCAACCCTAAATACATACATTTTGTGGAAAACAAATCAAACTCAAGGCAAAATTATAATAACCCCATATGTCAATATCAGCACAATTAAATGAGTAGAACAAATTAATTCATAATACGATAACGAGTTGAATAAATGGTTGTAAATCCAAATGGTGTTCAATCTTGGATTCTTTATTCAGGTAAATTTAAAAAGTCTATTGTCTTTTAAGAAAAATTAATTTATATTTAAATAACACAACATGCGGTGTTCTATTTTAAAACTAAAATTACTAAGTACCTTACTTACCCGAAAATAGGCATTATGATATACATATTTTTTAAGGTCTATCACCGCAATGAATATCAAGAAGTGAGATATTTATTACTGTATACAATTTAAATAAAATTATAAGTATTTACAATTATTCCAGACATCATTGAGACCAAAACATACTACTATAAGAAGTAATATTTGAAATAAACAAAAATAATATGTATGATGTGCCACCTGAACGGCCCTAAGGCGGGGACAGTGTAACGAGCCACCCGAAACTGCGCGCCCGTAGGCTGCTGATGTATCGAAACTAAACATGTGCGTTGCCTTTGCGTTGCTCTGATGTGTGAGTGACCTTGTAACAGGAACAGACCTGCCTATTCCCGAAAATACCTGAACCTGAACATTCTAGGATGAATGAAGCACGATATACGGCAGGGTTGCCAGTTTGGGAGATTTTCCCCTATATTAACGGGATTTTATCTCCCGTAGGGGAAAAACAGGGGAACAGTTGTTTTAGGGGATTTTTTACGGGACGGCTGACGAATTATAATTATAATATAAAAAACGTATATATTATAAGTATGTTTCTTTATAACCCAAAAGCCAAAAATATGTAACCAAATTTATTTAAAAAAAATGACATTGTTAAGGTGTGTCATGAATCCATAAGGAATGAAGTTTCTTCCAAGAATATTTCCCCCACCCGTTTCATATACAATGATTGGTGTTTAAATTCAGATTTTATTTGGGCACATACTCTGAGTGAATTAGCTTTGAACCATCCCAGATTATGTTAAAAAGATTTAATTCTGAAAACATTTACAAATGAAAGGACGTATTATTGACGTATTTAGTTTAGAATAAGCATAATTTTTAACGGTTGTATTATTATTTTTTAATATATTTTGTTTTATACGTGCTAGATAAATAAATTTTATTTGGGGTATTATTTCTTTAAATCTTGTTTATTTAGGGAATTTTTAGATTTCATTTGGGGGAAATCAGTATCAGTCAACTGGCAACCCTGATATACGGTGAAGCGGCTCAGCGACAGCGACAGTCAGTCTACACCAGTGTTTGTCAAAGGTTGTGCCGCGGCACAAAAGTGAGAACGGACTGAGATTTGCTCTGTCCGAAATTAGGCTTAATATAGAAGAAATAAATCATTGCACTCACATATTAACCGACGATCTAGTCTTGTATTATAGAGTGTTCGAAAATATTTGGCGATTGACTTGACTCGGTAACCAGTAAGGCTGGCCCTTCTCAGCGGGGATTAAGGTTTGTTTTTTCAACACTTGTTTTCTGAGGATACAATTACTTAAGAAAATTTTATAAGTACATTTACAGTAAATATTGTATATAAAATAGGGTAAAGGATATTTTAATGTCAGATGTTCATCAGTACTTTAGAAATGAATGTTAAAAATGTTGCAAGATTAGAACGACAAATTTGAGGAGATTATCACAATGGGGAATCAAAACCGCAAACATGTATCCGACGATGCGAAACAGATAGTTCTGAATGTTTTCAACTTTTTAAAAAGTGATAGTGACGAGACTGCGCTAGTATCGAAAACTGTTAAAATGAAACAAGTGCCGTATACTACAGTACGAAGAATTATTCAGGAAGGTGTATCGGATAAAAAACAAAGAACTGATGCAGGAAATATGCGAATTTTCAATGATTTCGAAAAAGATGTCATCCTTAGGAAAATATATTCACTTTACAATGAAAATATATTTCTTGCGCTTCGAGTTTTGCTTGAAAAATTAACAAATGGCTGCGATATTTCTTGTTCAATTAGTAATCTTCACAGTGTTCTTCGGAACATCGGTTTTAAATACAAGAAAATTGATAAATGTCAAGTTTTGATGGAGAGCAGAAGAATATGTCAGTGGCGGTATCATTATTTGGCAGAATTGAGAAAATTTCGTGATGAGAATCGTCCAATTATTTATCTCGATGAAACGTGGTACGACACTTTGTCTGAAAGTTGGACCGATGGGAGTACAAATTGTACTGTAAAAGTACCAGTTTCGCGGGATAAAAGAATAATTATTCCACATGCGGGAAGTGAACAAGGCTGGGTGAAAGAAGCTTTGTTTCTATCGGGTCGAAGAACGCTTGTTTAGATTACCACGACAATATGACGTCTGATATTTTTGAAGAGTGGTTTCGCACAAAATTATTGCCAAACATTCCTAAAAATAGCATCATAGTTATGGATAACGCCAATTATCACTCTAGACAATTATACAAACAGTGGCGTACCTAAGTGAAATGGCGCCCAGGGCAAGGGTCGTAATTGCATTAATAACGTGCTCGAAATCGGTCTTTTCAGTTTCTTCTCCTTCAACGCTCATCAAAGCAAGATCACTTAATCGATCTTGACCCATGGAGACTCTCAGATAATTGAAGATCAGTTCTAATTTATTGAAAGATCTTACACTGCTAGCGGTGGAAACTGCAATAGTCAACATTATTTGTATGGTTATTCGAAGATTTTTCGCTGTTGGCGTTTTTCGGTTTCAACATCCCAGTTTTGACAGAGACTAAGTCCAATTTCCAGAGCTTCAGTCACCAAAGTTTCTCTTTCATTGCGAAAATAATCTCTTAAACCTTTCAAATCTAAGGCGGTATCATGAAAGTTCATATTTTATATCTTGCAGTCTTTTCTGAACTCTATCAATAGGAATGAGTACTCTCGTCCAAAATTCAAGTAGAATCAAAAAAACGAGTGTCAACATACGGTTGTACAATTGCGTAGCATCACTTCTTGTTTCACTCGTTTCATTTGCATCATCCATTATAGTGTCGAGTACTTGGAGTATGCCGTCAAGGTAATTGTTTATGGGCTTCACAGCTTCCACTTTTGCACTCCATATTGTTTTAGACTCAGATTTAATAACTATGGGCACAGCGTTTTGAATATTTCCCAGCGTTGAGCAGACGATGAAAAAACAGATAGAGAGCGTCAACAGTTCCGAAAAATGTCAATACGCACAGTAATCAACAGTTTTAACATTTCAAATTCTGGCATCCAAGGGCTCCAACCGGCGCCCCCTTGGTTCTGGCGCCCAGGGCACCTGCCCTGTTTGCCCCGCCCTAGGTACGCCACTGCATACAAAGTACCTACTAAATCCAGCACTAAAACTGAAATTCAGGAATTTTTATACCAGAATGACATATATTTTGAAGAATCATACAGTAAAAATGAATTGCTAGAAGTGGCACAAACAGAAGTTGTTAAAAATGTATACATATGTGATAGTATGGCAGAAAAATTTGGACATACAGTATTAAGACTGCCTCCTTATTATTGTGTACTAAACTCAATTGAACTAATTTGGGGACAATTAAAAACCAGCATTCGAAGACAAAACGTTTCACCGACTATCAGCGACAATGTTATGGAATTAATTAAAAGTGAAATAAACATTATTGGTGACAAACAGTGGGCTAACAGTGTTCAGCATGTGATAAACATTGAAAATGATTATTTAAGTGCCACTAACACTCTAAATAACTTCATTATAAATGTTGGACAATCCAGTGACGAATCTAATGAAGACAGTGACGATGAAATTGTTGTTGTAGTAGATAAGTGAAACAATGTAAATGTTAAATAACTATGCACTTATAGGTATAGGGTGATTTTTGTCAAGGTGTACATACTAGGAGATTAACATAGTAAATGAGATTTTTGCAAACCGTTGCCCCTCGTTTTAACTTATGACAATGGTTGTCGTGTACAAAGATAAAAAATTTCCCCATCCGAAAATACGAAATACGTAGAAATTATCCAATATTTTAGGCCCAGAAATTAATTTTTAAACATTCATTTTCCTGTTAATAGCAATAGCCATATCAAATTTGAATAAAAAGATAAAAAAATGCTTGACATTTTATCTGTCAAAGTATTTTAAAAATATCAATTAACCTATTCTGACAGATACAGTGTCAAGCATTTATTATCTTTTTTTTCAAATTTGGCATGGCTATTGCTATTAATGGGAAAAAAGAATAAATGTTAAAATTAATTTATGGGCTTAAAATATTGGATAATTCCACGTATTTGGTATTTTCTGATGTAGAAATTTTTTATCTTTGAATTGACATCACAATCATTGTCATAAGTTAAAACGGGGGGGCAACGATTTGCAAAAAAGCTGATTTCCCATGTTAATCTCCTATGTACAGGTGTCTCATTTTCCATGTTTTTTTAAGGTATCTCGGGTAATATTAATGATAGAGCAAAACCGTTTGTACATTACAGGGTCAACTTTTCGAAAAAGTTCAATAGTCACCACAGGAATTTTCGATCTTCTTTTGTTTTTGAGACACAGGAAAAAATTCGTTTTTCGCACATTTGAAAATATCTCACATCTTATTTATTATGATAGTTAGAGGAAAAATGTTTTTACAATAAATTTACCGTTTTTTAAATAGAATAAAATGGCGTAATTAGATTTTTTGAAAACTTAAGACAAGGCGACCCAATATCCCGCATCCTTTTTAATTTGGTCTTAGAGTGGGCAATGAGAGAAAGCAAAATAAATATTAAAGGATATATATTGGAGGACAGAGACATCAAATTCTTGCATATGCCGACGATATTGATATACTCACTAGGTCAAAGGAAGAGCTGAAGAACATCTTCAAGAGGTTAGAAGAATCAACTAGAACGGCAGGTTTGCGAATTAATGAGCACAAAACCAAATACATGCAAATAGGTGAAGAGTACAACAACTCTCCACTGTCACTACAGACTATAAAACGTACCAGTTTGAGGAAGTAAGGAGTTTTGTATATTTGGAAGTAAAAATGACAAATAACAATGATGAAGATGTAAAAATTTAAGAAGACTGGCGAAGGGAAGTAGATGTGTAGGGTCTCTATTGGGATTACTTAAATTAAAAACTGTATCACGCAAAGCGAAAATAAAAATTTATAGAACGGTTATAAGGCCTACAGTTGTATACGGTTGCGAAATATGGACCTTAAATAAAGTGAGCCAAAATAAAATTGAAGTGTGGGAAAGGCGCGTGTTAAGGAAAATTTTTGGTGGGAAAAAAGAGGGTAATATGATGGTACGTAGAACTAATGTCGAGATAATGAACATGTTTGGGGAAGCAGGAATAACGGGTGTTGTAAAAGCACAAAGACTAAGATGGCTGGGTCATTTAGTGCGGTTGCCGGTTAATAGAGAAGTTCGAACAGTGCTAAAGGGAGGAACAGGTGCAAAAAGAAGAAGAGGGCGTCCGAAAGGAAAGTGGTTGGATGCAGTTTAAAAAGAACTCATGGGGGTGTCCAGGTGGGAAGAAAAAGCTTTCGACAGAAGCCAGTGGAGAAGAATAGTTCATCAAGCCAGGGGTCTGCAAGGCCTGGAGAGCTGACATATATAATAATTCTCGAGATATAACACAAACTTATGATATTTTAAATGGGACCCTATGTTGAAAATAGTCTCGTCTTTTTGCTTATTTTATAAGCTTTTCAATGATATATAACAAGTCTACATTGAGGTGAAAATATTATTGAAAAAATGAGTAAAACTGAAACAAATATAATTAGAAATATACAAATGATGATCTGTAATAGATTTTTTCATTTGTTTGTAATAATTTTAAATTTTTTCATCCCAATAAATTAATAATTATTTCTTATTCAAGTTTAAAACAAAAGAATGTAGACTTGTTATATATCATTGAAAGGCTTATAAAATAAGCAAAAAGACGAGACTATTTTCAACATAGGTTCCCATTTAAAAAATCTTAAGTTTGTGTTATATCTCGAGAATCATTAAGTTTATAAAAAATCTAATTACGCCATTTTATTCTATTTAAAAAACGGTAAAATTTTTAAAAACATTTTTTCTCTAACTTTTATAATAAATAAGATATGAGATATTTTCAAAATGATCGAAAAACGAGTTTTTGCCTGTAGCTCAGAAACAAAAGAAGATGGAAATGTCCTGTGGTGACTATTACACATTTCTGTAAATGTTTACCCTGGAATGTGCAAACGGTTTTGCTCTATCATTAGTATTACCCGAGATACCTTAAAAAATGAGTCACCTGTACTTTTTTCTGTAAAATGTAAAATGACGTGTATGCGAGTAGTTACATGTTTTATTAAAATTATTTTTCTTTCATTTTCTTATAAGACCACTTATAAATGAATTTTTGTTTATAGCATTTTTAATATTAAGCTTAAGTAGTTCAAATTTCATACTAAGGTGACTTCAGTATAAATAATTGTTTATAACATTTCAATAGAATAGCGAAGTAGTTCAAATTTGCAGGAAACATAGTTCATAACAATATTAATAATTTGCGAATACCAAATTCCACAGACATTGTTCAGGACAACATTTCCCTATATTTGATTTGAAAGGAAACTGACCCTTATGTATTCCGTTACACAAGATTAGAATTGTACTCGATACCAGGATGCATTTAAAATGGCGTTAACAACAGGATTCAGGGATGTATTTAAAAAATTTAATACCGCAAATTCTAATTCGTTCGTCTCAGGTGTAAGCAACCATCGAGTCGGAATTACTGTTAGAGGAAAATAAAAATACTCCTATTTCATAGAATTGCTGAACTAAATAGTTTAAAGATCAAAATATTTTGTAATAATGAACATAAACGAAAAATGTATAAAATATTTTAAACGCACCCCTGTTTTGATATTCAGTTACCCTAGTCGGCCATATATTTTCAGCCAGACATAGTAATGTATTTCTGTACTTTTCTAGTCCAGTATTGAAATCTCGAATTAAATGGGTTCATGCAAAAATTTCATACCTGAATATTTCGTACTATTCTATTCTTTTAAAAGACACCACATCTATAAAATAATTTAAACATCAACTTTCATTCGCTAGTTATACCATACTAAGGTGACTTCGGTATAAATATTTGTTTATAACTTTGTTGATAGCACAACAAAATAGTTTATATTTGCAGGGAACATTATTTATAACAATATTAATAATTATCCATGACCAAATTCCACAGACATCCTTCAGGACAATAAGGATAAATAAAAAATCTTACTTTAAGTTGAAAACGGTATAAATAATCGTTTATAACTTTCTTGATAGCATAGTGAAATAGTTCAAGTTTTCAGAGAACATTTTTTATAACAATATTCTTAATTTGCGAAGATCAAATTCCACAGATAACGTTCAAGACTAGATGGATAAATCAAAAATCTTATACTAAGGTGCCTTCGGTAAGAATAATTGTTTATAACTTTGTTGATAGCAAAGTGAAGTAGTTGAAATTTGCAGAGAACATTTCTTATAACAATATTAATAATTTGCGGATAATAAGGGTAAATCAAAACTCTTATACTAAGGTGACTTCGGTATAAATATTGTTAATAACTTTGTTGATAGCATAGCGAAATAGTTGAAATATACAGGAACCATTGTTTATAACAATATTAATAATTATCAATAATCAAATTAAACAGACTTTCTTTAGGACAATAAGGAAAAATTAAAAATCATCAGGTGAATTCAGTATAAATCATTGTTTATAAATTTGTTAATAACGTAGCGAAATTGCTCAAATTTGCAAAGAACATTGTTCATAACAATATTAATAATTTGCGATGGCCAAATTTCTCAGACATCGTTCAGGACAATAAGGATAAATTAAAAAACTTATATTAAAGTGACTTCTGTATAAATAAATGTTTATAACTTTGTTAATAGCATAGCGAAGTAGTTTAAATTTGCAGGGTATTTTTTAAATTAAAATATTAGTAATTTTCGACGACCCAATTCCACAGACATCTTTCAGAATAATAAGGATAATAACTTTATATTAAGTGGGTTACAGACTACGTATATCGTCTTTCGGCCCGTAGCGTAGTAACTATTTAATGCAATAAAATTAATATTGTACAAATAATAGTTATAGTATTTAATTTGGTCACGTAATTTAATATTAATTTTATAAATTTAAGTTTGGTTAGTACAGTATAGAAATATCTAAATAAAATAGAAATAGAAAATATATACACACATAAATAATAATAATAATAATAATAATAATAAAAGGAAAGAAATGGCGGTCTTGATAGGATATGAAGTACCTACTTGTTTAATGATCTGCAGAAAATTACATATGTTTTAGTAAATACTTTAAACGGCAACAAATTACAAATTTTGAATAGAATTTACTATTTAGTTAAATCCGTACGGTGGATTACATACAATTTTAGGTAATTTGTAAGAAGTATTTAAATTGGAAGATACATCATCAAACAACAAGCATTATTTACGATTATCTTTTGAGTTTACATTTTCGTTGCCGTCTTCTTCAATTAATACTTTCATTATTCACATTGTGATAAATTTCATATCTTCTTTAAACTGTAACTTTTTCCAGAGTACGTTAAAAACACCAAGTGCGTATGTGAAAATTTGAGTGGGTATATCTTTACAATTAAATATGACACATTCACTTGTTTCAATATTATTATTGAATTTTTAAAAATACTGCTTACATAGAAAAGCGAAAAATTTGTATACAAGGGTAGCACCGAAAGTTTCTACAAACAAATATAACCAAGGTAGCTACGAAAAATAAATGCATGGCAAAACAAAAGTACATCATTATGTAGCATGGCAGTTCTTGTTACAATTCGTTATCTGTTATCAATAATTTTACATGCAGTTTTAAAGTACGCACGTCGTACGGAAAATGCAGTTAACAAGAGAAAGTTTCCTAGCCATGAAATTTTACGATTTTAAAAATTCGCTCTCTCCAAAACAATACATCGAAAAGCTTTGGGATGCTTTTAGGAAATAAAGCACCTAGTATCAGGTTTGATCACACACCTGGTACAATGAATTTAAATTTCATCTAGTTTTTCTTAATGACGATTTACGCGAAGATCGGCCAATTTCTGCAGTTACGGATGAAAACATAGCTGTTATTCGTACAACGATTAAAGAAGACAAACGTGTCACATACAGAATTATACGGGCTACTTTGGGCATTGGAATGACCGCTATAAATAAAATATTACTCGATCTTCTAAAAGGCAGGAAAGTTTGTTACCGTTGGACACCTCATAATTTAAACGATGGTAAAAAGCATCATCGTGTGGAATGGTGCATTAAAACATTTAAAAAAGTACAACGAAGGTAAATCTAGCTGTGTATGATATTATAACAGGTGATGAATCATGGATGTATGCATTTAAACCTGAAATAAAACGACAACCAGCTCAATGGGTCTTTCCAACAGACTCCAATCCTGCCAAAGTAAAAGGAGTTGGAAGTGTTGGTACAAAAATGATTGCCTTCTTTTTCTTAAAATCCGATCCTATCGTCAATATTGCATTAAAAGATAGGAAAACAGTAACTTGTAATTGGTACATAACAATTTGTTTGCCACGGGTGTTTGAAAAATGCGTGAAAATAGGCCTCGAAGTAAACTAGTATTGCATCAGGACAATGCATCCACACATACTGCTGCGCAAACTAAAGCCTATTTAAAAGAATCAAAGGTGGGATTCCTGGAGCATACACCATACAGGCATGACCTTGAACCTTATGATTTATTCCAATTTCCTAAAATAAATATCTATCAATAGTTTGCAGAAACTTTCGGTGCTACCCTAGTATCATATCTAACGGTACTGTGCCACGCAAAGAATCTAAATATAATGTATATATTTGTATTTAACAGCAACAAAAATTTAAGTCCAGTGTGATGAGCTAGGTTAAGTGGAATAAGCCAAATATCGTAATTAAATATATTAATTTGTTTACCCCCATTCATTTAAAGAAAATCGGTCAAATTACTTTGCTATGAAAAAAGTGTCAAAATTAATAATCCTTTTATTTTCGTTTGCAGCTGTACTCAGCAAAGAGAAAAAAAGATAATTTGATCGTCTAACCATTTACCAGGTAAAAGTGTCTTCAGTGATGCAGTATACTGACTACATAGTTATTTATTTTATAATTATTTTTGTATAAGTGTGGATAGGGATGTTATATAATGCCAAGGAGGTTTCTTTACGATTTTACTCTTGGTTGGCAAAATACTATTATCTTCCAAAGTATTTCCAAAATTTAAGTTTCTTTTTATATTGCTTATTTTCGTAGGGGTAATTTCAAACTCATGTTTAATATCTTGTAAGGGTGTACTTGTTATGAATTTGTTGGCGTGTTCCCCATTAAAAAAATTTGGTCGCAAAAATATGTCTTAACTTTTCTCTGCTAACTAAACAAAAATTAAGAAAACGTATTTTTTTTGTTTAATCTGTAATGGCGATCCTTTTTTCCCCAATTTTCTTCAGACATAGTTATATTTATGCTCCCATTTTTTTAAATGGTTTTGCGTACAATTTGTTTCTTTTTACGTGTACATTGAAGAGAAAATTTACTTTCTTATAAACGGCCCTTCAATAAATTCTCCATTTCAATGAATCGCGAACTCTAATTCTTAATTTTTGAGCTACTTCGCTTTGCTAATAACAAAGTTACAAACAATTATTTATACAGGAGTCACTTTAATATAAGATTTTTAATTTATCCTTATTGGCCTGAAGGATGTCTGTGGAATTTGGTCATCGGAAATTGAAGGGTTGAGGACCGTAGTGGACCAACTCACAATTTTCGCCAAATCGAGTTAACTATCTTACCAGCAGTAAAAATACATATTCTGCAAAGCCAGAGTAAAACATTCAACATTTGTTTAGTTTACACTAGATAGCAGCCCTTACAACTTGATTCAATGCGATTTTAGATCCTGTCACAGAAGCAAAGTGGATTATGTGGTTTAGTGTGTCCATTCTTCTTCTTGACTTATTTTATTAGTCATACGCACTTCTTATGCTCTTTACAGCGTAAACAGCTGATTTAACAATGCTTTTTTGCTCTGTTGAATGTTAAGTTTGTTATAATACAGTTCTTTCGCTTTAATGGACAATATTTAAGATAATAATTCGGGTATGTACTTTTGATTAATGTAAGATGTGTTTGCTGTAGTGCCTGGTCGCGAATCTGGGGAACCGGGTTCGATCCCGACCGACGCCAAATATTTCGAATTTTAAATGGCACAAAATTGACCCCTGTGGTGCATTCTCCACGCCAGCAATGAATGCCCGTGAGGTGACGCATGGTAAGCGCCCGCACGGTACAAATATGTCATCATCTTTACCGATATCTGCGAACAATAACCATTTTAATATTAATTAAATGGAAGAGGCTGTTGGTACTCGGTGAAACATATTAAATAATAAGAAACACAAGAAATTTAACCGAGAGTTGTTTTCTTATAATTTTGAGAGTTTGTGTTTTTTATAATTTTAATATGTTTATGATGTACTTAAGAACCTATTTTTATAAACTAAATTATTGCTTGATAGAAGAGGAAGCACGGAAACTTGTCTTCATATGAAGACTCCAATTCAGAATATAAGTTTTATATCCAGATGATATCAAATTACAGAAGAAGAAAAAATACTTAATGGCTTTATTGGAGTTCGTACAACCAATCCATCGTGATTTTTATAATAAAATTAAATCCAGTATTCAGATAAATGACATAATGACTGGTAGCACAAGGCTTGTTTTAATTAAAACGCTGTTTTAAGAACTGCCAAATTTCATTATTTAATAATAATAAATAATATCAAATTTATCAAAATATGATTTTAAAGCACAACATAGTTTGTATTCAAACAAATATTTTTAAAAAATCGTTCTTTAATAATACGAGTAAAATTAAATATTGAAATTTGAATTTGAAAATCCTTAAAACAGCGTTTTAGTTAAAACAAGGCTTGTGCTGCCAGCCATTATGCGTACCAGGACAAGAATGTGTAGAAGAACGAATATGAAATTTATTACTACTCGTCAAACTTAAGTTTTTTTTCGTATTTATAAATGAGAATTATTTAAATTTGTAAATTTAAATATTTTTGAAATAAAACATTACAGCAACAAGAAAATCTCAATTATTAACAGATCAAGTCACATTATTAAGAAATACTTTCAAAACCAGTGTGGACTAACCCAGAAAATTTAGAAAATTTTATTTAATTGTATAATAGAGAATGTCCCACAAGAGAAGATTACAAAATATGAAATCAAAGTACTAATTTACGCCAAAGTTATAACTTTGACAACAAAATTATGCTCTTTTTGAAACATTAAATATCTCGATTTATAGTTATGTAAAGTTGGTCCATTCTGGTTCTCAACGCCGCAATTATTAATATTGCTATAAAAAATGTTCTCTGCAAATTTGAACTTCGTCACTATTGCTATTAACAAAATTCTAAACAATTATTTATACCGAACTCAGTTTAATATAAGATTTATAATTTATCCTTATTGTCCTGAAGGATGTTTGTGAAGTATGGTAATAGCAAATAATGAATATTGTTATAAACAATTATTTATACCAGTCACTTTAATATAAGATTTTTAATTTATCCTTATTGTCCCGAAGGATGTCTGCGGAATTTGGTCATGGATAATTATTAATATTGTTATAACCAGTGTTCCCTTCAAATTTCAACTACTTCGCTTTGCTATCAATGTCTAATATTAATCTCTCTTTCTAAGGTAACTGGATTTATTTGTGGAAAGCATTTAGAAAATATTTTATTTATGTTAATTGTCTGTCCATATAATCAAAAAGTCATATGATGCTATGTTGCCGACATAGGACATCATATGTCTTTTTGACGGCATGACCAGACAATTACCAGAATTAAGTGATTTTATAAATTATCTAAATAAAAAATCAGATTCTAATGTAGCCACACATCTTCTTGAAAATAAACACAATAGGGTTTTCCAAGGCAATGGCTTTTGAAGAAATAAGTACTGTATATAAATGTTAGTATAAAGTATATCAATATAAAATAAAAATAATGATAAAGTAAATAGTATTTACAAATGAATTTTTAATTGAAAAATAGATATATCCAAGTCCAAGTGATATCACAACCCTAACGATGTCATACAATGAAGTTATTTCATTTGATTATTTGTGCGCATGCTTGGTTTTTACCGCGAATTATTTGAGAAGTTAAACATTCGTGTGTAACAAGTAATCTGTAGTTAAAGTTACACGTTTAATTAAAAATACAAATAAAAAGTAAAAAAAGTGCTGAATCAGTAACCGCACAATTGACTTTGGATCAGGTTATGTGTTCCTTAAATCTAATACCAAAGTTATGTCCAGTTTGGTATTAGATTTAAGGAACATATAGGTAAGTAATATTTGTAATTATTTGATGGAAATAAGTATAGAATACTAATAGAAATATAAAATACATCCAAGTTAGTTATTCCTAAATGAATGTCTTTACTATTGGTAGGGTCTAGCAATGGCTGACGCTACATTATTCCTACTCTTACTCCCACCACCGAATACGAGTACATTGCCATTATGCAAATGAGACAACCTTTTATATATACGAACCTTGCCACTAGGGTATATATACCTTTAGGGTATGGCTATGGGCGAAGATCTACAATCTGCACCATTAAGGACCAATGTCGAACATACTTATATTTATTTGTAAGAAATGTAATATGTATTATATTATAAAATAAATTAAATAATAACACTAGAATTTATAAAGGTAATAACAATTAATTTAATTAAGAAATACACAAATATTATTTTTATGACATAGATTTAGAGGTTATGTAGAGTATAGTATATAGGTTGTAAATATCATATCTAATTTAATATCTGTGGTCACTATATAATTATGTATTCTAAACTGACCTTTTACAGATTTAAATGTTTAGTAATTTTTGTTTGTTTTCAATACTGCCAGTAATCGCAATCAGTATCTTAACAAATACACAAGTAAATAAATAAATAAATAAATAAAATAAAATTATTAGGGCAGGTTGTTCAATCACAGTTTTAACTATGTTTATTGCAAAACCATAGTAACACGCAAAACTCGTGTTGTACATCAACGGTTTACTCTTTATACTTAGTTCAAACCACTGCACTTTTGTTAAATGCTCGTGATAGTCACGAAAATACATAATAATTTGCACAACAACAATACATATGACTATGACAGTAGTCCGAAGATAGTGGACGAAACGCGAGCCACGACATGGCCAGACCTTACCCTATCTACCATTTCATTGTCGAGACCACTGTGCAACTGTGCTATCCCGTCGGTAATATACTACTCATTCCAAAATAAATATAAACAAAAACAGCATGATTCTGAAACTTGAGCTAAATAATTGTGCAAAATATTACGAGAATTTATATTATACCTATAAATTTTTATTATAAAATTGTGGGTATTGAAAAATGAATTAACGTTAACATTTAAAACAACGTATAAGATAATGACTTTAAAGACGTATTCGTGTGAAACATATAAAGTATTATTTATTTTAATAATACCCAACTTATGATGTAGGTAGACGTTAAATATGAAGTCTTTCTGACCTTCAGAATATCGAGGTCATAACCCACTTGATGTATACACCTATCATCTTAACTGTCATGTATTAACATTCAATTGTTTACAAACTTTTACTACTTGCAAAAAATTTCACCTTGTACAATCAATACATATGGAATTCCTTTTTTCGTATGTTGAATTTTCAATTGTTTCTGTGGAAACCGAGGTGGAAACTTATGTTAAAACATGGGAACATCGCTGTATAGTGACGTCATGTCCTCAATATCGGAAGTGAGAAGAGCAATTTTAAAGTTTTTCCGTTACAATCTTTCTTTATTTATACGAAATGCAAAGCATCGATAAGAATAAAGTTAAGTGGAAGGTATTCTTATTTTAAAGATAAATACATACCTGGAATTAGGTCATTACGTGTAGTAGGTCTACGTATTATCTATGGTTTGAATTCTCAATGCTATTGTATTATTATTATACAAGGTTTCTGATATTCTACCTTATTGATAAGGATAAATGGTTGACATTGGCTATAAATAAATGTTATGAAAACAAAACAATTTATTTTAAATAATTTTACACCTGACCCTCAAATTTCGTACTATAATAATCTTATACGAACTTTCTATGAAAACTTTAAATCATTTTTTCTACAGCAAATTTTAAGTGTGATATTTTCTGGTTTTTCTACTTACAATAGAAGAAGTAGTACTTTAACCACAAGGGTAGATAAAATAAAACTTTTATTTTTATACGCATAAGAATATATTTACGAACTACATTTTGTACGGATATCAATATGAATTTAAGTTAATCCTTTGAAGCACGCATTTTTTCATAAAAATATGAACTTACATGTCTAGAGTACGTTGATACCCCCTCTTCAAATGATTCATAAATTCATATTAATATGTTTAGGGCTCGGTTAGCGGAGAATAGAAAATGTTTATAATGAAAAGCAGATTGCTACAAGCAACAATGAATACCTACAAGAAATGATAAATGTATTTATCTCGGTATTTATTTATTTCTTTACTGTCGAATTGAAAATATTTAAATTTAAAACACTTTCTTTTACAGTTGTTAAATACTGTGAGTAAAATTTTAATATAAATTGTATCTCTATCTTTTCACCTGTTTAACAATGTAATCTTTTATTCATGGTAGAAATTTCTAGCTTAAATACACATTTTTCACTGTTCTAGAACACACGTAGGTGTTCATAAAACTCCTTATCAATTCTTATCGTTTTCATTGCCAAGTATAAATGAAGTCAATGCCACAACTTAAATTGTGAAAATGTTATTTATAGATACTTCAATGCGTTCAAAAAAATTCGTAACTCGGACTTATGATTATGAACAAAGAAACTTATGTTAATTTAAAAATATTAAATTAAATGTCAATTGGACATGAGATATTGTCAAAAATGTTATATAAAGAAATCAAAGCTTTTCATCTTGTATCTTATATAAGAAATGGAAACAAATTATAAAACAGCGAATGTCAGTATACTGTATCCTTCTTTATTGTCTTTTCTCCTTAAAATTACATTTCAAAATCAATTTTGACAACTTGACTTTTGAATTGAATAATGATCAGACACCTCGTCCGACGTACGTTTCCCTGTTCAAAGCCTATATACGCCTAGTTAGAAAATTTATTGAACGCACTGTACAAATATTACAAAAAAGTACTCCAAAGTCCACATTGTTTCAAAATCTAAAACAATTTTGTAATTACTGTATCACAAAAAAACTATATTAAAAAACAGTAACTATAATAATCTAGTAATTTTATTAAAATAACATATTTTCTATTTAAGTTGGGTAAATGCGAGTGCCATACTAAACTTCAAAATTCAGCTTCATGCTATTTGTAAGACAATGACTTTATAGCTTTAATTTCTTTTAGTTCAAAACAAACGTGTATCAAGCTTTCTCATTGTGTATAAAGATATTTTAAAATTTCATATTGGACTTATATGTATAGACCAATTTAAAAAAGTGGTAACACTATTGCATTTATCAAAATCTAAAAATCTTGTTAAAATTAATTACGAAATAATGGATTTAAAAAAAGAATAGTACCACGAGTATTATAAAACAGGATATGGCAATATTTCAATTACAGAATCGATGGTAATAACATCAACATCTTTAATTTTGGGTATACACCAACTTTGAATGGTGTCAGTTCATTTGTTCTTATGTATTTGCCCACCAACTCCAAAATTTCCTTTCGATTGAGTCCAAAGCCCTATTAAAATTGCCCTGTGTACCATTATTGCAATTAACCCAATAGTGAAAATTCTTGGGGCAAATGCAGTAGTGGCTTTGACTTTCAATGTATCAATATTTTCGTCAAATAAATATCAACAATGCCTTTTCGCACAATAATTAATGACAATGATAAAAAATACCTACCTTAAAAACATAGATCTTATTTCCGGATAATAATTAATGACAATATTTAAAAAATACCTTAAAAACATAGTTTTTATTACCGGGGGATATCCGATTAAAATTTGTGCAACAAATTTCTTAAACGAGCACTTTGTGCTCACATTGCGAAATGAAATGTTACGACCTCCTGATCGGATAAGATACTACAAGTGGTTGTCCCGTAGTTGAAGAAGTACGGTACACGTCCAATGTAGGACATGTATTTCTACAACTTTTGACTATTTACACTATTGTAATTCTGAATCACATATATGTACTATTATTGTTAATCATTAATTGTTAGTTGCTGAAGAGCGAATTTAGAACGAAATGTTCATAATAAATAAAATCACTATTGGAACATAAAAGCATGAAGGCCTTATAATTATTAATGCATATTATCTACATTGTTCCCTTACATAATATTAAAATATTAATCATTCAGTTTGTTCCAAATGTAGGTATTTTCAAACAAGGCACTAAAGACAAGCCAACTAAAGGTGACGGAAGGTAAAACTGATAAACAAAAATAATATTGTTAGAACATAACACTTCTACAATATTATTAGACTTTATGTATCTAAAGTTTCAATTGATCATTTCTTACAGAATGGCCACAAAATGAATTACAAGATATGTCACAGTACCAAATTTATTATTTATTTTGAAACAAGAAACAAGGCAAGCCCGTTAAAAATAAATTTTAAAAAATCCGTATATATACATCTCGATATACATCAAATAAATGGTATTTCTAAGATTAACATGGATTTTAGAAAGAAATACATCTAATAGCTAATTAATTTAGGGTTTGGATTTGCAATTGGGTTTCACAAATTTTACAATTAAAAATTATATACATAAACGGCTTAATTTATTTCAAGGATTATATATATATATATATATATATATATATATATATATATATATATATATATATATATATATATATATAATGTAACGTACTTTACTAAATTAAAATTATTCAAAATTTAAATATTGGTATGGATTAATAATTGGATTTCACAAATTTCTTTATCTTTAGATAATCCCGAGTAAAATTTTTTTTTCAGTATTTCATATTTGTAAAAGTCAATTGTTAATCCACACCGGGAATGTTAATCCATACCGTGAATCAATTTGCCATTAGATGTACTGCTAAATTTTGTAATATTCATAATCCTTGAAATAAAGTAAACAGTTTATCCCGCTAATTTCTAATTTAAATTTGGGCAATCTCTGTAAAATTCTAGGTAATTTCCAAAAGTATTTAGTAACTTTGTTCCCTAATTTTCTTTTGTACTTTAAATATACAATATATCAAATAAACAAATTTGCAAATGCCGACGTGATTAAATATATATATATATATATATATATATATATATATATATATATATATATATATATATATATATATATATAATTTTTTTAAATAATTGTAACGAAAAATAACTGAAATGGATAAACTTTATTCGCACAAGTATATTTTCCCAGCAAGATCTTTTTCCCTACTAACGACACCACTTGCACATGCAAAATACACGCACATACGTTAATATTAGACATATTTTCTATAACAAATATGTTATTTTCAATTGAATTGTGTTATGCAAATATTTTTAATTTTATTTGAACAGACGACTGTAAAATGAAGGCACAAAATAAAATTATAATTGGTACTGTTGATCAATTAATATTTAAAAAATGATAAACAAAATCAATATTCTGAGAGCATAACACTCCGCGAATATTACTTAACTTAATGGACGCCATATGGGAAAACTACACCAATAAGAACAGAATTATTTCAGCTTTCCAATAATGTATTATGACTTATTTATGTTCTTTTTCTACAAAAAGCAAAAATGCTACAAATTTTAAATTTACAGGTTTAAACAATGTACGGTTTTTACCAAACTGTAACTCATATAGCTGTAGTACAGAAACACAGGAGTATTTTTTTCAATAAATTATTTTTGTATTTTTCCTTTTTAGAGCAATTACAATACTTTCTTAATTAAACTACGTGAAAATATAAAGTCTTTAAACAACGTTCAATTAAAGACAAAATAAATTACACAATAATTACTGTGTGGTGTGTTGTATTTATTTCAGTAAACAATACATTTGTAGTAAAACAATGAAAAATAGACAATAGTGGTATTGATTTTGTATCTTCTACACACGTATACAGACAAACGGGAAAGGCACGTACTTCTAGGCATATCCCGGAATAGAACAATCATTGCACGGACTGAGGTTACTGACTTTACTTGCAATAGAGCCTTTCATTACTTCAAACATAGTTCGAACTCTACTCGTTACAGAAGAAGAAGAAAATGTTCTGTAACTATTTGTATATTTTTAAATTTAAATGTGACAGCTTTTCTTTCAAACAAATATTTAAAAAATCATTGGCAAAAGTATTATACAAAGATGTTATAATTGGAATCACAAGATAAGATACCTATTCATAAAGAAGTAAAAAAAAAAAAATACTCGCATATCAATACCAATTTCCTATGGTTGCAATATTTATTGTATAAATTGTGAGTTGTATAAGGTATATAATTGAAGAGTTTGTAATCGTCCTAAGTTTTGTAACAAATTGAATGATGGTTACATAAATATGCACTTCCGGGAAATATTCCGAGTTAATAATTAAATTAGTTCTAAATCCGACCCTGACCTTCACTGGAACGTTCCCAGTATATTCAACGGCATAACAATCACATGTGAACTACAGGCATGTATAATTATACAAATCTGCATACTACACATTGTTATCAAATCGTTAAAAAAAATAGTACAACTTAATTTTTGCCTTAAGCCCATATTCATAAACACTCGTAAATATTCAAAACGACTCGTTACAATTTTGACAAATAGACTCAAACTAGACAAATTACATTTCTATTTTTCTTTCAATGTCGAATGTTTTTCTGGATAAAAATGATAACGAACCGTTTAAAATTTTACGAGTGTTATGAATATGGAAATTAAACATAAACTTAAAATAACCTTACTACTATGCCTACAAACTGTATAATATATTTTTATATAATACGAGGCAAGAAAAAGCATTAGAAATCATTATAAATTATATCTATTGTTGTCATAAATATAAACAATTAGATTGAGACGAAAACAGGAAGTAACAATTCTTCAGACTTGCAGTAAATAATAAAATTTAGTAGTGTCTAATGTGTGATGAGAATTCAAAAACGATGTTCGACTGTTTGGGATGGAGATGGTAACAGGATGTAACAATTCTTCGGACTTGCAGTCAATAATAAAATTAATTCACGCCGACGTTTCGACTATACCATAGTCTTCTTCAAGGCTCTGGTGTATAATGTTATCCATGAGTCAGTCAGTAGTGTCTAATGTGTGATGAAAATTCAAAAACGATGTTCGACTGTGTTTGGGATGGAGATGGAAACAGGAAGTAACAATTCTTCGGACTTGCAGTCAATAATAAAGCTTATTCATACCGACATTCTGACTATACCATAGTCTGCTTCTGCTTCAGAGCTCTGGTGTATGATGTTATCCATGAGTCAGTCAATTTGTTTTTTTTTAAATTATATTAATGTTTATTTCAGGTTTTATAGTACATAATATGAAAAATTTAATGTGTTGAAAATAATTTTAAAAAATGTTTTGTTTTCTGAATTTACAAGTTGCTTTTCACCTCGTTCACCCAATACTTTATTACTTGCTTTGCGACTGTGTTACAGACTGTGTAACTTCATTATAAATCCCAGTTAATGCGTGTTTACAATAGAGACCTGAAAAAGTGTGTAGGAGTGCAGGTACTGTATAGGTATCATTTTATTTACCTCACCTCATCTCAAAGTGAGATGAGTTTGACATGAGCTGAGTTGAGATTTTTGTGAAGTAAAAAAAACAACAAATTCCGTAGAACTGTCTATTAGAAAATCCGAATTACTGTCCGCTGACGAAAATAACAAATTGTTCATATCACACATGTTATCACTTAATAATTGCACCTAAAAATAAATTTAAAACATTATAATAAATTTTAAATAATCATTATTTAAACCGCAGCACAATATATTTAATATTAACGGTAATTTTCTTCAAATAACCTATAAAATAATAATATTATTAAAAGAATAAACAAATAACCTTTTTAATAACCAAACTAATTATATGTGACAGCCAGTGACAGCAAAACATTCATGCTCACTGTTCATCTAAGATTAAGAATTCAATAAGCACAACCTCCTGAGATGATTAAGAATCGAGCACTTTATCTCACTTCAGTTACGTCAAAAAGAACGGTCAAAATTATTGCGGCAACTGCGGTGAGCTGAGACGAACTGAGATATCATGTAAAAAGAACGCGATTAATATGCATATTGCACAGCTCGTTCTCGGGCACCGCAACCGCAGAATCATGGTTAAGAAACTGCGCGTAAACAACATGCATAATTTCATATTCTCAATTTTTTTCTTAATTTCTTTGTTAATTTACGTTACACAAAATTTGGTAATTTATCCGGTGATTTACGCTTTTACATCTCTGGAGGAAGGTATATAATATGCTGGTACTGTTAGTCACACCATATTTTTTATTCAATATCCCGTATTAAAGATAACAAAATTCTCATTTACTTGATACTTATATTCTCACGCAAACCTCTGAAGATACATTTTTGCTTGTCAATATTTCTACGTACATGCTATGTTTTTCTATGCTATCGACCTCAGTGCATAATGCAGTCCAAGAGGGAAGGGAGGCCAGTAATTACACGCAATGATCCGTGTGTGCATACTATACGTGCCAAGCTTCAAGGCGCCAGCATATAAACACGATACATCTATTCTCTCTACGTATGTATAACTTGCTTGTGCTTCGTGCTATTTTTATGGGAAAATTTCACACATTTGAATTGCAAATTCAGATCTAGATACATTTATTGCCCACAGAATTCACTCTTTATAAATAAACACTTTAAAAAAATATTTTTCTTATTTTATAATTATTGCAACCATACATACCTACATCAAACTCGAATAAATATGAAAATATATGTTAGTAATGCTAGTATTAGTTGGTTGACTCCATTTACTCGTATGTTTACAGAAAGTCTCCTTAAATTGTTATGGAAACTTTACTATGATAAATAATTTATAATTAGTGATTAAGATAAGTAATGCTGACTACGTTTCTACAGAAACTATGAGTAAGTACTTGAAAATAATATTTTATAGATCCATAAATTAAAAGAAACATCACAATCATACGCATTTTTTCGAAACTGTTCATGTCTCAGTAATTTACTAATTCAAATTCAAACCATTGACCTCTCACTACTGTCACTTATAGTTTTACAGTTATTCCAACAACAAATCTGTTAATTACTTGTCGGGAACACATAAGAGAAAAAAGTAAAAACACATGCATTAGCAGCATTGCTTTACGCCTAGGAATTGGTATTGAGACTACTACATCTCGCTTAGTGTGTGCATGTGTCTACTATGCCTGTACATACCTTTCTGTGTGTATGTGTATACAGGTGACCAACATACGACACCATCTCCAAGGTCGACTAACCGTTCCTGAAGCTGCAGTAGATGACCTGGTGCTACGTCATCAACAGATGGGAACATTCCATTCATGACGACACAGATACTAATATAATTAATTATCTTCTTACGTTACATATTTAGAGATTTTCCTAAACGTTCAACGTTAAAACTTTTAACTGTGAATTTCTTTACTTATTCGATAGTTGCTAAATATAATCTCGTTGTCATCTACTGTAAAAATACATTTTGATAATTTTTTATGAGAAAGTGTAACAGTTAACGTATCTAATTTTAACAATTCTTTCCGAATAAGTCCTGCAAAGTTATAAAACATTAATTGCCAAAGTAAGATTTTTGACATTTTTTATTTTCATTTTATTATTGCGTGTTATATTTCTGTAATTACTCTAGTTTTTAATATATTGTCATTCAGTAATAACGCATAAACCACCTGTGGGAATTCAGTTGAACGTTTTTAGATAATTTAAAAAGATCTACAGAATCCAAGAATAACTCCTTTTCACTAAAAATGCAAAATAGAAGGTATTGCTAGTACAGCATACTTTTAAATTACAGGTGGAATTTAGTGAGTTGTTGTTAGAGTGTTTGAAATAGGAACATTGCAAGTGTGCTGTAGCAAACGTACGCAAATACACATGCATCCTGTATGGATATAATGTTGAAAAAATGTAAAAAAAAAACATTTAAAAATTACCTAAAAACGTCGTGGAGGCAAGCCTTTAGACCTTGTTATTTCATAAAAAATGCATGGGTCACTAGATATTGGCGAATACTGGATTGTGGTTTGCACATCTTTAGGACAATTTTATGTTTTTGCTACTGGCGATGCTCAATTATTTTTATTATTTTGGATTTGGAGCATGATGCCAAAGTTTAAATTTTTATATGGATGCCATATTGAAAAGTTACGCCATGGCAAAGAGATTTTACATTACATTACATTTACATTACATTTATATTACATTTACGTTACATTACATACATACATAATCCAGTCCTCTTGAACCCTAGGGTGTCGAGATTTTTTACATATAATATAATAAACTTTTTTAAGTTTTTTTGCTAATAATGACGAAAGAAAAAAGCGACTGAAATTTATTGGAAATAAAGATAACTTACAGCAGCAACTAGTCAATACTTTGTAAAAATGTGATATAAATATTAAGACAATACGCAGCCCGCGATACACCACGGCTTTCGTCCCCGCAAATCTCCCCTCCGCATATCTTCCGATCACAACAAACACCCTAACGCGGCCTCTAGTCAGTATATCCTTCAGGTAACGGATAACTCAGGACAGATGTGCTTGTCAAAGCATGTTTAAGTTCTTTGAACGCAACTTTGCAGTCCATTTCCCAGATAAATCTTCGACCTTCTTCAGTAAGCTTTGTCGATGGCTTGGCTATGTTGGCAAATCCAGGTACATATCGCCGATAATAAGTACACAAACCAAGAAAACTTCTAAGTTCGTGTTTGTCTCTAGGCGCTGGCCAATCTCACACAGCCTTTATCTTTTCCGGGTCAACTGCAATACCCGTATCTGAAACCACGTGTCCAAGGTAATGAACATCCTTTTGAAACAGGTGTCATTTCTTGGGGCTGAGCTCCAGGTTAGCCTTCCGTAATCTCTGGAAAACCTCCAAAACGCTGTCAGGAGCTGCAGGATGTGCGAGACGAACCAAACGAGCTACGTCGACTTCAAATTCTTGAAGGCTTTCTTTTGAACTCTGATAGCGGTTCCTCAGTTGCGTCTGGTACACCTGCTCCAGGTGCGCATTGCCGTACCGCATGTCCGACCGCTTGACTAGTTGGTCGTAGTCCTCTTGTTCTTCTTCCTTCAGCGTTTGTAGGATGTCGATGGCTTCCCCACGCAGAGAAACAGTCAACGCTGTAGCCTTTTCTTTGGACGTCCAGTTATGTGCTTTCGCAGCCGCTTCAAGTTGTTTTAAATAATTCGGCCACGAAGACTTTCCATCAAATTCTGGCGTTTTGATGTGCATTGTTGTACTAGTATCAGGTTTTACTACTTTCCTTTCTTCTTGTAAACCTACCTTCGCTACATCGGAATTTGGCATTGGCGACAGACAATGTAATTTTAGTGAATTTTTCTCGTAATTCTTCGATCTTCTTGTCATACTTATCTTCTAAATTCTTCAGGTCTTCTTCAGTCTTTCTAGAATTCTCCTCTAACTTTTGTTCTACTGTGTGCTCCAGAATTCTAGAATTTTCTGCCATTTCCTGTTTTAATGTTCTAGAAGTTTCTTCTAATTTTTGTTCTAATAATCTAGAATTTTCTTCTGTTTTTCTAGAATTCTCTTCTAATGTTCTAGACTGTTCCAATAATTCTTCATTGAGTGTTCTGGAATTTTCTTTTGATTGTCTAGAACTTTCTGTTAATTTATCTTCTAATGTTCTAGACTGTTCTGTCAATTTTTGCTCCAAAGTTCTAGAATTTTCTTCCACTTTTCTAGAACTTTCCTCAAAATTTTGTTCGAATTTTTGTTCCAATGTTCTAGAATTTTCTGTCAATTCATCTTTTAATGTTCAAGAATTTTCTTCTGATTTTTTAGAACTTTCTTCTATAAGTTTACGAATGTCACACTGAATTTCGAATAAGTAATTATCAGGATTTTCACCAGCATCGATTACTGCTTCTCTCAGTCTCTCTTGAAGGACTGACTTCTTTCCTGTTGTGTCCAAATCTCTTTCTTCCAATTCGGTCTTGAGATCACTTACTTTTAATTCACTTAGTTTTAATTGTTTAGTTGCCATTTTATTTATTTTTATTTGCACTTCACAATTTATTAATCCCACACCTGACACCAATCGTAACGTTTTTATTTATTTGGTGAAGTGTAAATATTAGATAATTGTTATTAACAAAAATAAAAGTTTATTATAATGATAAATAGATATGAAATATAATTAAAAGGTGATAAATATAACGAACACTGCGATTAAACAAATATTATAAAACACTTAAACACTAAGATTATTTATTTAAACAATATATAGACCACTTATTTATTTATACAATTGTATTTATTTATATTCACCACTTGTCTGCCATCTGTTTATATCACCAACTGTTTAACACGCAATGCAGTAGCAGTAGCTATGAAAAAATTGTATTTAGCAATTAACAGTCCTGTCAGTTGTTGTAATTAAATTTTAACATTAGTAGTAAACTTGTTTATAAGGTAAAATTCTGGCAAAATGCTTACTTCTACGAATAGAAAATTATCCTCTTCCTAATATTCGCACATTTGTAAATGTTGTATAACATATAATATCTTCGAGATTATCACAGTACGAGGTGTCACATATGAAAATTTGGAATATTTTCAAAGATCAACAGTTACAATGGATGTAACTGCAAAGATTTCAATGTTTCCAGCACTTCAATTCTGCGAATGGGTATTATTGATCACTGATGAGGTCAGATTTACTAGAGGAAGTGTCTTGAATAATGCAAAATACACTTATCTGGACACAAAAATCCTCATTCTGTAAGAAGAAAATCTAATTTTCAACAAAAAAATTCATTAATAGTTTGGGCGAGAATAATAAATTGACGAGTCATTGGCTCTCATAAAGCCACCTCGTTTATATATGTAGACAAAACTTTGCACTTACATTTTTTGAATTTATTTAAAAAAATTATTTAAAAACTATTATGATTTGTCATGTTCACACACGATAACTCATCGCATAATCTCATACTATACTATTCTTCTATTCACCTATGTTTAGAAGCCTGTTTTAATACACTATTTTATAATTTTGTTATCAAAAATTTAAATTCACTTTATTTTAAAAATTATACCATTACGAATTTATTAATAATAAATATATTTTCCGTTGATCGTTTATTAATTACTGTGTTTGCAAGAATGCACCCACAAGCCGACAATTTTTGTGCTGTGTATCGAACTTGAATTCAGACAGCAGAAATCATCAGAGATGTTTTCCATAGGCGGGTAATTAAAATGTACTGTGCAGGAAAAGGGGAGTCGGCCGTCAAAAATTGCGAAATATCTAAATTTGCAAAATCCGGACAGTTACATTGGCCACTCTTTTCGACGCACTTTAGCAACATTTTTAACTAATAAAGGAGTGGATGTGCAGTGCTTGGATTAAAAACACCTGGTGGATGGCGCTCTTCCACAGCACAACAACAATGGAATAGCAGTGCAACAGATTAATTCTTTGATATCTGAAACACTTTCTGTGAATGGTATACTAATAACGCGCAAACCAGTCGTATTAGTTTTAATAATTGTTCTAATTGTACATTTAGTATTACTATACATGAATAATATTACTAAAATTGTAATAATTGTATAAATATAAATGAGTAGATATAGTTTTGTTCACAGAAGATGACTATTTAAGGTCATTTATAAACAGTTTGATATATTACTTACAGGTAACTTCATTGCATTTCGTATCCATAGGCGTGTAACATGCAATATTTATGGATATATTCCAATTGAAAAAAAGTAAATGTAATTTATTTGAAAATGTTACTCCTTTTGCATAATGATTTTCTCAAAGTTTTATCTTCTTCACCTATATATTTTTGTATGAAACTAAAATATATACATGACGTAAAACATTAATTAATAATTTAATTTAAACGTCAACATCACTGGATAAACATTCGCAAAGAGGGCAGTGTAGTAGATAATTACATATTTGCAATTCTACAACATACGTCACTACTAGTTTTAATGTGTCAGAAAGTAATGTCACCATTTACGTATATCTGTCACACAACATATATTAAATAGACATATGTCAAATAATCTTTCTCTTTCTAACACAGAATGTTGCTAAGATACTATATACTATATAAAGGATTGTGTATTCTTACTTCGAACAAATAACCTTGAATAGTCATCTTTCGTGAACAAAACTATATTTTACTTACCGTCGAGTTAGTCCTAGCAACTAGTAATATATATATATATATATATATATATATATATATATATATATATATATATATATATATATATATATATATATATATATATAAATTATAAATATTGTAACGTGTGAGCACCGTCGTTGCGCTGAGCAAGCGTCTAAGTATAGCGATGAAGTAATCGCGCGAGCAGCCCGGCGACGTAAACAAACAAGTCGCGAAGTCTTTAATTAATTCCGGTCGCCTGAACCTTTTGTGTTAGTTGTTGTTATGGGGTCGACTATTCTAGAGCTCTCTAGAAAGTAATGGCAGCTATATAAAAGGGACGCAGCTATGCCCGATAGTTAGTTACATACATAGTTAGATAGTCAGCTGAGTGAGCTGACGAGTGAAAACTCGTGTGGGAAGGTGAACTCAGCTATTTGTGTATACAGAGACTGTGGGGCTCAGTTGTGCATGCAGAGACTATGGAGCTTAGTAGTGTATACAGAGGCTATGGGAGTTCTGCTAGTAGAGATAAATAAATTGCAGTATCGTGGTAAACGTATAGTATCGAGTGGAGTACTCGGGAAGTTACTGGTATACTGGGATAGCTGTAGATGTGAATACTCGGTAGTGATGAGTATTGGGAAGCTATAGTACCTATACGAAGATAGTAACGGCGAGTCGGGAAGTTACGGACATATTGGGATAGCTGTGGGAATGAATATTGGGAAGCTAAAGTATAAGAGGACAGTAACAGCGAGTGTGAGTAAATACTCGGCATTGGTGTTGAAGAATTGCGGCATACGGATAGTTGGTGATACTGGATCGGACAGTTGAATGTGGTATAAGTAAACAGTAAAATAAATATAATGATATAAATAAATAGTGACAAATATAGTGATATAAATATCGCGTAAACAGTCTACAACAGCCTGCAACAGAACGGCAGTCTAAGATAGGAACGCGTAGTAAAATAAATGAACAGTTAGTTAAATAAAAGTACGAGAGTACAGTCAAACAAATAGTGTGGAAATAAATAGTCGCGTTAATTGTTCAAATAAATAAATTATCTTAGTGTTTAAATAATTAATTTATTTGTTTAACCATAGTAATAGCCATTTTTATTAAGCTTGGACCACACATTCGACATTCGGCGAATCCCAAGCAAATATTCGCCAAATATCGAATATGTCGATGGGCTGCTCGCCGCAAATATTCGGTGCTTGTCTGTACTCCGCTTCGTGTCGGTTTTTCGAGCCAAGTCAAAGTGAACAAATATTTACCTATATAGTTGGATAGAAACTTTTTATCAATGCTCAGCAAGCTACACATATCTGTAGACATATGCTCGCCAATTGACGAAGATACTCGGCGAAAGGCGAATATTCGGCTTTATCTTTTAATATTTATTTATCGTTTAATAAACATGTATTTTAATTCTTTGATTTTACATTTCAGCCAAATAAATAAAAACGTTACAATATCGCAATCATGGGAAAGCGGCATATCGCCGCTTGGCCGCTTACTGCTTGTTTTATAACATTGCGCCGCTGTGTTAAAAAAGAAATGAATTGCTTGAAATCTTAAGGGTTCGCCACCTGCTGTGAGTGCTCTATATAGCAAAATAATCTTACTGTTCCTTGAACATAAATGCTATTTTTGTATGCCGCTTTGTCAATTATAGTTTTATTGCTGGACTCGACAGAGTCAAATTTGTTGACTATAGTATTTTACATTATAAGCCAAATCGAGGTGAAGTTAGCGACGCGTCGCTCAGCGACGGGCGCGTATAGGTTTACCGTTCAACCAAGTATTGCGCAATAGAATTCTTCATTTCTAAGGGTGATATGTAGCGGAATAAACTAATATGAAATTATTATGCGATGTAGGGGTAATTACCAGTGCCCCTAGATATTAATTAAAATATAAGTAAAGATGAGACCACTAAATATTATATCTAATAGACAATTTATTCTAATAGTTAAATACTGCACCCCTACAGAATGGCCAGCCACATGGCTATATGGGGGTGATTAGTAGGGTCTTTGTCTATGAAATAAAATAGAATTTGAGGTGGTACAACGCCGTATTTTTTTTTAACGTAATTTTAAATGTATCGTATATTGATGAATATTCCGCCTATGTTTAAGGGTAAACTACTAACCCCCTACGGGATGGCCAGTTACACGGCTATATGGGGGTGATTAGCAGGGTCCTTGTCTATGAAATAAAATAGAATTTGAGGTGGTACAACGCCGTATTTTTTTTAAGTAATTTTAAATGTATCGTATATTGATGAATATTCCGCCTATGTTTAAGGGTAAACTACTAACCCCCTACGGGATGGCCAGTTACACGGCTATATGGGGGTGATTAGCAGGGTCCTTGTCTATGAAATAAAATAGAATTTGAGGTGGTACAACGCCGTATTTTTTTTAAGTAATTTTAAATGTATCGTATATTGATGAATATTCCGCCTATGTTTAAGGGTAAACTACTAACCCCCTACGGGATGGCCAGTTACACGGCTATATGGGGGTGATTAGCAGGGTCCTTGTCTATGAAATAAAATAGAATTTGAGGTGGTACAACGCCGTATTTTTTTTATGTAATTTTAAATGTATCGTATATTGATGAATATTCCGCCTATGTTTAAGGGTAAACTACTAACCCCCTACGGGATGGCCAGTTACACGGCTATATGGGGGTGATTAGCAGGGTCCTTGTCTATGAAATAAAATAGAATTTGAGGTGGTACAACGCCGTATTTTTTTTAAGTAATTTTAAATGTATCGTATATTGATGAATATTCCGCCTATGTTTAAGGGTAAACTACTAACCCCCTACGGGATGGCCAGTTACACGGCTATATGGGGGTGATTAGCAGGGTCCTTGTCTATGAAATAAAATAGAATTTGAGGTGGTACAACGCCGTATTTTTTTTAAGTAATTTTAAATGTATCGTATATTGATGAATATTCCGCCTATGTTTAAGGGTAAACTACTAACCCCCTACGGGATGGCCAGTTACACGGCTATATGGGGGTGATTAGCAGGGTCCTTGTCTATGAAATAAAATAGAATTTGAGGTGGTACAACGCCGTATTTTTTTTATGTAATTTTAAATGTATCGTATATTGATGAATATTCCGCCTATGTTTAAGGGTAAACTACTAACCCCCTACGGGATGGCCAGTTACACGGCTATATGGGGGTGATTAGCAGGGTCCTTGTCTATGAAATAAAATAGAATTTGAGGTGGTACAACGCCGTATTTTTTTTAAGTAATTTTAAATGTATCGTATATTGATGAATATTCCGCCTATGTTTAAGGGTAAACTACTAACCCCCTACGGGATGGCCAGTTACACGGCTATATGGGGGTGATTAGCAGGGTCCTTGTCTATGAAATAAAATAGAATTTGAGGTGGTACAACGCCGTATTTTTTTTAAGTAATTTTAAATGTATCGTATATTGATGAATATTCCGCCTATGTTTAAGGGTAAACTACTAACCCCCTACGGGATGGCCAGTTACACGGCTATATGGGGGTGATTAGCAGGGTCCTTGTCTATGAAATAAAATAGAATTTGAGGTGGTACAACGCCGTATTTTTTTTATGTAATTTTAAATGTATCGTATATTGATGAATATTCCGCCTATGTTTAAGGGTAAACTACTAACCCCCTACGGGATGGCCAGTTACACGGCTATATGGGGGTGATTAGCAGGGTCCTTGTCTATGAAATAAAATAGAATTTGAGGTGGTACAACGCCGTATTTTTTTTAAGTAATTTTAAATGTATCGTATATTGATGAATATTCCGCCTATGTTTAAGGGTAAACTACTAACCCCCTACGGGATGGCCAGTTACACGGCTATATGGGGGTGATTAGCAGGGTCCTTGTCTATGAAATAAAATAGAATTTGAGGTGGTACAACGCCGTATTTTTTTTATGTAATTTTAAATGTATCGTATATTGATGAATATTCCGCCTATGTTTAAGGGTAAACTACTAACCCCCTACGGGATGGCCAGTTACACGGCTATATGGGGGTGATTAGCAGGGTCCTTGTCTATGAAATAAAATAGAATTTGAGGTGGTACAACGCCGTATTTTTTTTATGTAATTTTAAATGTATCGTATATTGATGAATATTCCGCCTATGTTTAAGGGTAAACTACTAACCCCCTACGGGATGGCCAGTTACACGGCTATATGGGGGTGATTAGCAGGGTCCTTGTCTATGAAATAAAATAGAATTTGAGGTGGTACAACGCCGTATTTTTTTTAAGTAATTTTAAATGTATCGTATATTGATGAATATTCCGCCTATGTTTAAGGGTAAACTACTAACCCCCTACGGGATGGCCAGTTACACGGCTATATGGGGGTGATTAGCAGGGTCCTTGTCTATGAAATAAAATAGAATTTGAGGTGGTACAACGCCGTATTTTTTTTATGTAATTTTAAATGTATCGTATATTGATGAATATTCCGCCTATGTTTAAGGGTAAACTACTAACCCCCTACGGGATGGCCAGTTACACGGCTATATGGGGGTGATTAGCAGGGTCCTTGTCTATGAAATAAAATAGAATTTGAGGTGGTACAACGCCGTATTTTTTTTAAGTAATTTTAAATGTATCGTATATTGATGAATATTCCGCCTATGTTTAAGGGTAAACTACTAACCCCCTACGGGATGGCCAGTTACACGGCTATATGGGGGTGATTAGCAGGGTCCTTGTCTATGAAATAAAATAGAATTTGAGGTGGTACAACGCCGTATTTTTTTTATGTAATTTTAAATGTATCGTATATTGATGAATATTCCGCCTATGTTTAAGGGTAAACTACTAACCCCCTACGGGATGGCCAGTTACACGGCTATATGGGGGTGATTAGCAGGGTCCTTGTCTATGAAATAAAATAGAATTTGAGGTGGTACAACGCCGTATTTTTTTTAAGTAATTTTAAATGTATCGTATATTGATGAATATTCCGCCTATGTTTAAGGGTAAACTACTAACCCCCTACGGGATGGCCAGTTACACGGCTATATGGGGGTGATTAGCAGGGTCCTTGTCTATGAAATAAAATAGAATTTGAGGTGGTACAACGCCGTATTTTTTTTTATGTAATTTTAAATGTATCGTATATTGATGAATATTCCGCCTATGTTTAAGGGTAAACTACTAACCCCCTACGGGATGGCCAGTTACACGGCTATATGGGGGTGATTAGCAGGGTCCTTGTCTATGAAATAAAATAGAATTTGAGGTGGTACAACGCCGTATTTTTTTTAAGTAATTTTAAATGTATCGTATATTGATGAATATTCCGCCTATGTTTAAGGGTAAACTACTAACCCCCTACGGGATGGCCAGTTACACGGCTATATGGGGGTGATTAGCAGGGTCCTTGTCTATGAAATAAAATAGAATTTGAGGTGGTACAACGCCGTATTTTTTTTATGTAATTTTAAATGTATCGTATATTGATGAATATTCCGCCTATGTTTAAGGGTAAACTACTAACCCCCTACGGGATGGCCAGTTACACGGCTATATGGGGGTGATTAGCAGGGTCCTTGTCTATGAAATAAAATAGAATTTGAGGTGGTACAACGCCGTATTTTTTTTAAGTAATTTTAAATGTATCGTATATTGATGAATATTCCGCCTATGTTTAAGGGTAAACTACTAACCCCCTACGGGATGGCCAGTTACACGGCTATATGGGGGTGATTAGCAGGGTCCTTGTCTATGAAATAAAATAGAATTTGAGGTGGTACAACGCCGTATTTTTTTTATGTAATTTTAAATGTATCGTATATTGATGAATATTCCGCCTATGTTTAAGGGTAAACTACTAACCCCCTACGGGATGGCCAGTTACACGGCTATATGGGGGTGATTAGCAGGGTCCTTGTCTATGAAATAAAATAGAATTTGAGGTGGTACAACGCCGTATTTTTTTTAAGTAATTTTAAATGTATCGTATATTGATGAATATTCCGCCTATGTTTAAGGGTAAACTACTAACCCCCTACGGGATGGCCAGTTACACGGCTATATGGGGGTGATTAGCAGGGTCCTTGTCTATGAAATAAAATAGAATTTGAGGTGGTACAACGCCGTATTTTTTTTATGTAATTTTAAATGTATCGTATATTGATGAATATTCCGCCTATGTTTAAGGGTAAACTACTAACCCCCTACGGGATGGCCAGTTACACGGCTATATGGGGGTGATTAGCAGGGTCCTTGTCTATGAAATAAAATAGAATTTGAGGTGGTACAACGCCGTATTTTTTTTAAGTAATTTTAAATGTATCGTATATTGATGAATATTCCGCCTATGTTTAAGGGTAAACTACTAACCCCCTACGGGATGGCCAGTTACACGGCTATATGGGGGTGATTAGCAGGGTCCTTGTCTATGAAATAAAATAGAATTTGAGGTGGTACAACGCCGTATTTTTTTTATGTAATTTTAAATGTATCGTATATTGATGAATATTCCGCCTATGTTTAAGGGTAAACTACTAACCCCCTACGGGATGGCCAGTTACACGGCTATATGGGGGTGATTAGCAGGGTCCTTGTCTATGAAATAAAATAGAATTTGAGGTGGTACAACGCCGTATTTTTTTTAAGTAATTTTAAATGTATCGTATATTGATGAATATTCCGCCTATGTTTAAGGGTAAACTACTAACCCCCTACGGGATGGCCAGTTACACGGCTATATGGGGGTGATTAGCAGGGTCCTTGTCTATGAAATAAAATAGAATTTGAGGTGGTACAACGCCGTATTTTTTTTAAGTAATTTTAAATGTATCGTATATTGATGAATATTCCGCCTATGTTTAAGGGTAAACTACTAACCCCCTACGGGATGGCCAGTTACACGGCTATATGGGGGTGATTAGCAGGGTCCTTGTCTATGAAATAAAATAGAATTTGAGGTGGTACAACGCCGTATTTTTTTTAAGTAATTTTAAATGTATCGTATATTGATGAATATTCCGCCTATGTTTAAGGGTAAACTACTAACCCCCTACGGGATGGCCAGTTACACGGCTATATGGGGGTGATTAGCAGGGTCCTTGTCTATGAAATAAAATAGAATTTGAGGTGGTACAACGCCGTATTTTTTTTAAGTAATTTTAAATGTATCGTATATTGATGAATATTCCGCCTATGTTTAAGGGTAAACTACTAACCCCCTACGGGATGGCCAGTTACACGGCTATATGGGGGTGATTAGCAGGGTCCTTGTCTATGAAATAAAATAGAATTTGAGGTGGTACAACGCCGTATTTTTTTTAAGTAATTTTAAATGTATCGTATATTGATGAATATTCCGCCTATGTTTAAGGGTAAACTACTAACCCCCTACGGGATGGCCAGTTACACGGCTATATGGGGGTGATTAGCAGGGTCCTTGTCTATGAAATAAAATAGAATTTGAGGTGGTACAACGCCGTATTTTTTTTAAGTAATTTTAAATGTATCGTATATTGATGAATATTCCGCCTATGTTTAAGGGTAAACTACTAACCCCCTACGGGATGGCCAGTTACACGGCTATATGGGGGTGATTAGCAGGGTCCTTGTCTATGAAATAAAATAGAATTTGAGGTGGTACAACGCCGTATTTTTTTTAAGTAATTTTAAATGTATCGTATATTGATGAATATTCCGTCTATGTTTAAGGGTAAACTACTAACCCCCTACAAGATGGCCAGTTACATGGCTATATGGGGGTGATTAGTAGGGTCCTTGTGTATGTAATAAAATAGAATTTGAGGTGGTACAACGCCGTATTTTTTTTAAGTAATTTTAAATGTATCGTATATTGATGAATATTCCGCCTATGTTTAAGGGTAAACTACAAACCCCCTACGGGATGGCCAGTTACACGGCTATATGGGGGTGATTAGCAGGGTCCTTGTCTATGAAATAAAATAGAATTTGAGGTGGTACAACGCCGTATTTTTTTAAGTAATTTTAAATGTATCGTATATTGATGAATATTCCGTCTATGTTTAAGGGTAAACTACTAACCCCCTACAAGATGGCCAGTTACATGGCTATATGGGGGTGATTAGTAGGGTCCTTGTGTATGTAATAAAATAGAATTTGAGGTGGTACAACGCCGTATTTTTTTTAAGTAATTTTAAATGTATCGTATATTGATGAATATTCCGCCTATGTTTAAGGGTAAACTACAAACCCCCTACGGGATGGCCAGTTACACGGCTATATGGGGGTGATTAGCAGGGTCCTTGTCTATGAAATAAAATAGAATTTGAGGTGGTACAACGCCGTATTTTTTTTAAGTAATTTTAAATGTATCGTATATTGATGAATATTCCGCCTATGTTTAAGGGTAAACTACTAACCCCCTACGGGATGGCCAGTTACACGGCTATATGGGGGTGATTAGCAGGGTCCTTGTCTATGAAATAAAATAGAATTTGAGGTGGTACAACGCCGTATTTTTTTTAAGTAATTTTAAATGTATCGTATATTGATGAATATTCCGCCTATGTTTAAGGGTAAACTACTAACCCCCTACGGGATGGCCAGTTACACGGCTATATGGGGGTGATTAGCAGGGTCCTTGTCTATGAAATAAAATAGAATTTGAGGTGGTACAACGCCGTATTTTTTTTAAGTAATTTTAAATGTATCGTATATTGATGAATATTCCGCCTATGTTTAAGGGTAAACTACTAACCCCCTACGGGATGGCCAGTTACACGGCTATATGGGGGTGATTAGCAGGGTCCTTGTCTATGAAATAAAATAGAATTTGAGGTGGTACAACGCCGTATTTTTTTTAAGTAATTTTAAATGTATCGTATATTGATGAATATTCCGCCTATGTTTAAGGGTAAACTACAAACCCCCTACGGGATGGCCAGTTACACGGCTATATGGGGGTGATTAGCAGGGTCCTTGTCTATGAAATAAAATAGAATTTGAGGTGGTACAACGCCGTATTTTTTTAAGTAATTTTAAATGTATCGTATATTGATGAATATTCCGCCTATGTTTAAGGGTAAACTACAAACCCCCTACGGGATGGCCAGTTACACGGCTATATGGGGGTGATTAGCAGGGTCCTTGTCTATGAAATAAAATAGAATTTGAGGTGGTACAACGCCGTATTTTTTTTAAGTAATTTTAAATGTATCGTATATTGATGAATATTCCGCCTATGTTTAAGGGTAAACTACTAACCCCCTACAAGATGGCCAGTTACATGGCTATATGGGGGTGATTAGTAGGGTCCTTGTGTATGTAATAAAATAGAATTTGAGGTGGTACAACGCCGTATTTTTTTTAAGTAATTTTAAATGTATCGTATATTGATGAATATTCCGCCTATGTTTAAGGGTAAACTACAAACCCCCTACGGGATGGCCAGTTACACGGCTATATGGGGGTGATTAGCAGGGTCCTTGTCTATGAAATAAAATAGAATTTGAGGTGGTACAACGCCGTATTTTTTTTAAGTAATTTTAAATGTATCGTATATTGATGAATATTCCGCCTATGTTTAAGGGTAAACTACTAACCCCCTACGGGATGGCCAGTTACACGGCTATATGGGGGTGATTAGCAGGGTCCTTGTCTATGAAATAAAATAGAATTTGAGGTGGTACAACGCCGTATTTTTTTTAAGTAATTTTAAATGTATCGTATATTGATGAATATTCCGCCTATGTTTAAGGGTAAACTACTAACCCCCTACAAGATGGCCAGTTACATGGCTATATGGGGGTGATTAGTAGGGTCCTTGTGTATGTAATAAAATAGAATTTGAGGTGGTACAACGCCGTATTTTTTTTAAGTAATTTTAAATGTATCGTATATTGATGAATATTCCGCCTATGTTTAAGGGTAAACTACTAACCCCCTACGGGATGGCCAGTTACACGGCTATATGGGGGTGATTAGCAGGGTCCTTGTCTATGAAATAAAATAGAATTTGAGGTGGTACAACGCCGTATTTTTTTTAAGTAATTTTAAATGTATCGTATATTGATGAATATTCCGCCTATGTTTAAGGGTAAACTACTAACCCCCTACAAGATGGCCAGTTACATGGCTATATGGGGGTGATTAGTAGGGTCCTTGTGTATGTAATAAAATAGAATTTGAGGTGGTACAACGCTGTATTTTTTTTAAGTAATTTTAAAAGTGTCGCCTATTGATGAATATTCCGCCTATGTTTAAGGGTAAACTACAAACCCCCTACGGGATGGCCAGTTACACGGCTATATGGGCGTTGTACCACCTCAAAATCTATTTTATTTCATAGACAAGGACCCTGCTAGTTTACCCTTAAACATAAGCGGATTATTCATTAATATACGATACTTTTAAAATTACTTAAAAAAAATACGGCGTTGTACCACCTCAAATTCTATTTTGTATCATACACAAGGACCCTAATAATCACCCCCATATAGCCATGTAACTGGCTATCCCGTAGGGGGTTTGTAGTTTACCCTTAAACATAAGCGGATGATTCATTAATATACGATACTTTTAAAATTACTTTTAAAAAATACGGCGTTGTACCAGCTCAAATTCTATTTTATTTCATAGACAAGGACCCTGCTAATCACCCCCATATAGCCATGTAGCTGGCCATCCCGTAGGGGTGCAGTATTTAGCTATTAGAATAAATTGTCTATTAGATATAATATTTAGTGGTCTCATCTTTACTTATATTTTAATTAATATCCAGGGGCACTGGTAATTACCCCTACATCGCATAATCATTGCATATTAGTTTATTCCGCTACATATCACCCTTAGAAATGAAGAATTCTATTGCGCAATACATGGTTGAACGGTAGACCTATACGCGCCCATCGCTGAGCGACGCGTCGCTAACTTCACCTCGATCCAGGTGAAACGGTTTTTACTGCTGAAAGAAGGAAATGACTGGCGAACCGAGTAAGCGAGCCTGTCTCCTTCTTGAGCCAGTAAAATAGTTACCTGTTACGTAGTGTACAATATTTTATTTGTTACTCACTTGTAAATCAAATTTAAATTACAACCTAAACCTGTCAGTTGCAATTGACACTTATTTTTAATACGTATGACAGTAATAAAACACAATTTTCCTTCTTCCTCTCTTACTTTAAGTTTTCTTGCCTCTGTGCACACGTTTTTATACTCTTTTCTCGCCTTTTGATATTCTTCTCTTGTTGCCATTCCTTTCTTCCATTGTCGTAGTGCCTCAGCAGCTTCCGTCTTCTTTTTTCGGCAGTCCTTATTCCACCAATTGTTTTTCATGTCTACAACATGCTCTTGACATATTTTTTGGACAATACTGCATGTATTTTTTCAACTAGTTCTTCGATTTCTGTATTTAAGTCTTGCGCTGATAAAGGTAATTGTTGTAATTGAATTTTAAAATGGGTAATTTTTTCCTCGGACCAATTAATGATGCATTTCTTTTCTTGTTTTTTGTTTTCCTTTGGTTCTTCTTCTTCTAATGTAGTCCATATCGGTTGATGGTCTGACTCTACTCTGCTTTCAACTTCAAATTTATCAATTAATTCATATGCAGATTGATTAGCTAATATATAGTCAATCGTTGATGCTCCCCTTGCTCCAGTATAAGTATACTCTCCATTTTCATCTCCCGTAACGTTACCATTTAAAATATTCCACCCATTTTCTTCAGAGATATTGAGTAGTATTTGTCCTTCGTTATTTTTTATACGATCTTTTGATTTTCTTTGTTTGTTATATCCATTTGTGCTTACGATTGATCCCTCTTCTCCAATTCTGGCGTTGAAGTCTCCGCCTATTATTATATTATTTTCATTTGTTTCTTCAATACTCCTATTTATTTCATTTAATATATTATTTAGTGTTCCATCATTATACAAAGTAAATATGTTCCATGTTTTATTCCGTATTTTTATATTTTGGTTCATAAATATGTACTTTATGAAACAAGCGAAATAGAAATTCTTGAATATGAAAAAAAGTATATTTTAAAATATTTTTTGGCAAAAGGACCAAAATAGAAGAAATAGTATAAAATAAACGTTTGATATTACATTTCAGCGCACTTGTCCCCATAGAAAACTCGCGGCAAGCCGCTTGTTCTAACAACGACGCGTACTCTAAAATCATGTCTTATGAAACTTGTATCTTAATGTACTATTTTTCTATTTCGGTGCCTTTATGAGTCTATAAACGCACTGTTTTTGGCATTTCAAAGTTGACAAATAAACGGCATAAACCTCGGCATAAACTTAACGGAACGTGCTACCAACACAACTGATAAAAAAAGCCAATGCATATTTTTGAGAAGTTTGTAAATAATTATAACATTACCTCAATAGAAAAAATAGTATAAAAACATGTTTCATAAGGCCTGTTATCGCACTCGTCCTTTGTAAAACTTGGACTCATTGACTTATGAAACTTGTTTTTACTTCCTTGTACAAAGTAAAGGAAGTATTGTATTCGCGAAAAATTTCGGTTTCCAGATTTCAACGGAAATATCCATTTTGACCATCCCTGAATCCATTCTGACTAATTTCGTCGTGACGTCTGTACGTACGTACGTACGTACGTATGTACGTACGTACGTATCTCGCATAACTCAAAAACGGTAAGCCGTAGAAAGTTGAAATTTTGTATTTAGGACATCTATAACATCTAGTTGAAATGGCACTTTATTTGAAGCCTATAATAGATTTTAATGAAAACTATATTAAAATATAATCCAAAACTTTTGAAATTTGGTATATAAGACTTTTATATCAATTGGAATAACATAGCAGATTTTGGTTAAAACAGGCTAACCGGAAGTGATATATTACCTGAAGTTGTTAACAGTTTTTCTTGAATAAAAAGTTTTCATTTTGATTTTAGAAATAAATGCTTCAAATAAGAATTTTAGAGAATTAAATTCTGCGTCTAGCACATCAAGTATTATTAAATTAGCCCTTTGTATAAGCGAGATATGTAAATTTAAAACTTATATACTTTTTGGTTTTTGTAATGAAGCTTGCTATGGATTAGGACAAAAAATAACAAAAAAATAAAAAATAGATGTCAATGTCAAATTACGTCAAATACGTGCAATTTTATAATTGAGTCTATACTTCATATTAGTCTTGCGTACAAGGAAGTCGTGTGGTGCCCACATCAGATTTTTTTAATATACTATAATGTAATCAATGGTACACTTCATATAAAATTTCACAATTCATGTCTTTTATATAATTGAATGAATATTAAAATATAATAGGATTTTGGCAAATATTGAAATTAAAATATGTGCATTTAAAATGTGCGTAACATATGGAATATTACTACTACATATAAATACACACACCAACGTAGCATGCTGTATCTTTATAGCTTACTATAAAAATCATATGAACATGCATATACTTTAGTCAACAGTTATTATTTACCAAATATTGTAGGCAGTTACCACTTACTAATGGAATGAATATGTATGAAAATGACACATCTTCATTTGTTTTGCAACCGATAACCTTCAACAAAACCAGTAATTGTTTTTCAACAAAAAACATTGATTGTCATATATTTATGGAGATATACCTACTCATAAAATAAAAATTACAAAATGTTTATTTCTATAAATTTAATAATATTAACTATTACTACTTTACAGCTAAGTGCTAATACAGAATGTTCAAGTGCAAATTATGTCATACTTTCAAGCAAAAATGAGAAAATCTATACTTTTGTCTTGTTGGCCTAAAATTTTGTGATGTAAACAAAGTATTTTTTCTAACAAATGTTAAGGTGTGCTTTTGTCTACTCAAAATAGTGGATAAAGTAGCACTTTAACAAGGGTAGATAAAATAATACTTTAACAGCAAGGGTAGATAAAGTACAGTAATATTCATATAAATTTAATGGCATATATTATAAACTTTAACAGTGTTATTAATAACAATTGTACAATTAACAATTAACTTGGAATAGAACCACAATTTATATTAAATTTTAAAATTGTGCTTACATAATGATTTAATTTATAATTGCTTTCACTTATTTTTACCTTACGTCACCTACAGGTAAGGAAGGTGTTGTCTTTAGTCAATAAATTCGATGATGAGTTTTTAGTGAAATAGCACGTTTAAAGCTTCATTCGCAGCTACTTTTTTAATGCATAACGTTAATACATAGTGCTAATAGATAATGCATAACGAAGTTAGTTATATGGCAACGCACAGGACCATTCACAGCTAGTTTTAGTATTAACGCAAACTCCATACTTTTATCCATTATGCATTATGTATACTATTATTCACGAAAGATGACTATTCAAGGTCATTTGTTCAAAGAACGAATACACATCACTTTATATCAGTAGCTTAGCAACATTTTGTATTAGAAAGAGAAAGATTATTTGACCTATGTCTATTTAATTTATGTGGTGTGACAGATATACGTAAGTAGTGGCATTACTTTCTAACACATTATAAATAATAATGACATGTCGGAGAATTACAGATACCTAATTATCTACTACACTTTTTTTGCCCAGTGGCGTTGACATTTAAATCAAATTATTATTCCTCGGTTTATAAATTAAGCCTATGTTTTTGTATTTCGCAAAAACATAAGTGAAGAAGATAAATTTTTCAGAAATGCATTATTTAGAAAGAAACATAATTTTCAAATGAATTACTTTTATTTTTTCAGTTAAAATGTGTCCATAAATATTTCATGTTGCACGCCTATGAATACGAAATGCTATGAAGTTATATGCAAGTAATATTATATCAGACGGCTCACAAATGACCTTGAATAGTCATCTTTCGTGAATAATAGTTTATGAAGTAAATTTGTGACAGCTGTCAAAATGAATTTTCGAGAAATCTCAAAATCTTCAATGTTGAAGAAAACAAATAGCTACATCTAGTGCTACATTTGTAATACCATATGCTCAAATAAAATTAAACAAGGAAACACGTTTCAGCAATCTTTTCCAGCCATGAAAACTTCAATTCTGATAGGTAATTTGGAATAAATACAGATGTCAATCACCAATTAAATTTTGTTGCAGAAAACGTTACGCATTAGCACTTTGCATTAAAGTTATGTCTTATACATTATCATTACGCATTAAAAGTAGCTGTGAATGAAGCTTTAGTGCATAGAATACGATTTTACTATTTTCACACACACACACACACACATATATATATATATATATATATATATATATATATATATATATATATATATATATATATATACATACGTGTGTGTGTGTGTGTGTGTGTGTGTGTGTGTGTGTGTGTGTTGTGTGTGAGTGTGTTTGTGATGCGTGTGCGTGTGTGTGTGCGTGTGTGTGTGCGTGTTGGTGTGCGTATGGGTGTGTGTGTGTGGGTGTGTGTGTGTGGGTGTGTGTGTGTGGGTGTGTGTGTGTGGGTGTGTGTGGGTGTGTGTGGGTGTGTATGGGTGTGTGTGTGTGGGTGTGTGGGTGGGTGTGTGTGTGTCAATTGACATAGTATATTTGTGTTGTGATTTTACTCGAAATATAAGATATTTTTGCTCGAAACTTTCTGTATGGATTTTGTATAAAATGAATACAACTGTCGAAAGTGTACATACAAGAAATTTAGAATCTTTTGCAAGGAACTTTCTGTATGGATTTTATAGAAAATACATAGGCATTTACGAAAATTACCGGTAGATACCGCATCTACTGACTGTGTTCGAAAACACGAGTGGTAAAAAGTTACTGTGTTTGAAAATTGTACATTATCTACCAGATCCATCTACCGGATTCATGAAGAATCTAATCTCAAAAAGAAGGTAGTGATGCAAAGCGAAGTGCGCGCGTTGAAAGTTTGTTAACTATATCAAATTTCTAACCTGTTTCAAATTTTCAATTTTTTTTATAGGTTATGGATCTACCCTGTTTACCACTTGCGTTCTTAAAATATCGATTCCGGTAGCTACAACCTGATAAACAGCTGTTTACCGGTAACAGTTCACTGGTAGAATTTTCGTAAATGCCTCATATAGCTGACGGAAGATAATGCGCTGGCCACAGCAGATTTTTTAAATTTTATTTTCTACTATGTAATAGTTCAGTTGGTCACACAACTGATCCCGTCTCAGAAATTTATCAGTAAGGATAACGGGTGAGGAAAATTATTTATTTTAATTATGTGCAATATAAATGGAACTTGCATAAATGTCAGTCACTATTTGGCTCGACCAGAACTGAACGCTCAGGTGAAAAGAATACAACAACTGCCAATCTTCCTGCAGATCAGATAATATTTAATCAATGCTCATGCTTTGTCAAAACATTTTCATCCAAATAAATAATTTCTCCTTATCCATATTCACAGTAGATGAATAGCATTCCCTCGAGCATTCCTGAAAATCATTGTTTATAATGTGCAATAAAAATTCCTGACATTTATTCTCTCAGTTATAGATATTGCAGTTGTATTCTACCTGCGGCTATTGCGATCCTTGGGATTTTTCTTGCGTAGCCCGTGACATGAATACCTGCATTACCGACACAAGTTTATGATAAACACTGAAGAGGCTGCTGTTACTTTCACGGTGAGGTAAGCTTGCCCGCGACGTGGGAGACGAAGAAGGATATGGGTTGGGCCGGCAAGTACCCCCACTTCTACAGAGTATACACCCCTATTTACGAAATATTGAAGGGCGAGACAGGCTACAGGCTAGCACTTTCACTGTCCAAGCCTTATGACTCCTCAATAACGGTTTAAAATTCAGAATTACCATTCCGGCTATACATTTCAGAGGCTAAAAGAAAGAAATCATATACGTTTTTCTCTAAAACAGAATAACCATAATGTTTTTTATTAAAATTTAAATAAAAAGCTGCCTGTAGCTTATAGCAGGAAATGTTTTTTGATCATTATACCATGCAGTATACCACCACAAGACTGAATCTGATTTTTTTTACTACAATTACCATTTTCTAATAAAGATTAAATGCGTCAAGTATATTATTCTCAGAATTTATAGTACCTATGTGTACATATTGATTGAAGGTGACATATATTATTGTAACTCTGCCACTAACACAATGAAAATTCTTTCGAGGAATCAAGTCCCTTCGTTCTCTTTCTCATAGTAGCTAAGAATACTGATCTGCCGATAATATTCTCGGCGACGTGGGAGTTTTCCAGTGCATTGATTACTTCTTGGTTTCCGGATGGTACTGGAAAATCTATGTTTTATCTAATTATCTTTTTCGGCAAGTCAGGTTCTGTAGAGGCAACCTCACTGCAAATCTGTTTCCGGATATATTTCTGTCCCTGGCTGAGGTTTTCTGGTACCATTTTGGCACATGCCTTTTCATCGTTCTCTTGTCCGTACACATCCGTCAACAGTTTCAAACACTTACTCGGAGATTTTTTCAATTTTATAAAGAATTTCAGATTAATGCGCTGTTTATTTTTAAAATTAGACATGATTCCGGCAAAACGATCAAATACTTGTACTTGTATCTTTAATTATTACTGATAACTGACTGACTACTACAAGGGAAATAGGCTTATTCTCATCTGGCTCATGTCGATAAATTGACATATTTTAATAACATATTATTAATTTATTTTACACTTTTTCACAAAAAATTAGTCTGAAAAAATTTAATTTCGAGCAGCGGCCTCTTTACAATTCAAATAAAATCAAGTTACCTTATAGCCTCAGAAAATAGAACATAAAGAAATAAGAACAAAATCTGTTTATAAGTACTGTTTTTTATCTTATTGATAAATTTCTCTATTGATTAACAAAAAAATGAAAAAGTTTCGTGCTGGTGAAAATGCAGATTTGGTGTTTCGTTATGAATATTTGCAACGGTAATGGTATAGTTGTGCGTCCAAGAATGAATTTATATGAATTTAATCAGTAACTAGTTTTTACCTATTTTTTATTTTATTAGACACTGATTTTTTAAAAATTTAAATAACTAAAAAACTATTGCTTTTATCAAGTTGTAGCAAGAGTAACTTTTTTGTGTATTTTTGCAATGTTTGTAATATTTTATTAGTAAAAATCTGGCCAACACATAACCTCTCGCCAAATATTTTACCTGGTTGTACGCATAAAATACAAATACATATATTCTCACTACAAAATAATTCTCACATATATTTGCAAAATCTATGGGATATTTGAATATAAATTATGTACAATACATACATTTTTTTATCTTGTAATTTTCTTTTTCTACTTTTCTTTTCTTTTTTTTATATTTGTCATTTTTTCGCAAATTCCTTTTGTATTCTTTTTTACGTATATTCTTTTGCGTTGTTGCCTTTTTTTATTTTCATAATCTTCATAATGATATACAAATTTTTTTGATAGTGGCATACAAATATTTTTGACAGTGATGTGTCAATTACAAACATTTGAATTTCTTGCCTTGAAGTAGTTCGATCTGAGAATTTTTACATCAAATTATTTTATATGCATTTCTTTATCTCTAAATCTATAGAACATATAATAATAAATTTATATTTACCGAATAAAGAATTTAACGTTCTTTAATATAAGTATTTACATAAATTTTCGATAAATAATATTTAGATGATTTTTTTGTTGTAACTACTACTTCCGGTTGTCCAATTGTTACCAAAACTTAATTAACTCTTCCCATTATTGTTAGATTGAGGAATCCGTAGTTAAAAATGTCTTAAGTCTTATAGTATTTGAGAAATCGTGGATCCAACATCCACACACATCCACACACACATACGGACATCATCGAAAAAATGTTATAATCGGATTCTAGGGACCTTAAAACGTGCTTATTTACTAAAATCTGGATATGCGATTTTTAGCATGAATCCAATACCTCTCTTAGCGCGAGGTAAAAATGAAAAATAACAATGTAAAACTTGATATACAGAAACAGAAGAATGTATAAACATGTACCTAAATAAGTAGTATCCTCATACCAAGTTTTAAAATTTTAGTGCGACTAGTACCAAAATATTTAAAAAAGTGTCTGTTAAGGTGCACCTTCAAAGGGCTGTAACTCGATAACGCAACGTTTCCGTACATGTGTTTTAAAGTTTTTCGCTTTCTTTTGATCTGTAGTATCATCCATTAAAAAATAAAAAAACCGTAAACACTTGTATATTTTGGAAAATATTTCAAATTGAAATAATTGCAGGATCTAAAACGATTGCTACTTTCTGTGATGGAAGCATGGGAAGAAGTAAGAGGGGATGGAAGCATGGGAAGAAGTAAGAGGGGATGCTAAACCAATCACAAAATAGACGTTAAAACTGGGACGTACCCGTCCGTGAATTGTCTGCGAGAGACATCTAGTAAGGAAACTACACACTAAAATTTAATTAATTTTAAATTGTAATAACATTATATCACATTAATAAATTATCATTTTCTAAATTGAAATCTTTTTTAAACAGCATATATTAATAACTTATTAAGTCACATTTCAAAATTTCGTAATCCAAACCATAAAAAAATATACTTTAAAATTAAGAATTTGGAACTTAATTTATTTTGTTATAATTAACAATAATACAAATTTGGCTCAGTAGCGAACTTTTTACAGGTTTCCTTACATTGTGTGCAAAAGTAGAGCGAAATCGGTACAATAATATAGTCTCCACATTGTTACGAAATTAGTAAATATCGTCAAATTGACCTATTTTAATACCATATTACTCATTTATTTTAAATTATTTTTTAAAAAAGCCTCTGTAGCGAACTAAAGTCAACCTTCATTATTCATCATGCCAAATTTCAATAATTTATTATTTATAATAAAGTCACAGGACTATGGAGAAAAAGACACATTTCGAGCAGCAGCCTCTGAAAGGCTTTGGGCTATACAAGAGGCATGGTTTCTTTAACTCCATGTTTATTACCAATAAGGTAGACAGGGATAGAGATACTCAGGTCGGCATAAATGGACACCTGTTCGCAGAAAATTGGAGTGATATTGGAAAAAAAATTGTTATATCTTTAAAATTATCTCAAAAGTAGAACGATAAAAAGAGTTAAAAAGAAAATGTTCACCCTAAAATAGGAAGTTTAATATTTTTAATATATCGTTATGGTTAAATAAACTTCCATTTCTCAATACATTTAACTATTCATTATACGGATAATTTTCAAATGTATTAAAAATATAACATTTTTTCCTGTATGAAACAATTATTTAATATTGTTGATAACATTTTGCAAAGTGGAAACCGGTTCTGTACAATAGGAAAATATTTAAAAGGCCACATAATATTCTTATGAGTAATAATATTCAATGACCTCATGATTTTTTTTATATAAAATCCACCTTACCCATATACTAGTATCTTATGCTTTAATTAAATATACAGAAAGAAACCAGTATAACTTCATTTACAAAAGATGGACACACCGAAACTTTAATTATTTTAAATCCCATTATTTCTACATTACTATTTTTTAAATTTCCTACATATTTTTACCTTCCATTTTTTTAAGAATAAGCACATTTTATGATCTCTATGATACGATTCTACTATTTTTACGATATAGCCGTAGGTGCGTGTTTGCTAGTTTGCTCGCGTTTATGCGCGCGCGCGCGTATGTGTGTGTGTGCGTACGCGAGCGTGGTGTGTGTGTGTGAGAGTGTACGTGTGCGCGCGTGTTTGTGTTAAATTTATTCAATTTCGTATTAATAGATATATCCATGGAATCTGAACAAAAAGATAAACAAATGTTTGACATTACATATACGTGTCAAAATTCATCATAACCTATAACTTGTGCAAATTTTATTACATGTGTTATAATTTAATTAATTTAATTTTTAATCATCTTCTAATCTAACATAACACATTAATGGCCAGTTGGACCGCTTAATTGCATTGTTAACCATTGGTTAAATTGACAATATCGTATCGAAACGGAATGTCACATGAGTTATATATTACTGTTAAAATTTCGATACGCACTTTTTAAAATTTAACAATTTAATTGTATTTTCTTTTCAACTGTTATTACTGCCAGATTTGTGAAGGCAAAATACATAGGTATAATCTAAGATTAAAATAATAAATAACAATATAAATAATAAAACATTTAAATAAGTATGTATTTAAAGCAGTTTTTATGCATTTAAAATATATTTTTTACATTTATACATTTAATAGTTATTTATGATGTGTTAAAAGCAACATTTTATTTTGTGAGAAGAAAGTTTGGCACACGACGCAAAGCGAACAAAATCAAATCACTTTTAACACGTAGGTATATCATACACCATTTTTTTTACACATTCACTTTTCACACTAGTGTCAAAAGTAACAATGATCTGTCACTTTTAAAACTGGTGTCATAAAATGACATTTTTAACCCTAAAAACAAACATTAAAAAGCCCACTTTTAATAGATTTGTAGAAAAAGTATTTTATTCGGTCTAAATGACCGCATCGCGACTGTACCCGTTAATTTTAAATCTGCGAATTAACATCATACTCGTGTATCATACCTCGTGCGTTATAGATATTTTATTAAATTGCAGTGTCTTTACACGACCAACTAACTCCTCTCCATATAATAGTTTTGGGGGTGTAATGTTTTTGCTTCGCCACACGCGCACTAACCATTCAACTAATATTATACTTCTTATGTAAATCAAAAATAATAAATAAGTTCGATTTCCAATCAAAAAGAAAAATATTTCAATAAGGAAACCTTTTAAAGTTTAACAATTGTCGCTCACGTAATGTTTTCATATGCCATGCCAACTGTTGACGAGACATCAGCTCTGCATTTGTTCCGCATTTATGTTTTGTTTCTTAACTGGGCTTGCGTAACGTTAGCTCGCAACCAGCAAGAAGTTTTAGTTAGTAGGCCGCGAGATCTAAGATGTGGGATAATTGTACATATTACCACACTACTGCCCCTCTTGCATCGCCACTGTACTCTGACCAGGCAATCTTAAATAGACAACACAATCATTTGCATTCGGGAAGGAAAAGATAAATCAAATTTTAAAGATGTTTTTAACATCACAATTCAATTATATACATTGATTTTTTTAATCGATATTATCAAGCTGAGTCATTTTTTGCATATTTTGGTAATGACTACAATTAATATTTCTTTCGATAGCTGATGTTAAAGTGATTTTACCTACTCAAAATAGTAGATAAAGTAGCATTTTAACAACAAGGGTAAATAAAATACTTTAATTATTATTTATTTAAATACAAAATCCATAATAACCCACATAGGTACATACTGGGATTTTAAAATTGTGTTTATTTATAGTTAGTACATTTTATGTTTTTTCTTTCACATCTGCTACAGAAAAAAATGGAATTTTATACACAACGATAAATAATTCACTCATGAATTAAACTTTTCGCTCGTCGATAAAATATAATTTTATAGTCTTGTATAAAAAATAAATATTTTTCTACTCCCGCTTGAAAAACTTATCATATTTCTTCACAATCTGCAGAATGGAAATTTAGGCAATACTAGTTAACTGAACGAATATAATTTCATATTCATCCTAGGATGGATATCAAATCCACGAATCACAAATAACGTAAGTCGTGTAACCCAAGCAACTGTCTATTCATTTATTACAAGATTAAAAAGAAGAAAGGTATAAATGTCACATTTGACATTGCAATGTTGTCATTTAAATAAAAATATTTTCAGTATTGAAAGAGATTTTAATAATTTAATAACATTTAACTGAATTACATTATGAATTAATAGATTATATAAGTTGTAAGTATTCAAAAAGGACGTATATAAAAAATGAGAACCAGAACAGTATGAAATGTCACATTTGACAAGTCAATGTTATCTTTTTTAGATTTGGCAATAATTTCAGAATATAGAAGAAAAGTGTAAAACAAGTACCTACATAAAATGATATTAAAACTAATAATGTTCTATAAAATTTCAAATTTCTACAGTTCGTATTTTCCTTCTTTTCGTCAGTCGTAGAAAAAGTATGCTGTACAACTCGAGTGGAATGTCCATATATCGCCTTCGGATGATTGAGTGCGACGTCAACTTCATCCTCATGCGACATGAACATCATATCTACTCTTGTTGTAGACAGTACTACACTTCCTACGAGTGTTATGAAAATAGACATTTGCGCTCTCATTTGTTATCGTCTTAAAGTTGATGAATTTGAGGAGCAAGAAGCATAAACGAACTTTTTCGCTCGCTCGCAAAATAATGTGCAAAGTGTCACTTTACGAGCTGCAGCGAGAAATGCTGGAGATACTTTTGGTACATACCCTGCGCGAAATTTATTCCAAAATTTAAGTTAAAAAGAATATGCCAATAAATACTATTTAAGAGAAACTTGTAAAAGGCTCGGTAAAAGGGGAATTTTATCTTTTTCCATAATTAATTAATTTAAATCAATTTAGTCTATAGAGAGAGTATTTAATAAAGAAATCTTCCTTCATTTTAATGATCAATTCTAGTGCAACTAATTGAACAGAAAAAACTATTACTCAGAAACAAAAGAACCCGGAACAAACAATACACCATCGTACATACAGTTATTACAAACAAGCGTCAAATGTTGATGATAATAATTATTAAACAATTGCAATTAATCACAAAGTATGATGAAGGTTTTTTTTATAACCGTGTCGTGTAAGGTTGAAAATATTTTCTGTTTAGCTGAATTGTTTAATGGAAACGTCATTGAATTGCGCCTGAAAAATTGGGAATTAATCGCACAGCAACTTGATTAGAAAAAATAATTTTCTATAATGGCAAAATATGCATGTTTGTCTAATAAAAATTTTCCATTCGCCATAAAATAAATCAAATTAGCACTCAACACACTTTCCTTCCTTCATAACAAGTAAAAAACAATAGCAACAACCGATAACCACCGTTGTTTCTCTTGTTTTTACATAGTATATGGCTTGTTAACAATTTTATCACCATTTTCCGTGAGTTTCTAAGATGTTATAGCGTGTTATCAGTAACATACATTGCTTTAAATTTATTTAAATTCCGGGCGAGGAAAAAATACCGCACTAAATCAAGTTATGAAACGAAAACTTTACAGAGATTAAAAATTGTGTAACTATAAGATTGAAAAGAAATTTCTTAATTACTTATTAAAATGAGGTTACTGCGTACGGTTTATTATATAATTTCATATAAACATTTTTCACTTACATAAACTTCATATTATTTTGTATGTATATTGTATACTAATATATAATTGAAACTATATTAATATCAATATAGTAATTTTTGTTCATGTATAAATGTTTATTTAATGTTTAGTCTATGTGACAAGTAATTTAGATAAGCACAACTCTCATAATACCTAAATATATGTGTAGATGAGCTAATAAAAGTAAAGTAAATATATTTTGATATTATTTTCATTAAATACCGCGACACCAATCCATGAAACATTATAAAAATTGTTACGGAGCTTAAAACCTAACAAAAATGATAACTTCAATTAAATTCTCAATAAACACTAAACACTTACATAGGTAACCATGACGAAAACTAAACAAAAATTAAAATCTAACAAACAACAAACAGTATTTACGCAACATTTTCAAACATCTATTTGAACGGTGAACAAAAATTTGTGTAAATAAAAAATTACAAACAATCAACAAGTCATTGAAATCTCACAATAATATTAAAAGAAAAACAAAATGGCTGTAAAGATGCTTTTACTTTTCCTTTCCAATTTTACTCACCCGAATAAAACTTCTTTTCGGGAATTCTTCCTCATCGTCAATGATGCAAAGACTGTCCTCACTGCTCATGGTGTCACATCACATTAACAACACTTTTTATGGCACTTATTATTTTACATGAAACTTCTATTTACATGTTAATTTTACATAACTTAAAACTTGGAAATATCACTTATGACGAAAAAAACAAAGTCACGGACCGTTAAGAAATTAAGAAGCGAGTAATTATGTTCTGGAAGTAAGAGAGATTTCACTCGTTGACACACCCCCCTCAGCTGTTCAAGCATAACTGAACTGACGGCAACGGCTTTACCGCGTTCCGTGCAGTACCAGCTAACCAGGTATAACAATAGCGGACTCCCCTCCACAACAAACAGCATGACAGGTGACCAGTGTGTCACACACTACGATGAATTGACTCCGCAGAATAAATCTATTACTACTTTGAATTAGTCTACTTATATGGGGTTATCTGCCGGTTAAGCATTTTTATTTTTGAAATGTCATTTATTACATATTTTATAATTTTACATAGGTATGAAATGGATAATAATACTGTGTTTAATTCTTATTTTATTATACATGCTGTTAAATTATTTTTTTCTTTTTGAGGGTAGGACATTTCGATATGCTGGTTCTTAATCAAGAAGAATTTTTCTAAACTTCGGAAATTTATTTCTTATTATTTATTTAATTCTTATAGTGTACAATTTTAAGGTGCTGACTAATTTGTTGATCAGCAAAAAAGTTGCTGACTGGCTATTTAGAATTAATAAAATTGCTTTAAAATCAGTAATCTACCTTAAAACAACAATGGTCATCTTCCTGTAACGTATCAATCTTGTGCTCTCCTTCAGAGAGGTACTTTACTCTAGTGAAATAGAACAAAATTTTGCTGACTGGCTATTTAGAATTAATGGAATTGCTTTAAAATCAGTAATCTACCTTATAACAACAATGGTCAACTTTCTGTAACGTATCAATCTTGTGCTCTCCTTCAGAGAGGTACTATACTCTAGTGAAATATAACAAAATTTTGCTGACTGGCTATTTAGATTTAATGTAATTGCTTTAAAATCAGTAACCTACCTTATAACAACAATGGTCATCTTCCTGTAACGTATCAATCTTGTGCTCTCCGTCAGATCGGTACTTTACTCTAGTGAAATATAACACAAATTTGCTGACTGGCAATTGGTGAGAGGTTCCCATTTCCGGAAACTTTTGATATGGTGTTCAGTGCATATTTCTTAACAGGATTCCGTTTAAAAAGATTTATTGCAATTTATTTGAGGTTGTGGTCTTTTTACCTCTCGCTAAGAGAGGTATTGGTTTCATGCTAAAAATCGCACATCCAGATTTTAGTGAATAAGCACGTTTTTTTAAGATCCCTAGAATCCGATTTAACATTTTTACGATGTGTGTGTGTGTGTGTGTGTGTGTGTGTGTGTGTGTGTGTGTGCGTGTACGTGCCTGTGTGCGCGTGTGCTTGTGCGTATGCACGTGTGTGTGTGTGTGTGTGTGTGTGTGTGTATGTGTGTGTGTGTGTGTGTGTGTGGATGTTGGAAGTACGATATCTCAAAATCTATAAGATAAAAATCTGTTTTACTATGGATTCCTAAATTTAACATTAATGGAAAGAGTTGAACAGGTTTTGGTAACAAATGAATAACCGATAGTAGTACTTTCTTAAAACAATTCTTCTAAAAATTTTTTTAAAATATTTGTTCATTCAATTATTAAAGAACATTGCTTCATCTGAAACATTTTTTTTATATTTCCTACAGATAAAAGATATAATTATATAATATATGTATATTATAATCCATTGTAAAAAATCGCACAGTCCTAACAACAACGAGGAAACAAGATTATTCATATCTACGCTACATTAATGAATTGAATAGGTGCTGGGTTGACAAGTTTAAATGTTTGTAACTGACAGAAAAATGTCAATATCAAAAACTAACAGTTTTACTATAGAGTGCGTACACGTCACGTTGCCAACCATGTCAAAATCAGCTGAGTGGAAGTATATATATATATATATATATATATATATATATATATATATATATATATATATATATATATATATATATATATATATATACCGTGTGTCTGTCGTAAGGGTGTATATAGGAGATTAACATGGGAAATCAGTTTTTTGCAATGTCCTGCTCGCCTAATTATTTTAGGCAAAAATGTGTCAAATAAAAGTTTTAGGGCATAAAATTCTGCATCTAAGTCAATAAACAGAATTACCATTACATGTTTTATAACGACAGAAATTAATTATGAAAATGTCGAAAATTACGTTGAAAATATCGACAGCCATGGAATTGAACAAAAATTAAATAAATGCTTGACGTTTTATCTGTCAGTAAAGTAAATAACCTGTTTGACAATTTGGTTTGAAAAAACATCATTAATTATGGGAATAATAGAAATATTATACTGGATTAATAAATAAAGTTAAAAAATATAGTTTTCTTTACATAATTTGAATTTATTAAAAATTCTATATTGCGTAAAAAATTATGTATGATGCTGTGATGTATTCCCTACTCATTTCTAATTAATCTAGTACTACAGAATGGGTCTACACTTATTTCTAGCATTCTTTCTTCCAGTAACGCATGTTTTCCTGCTCGTCCTATATTCTGATTATGCGGCTAACGTATTTTTTGAAGACACATTAGCAGTCTTTTCAAATTTTGTCACGAATTTAGCAATTATGAAAACACGCTCTTCGTTAGTATAAATATTAATGTTTAAATAATTTCAGACAATAAAACTAGAGACAAAATCAAATTGTCAGAAACGTCAAATAAGTTAACTAATGTTGTGACAGATCAAACGTCATGCATTTATTTATTTTTTGTCTAATTCCATGGCTGTTGATATTTTCAACGTAATTTTCGACATTTTCATATTTAAATTCTGTCGTTACAAAGCAGGTAAAGGTAATTCTGTTTATTGATATAGATGCAGAATTTTGTGCCCTAAAACTTTTATTTGACGCGTTTTTGCTTAAAATAATTAGGCGAGCAGCAAATTTCAAAAAACTGATTTCCCATGTTAATGTCCTATGTACACCTTTAAGATAGACACACGGTATATATATATATATATATATATATATATATATATATATATATATATATATATATATATATATATATATATATATTTATATACCGGGTGTCTTAGGCCGACCGACACATGGGCGATTAACATGTAAAATTAGTTAATTGTGAATAGTATCTCCCCAGTGCAAGATATTAAGATGAAATTTTGCATGCTTATCCGGGGATACTATTTCTATGGATTTCAATTCAAATCAGTCAATTTACAAGTGTAATATTAGAATAAATTAAGAAAAATTGTAGAAGTACCATGAATGTTATTCATATCTTGAAAATAATAGTATCTAAGCAACAGCTCTGATAGAGTAGGGGTAACGTGTGCGCTTCACAATTTAGAGAGTCGGGTTCGAAACCAACCGACAGCAATATTTATTTTTTATTTTTTTCTTTTCAAAATAATTTTTATTATTAATATGTTTTTAATCTTTTATTAATATTTAATTTAATAAAGTGGATACACTGTACGTAGGTACGATTTAATATTTTTTAAATAAATAAATCTTGTTACGTACAATGTATCCACTTTATTAAATTAAATATTAATAAAAGATTAAAAACATATTAATAATAAAAATTATTTTGAAAAGAAAAAAATAAAAAATAAATATTGCTGTCGGTTGGTTTCGAACCCGACTCTCTAAATTGTGAAGCGCACACGTTACCCCTACTCTATCAGAGCTGTTGCTTAGATACTATTATTTTCAAGATATGAATAACATTCATGGTACTTCTACAATTTTTCTTAATTTATTCTAATATTACACTTGTAAATTGACTGATTTGAATTGAAATCCATAGAAATAGTATCCCCGGATAAGCATGCAAAATTTCATCTTAATATCTTGCACTGGGGAGATACTATTCACAATTAACTAATTTTACATGTTAATCGCCCATGTGTCGGTCGGCCTAAGACACCCGGTATATATATATATATATATATATATATATATATATATATATATATATATATATATATATATATATACAGGGTGTAAATGAAATAAGTGCATTAAATTTAACCAGTAATGTAACTCGACGAGAGCAACAATATTTCTTAATAACTTTTTCTCGAAATCGCATATTATTTTAGCATTTTTACCACCCCGTAAATTGACGAGTCGTTCCACGTATTTTTCTAATAATTGAATGCAGTAGCAATAGCTATGAAGAATTTTGTTTTAGCAATTGACAGTTTTGTCAGTTGTTGCAATTATATTTTGACATTAGTAATAAACTTGTTTTTCTACTCCCATGCGTGAAGTGGGTACTTCACGTATTAATTTTCATGTGTGAAGTTTGATTTTTTGAACACTGTGCGTGAAGTAACACTTCACGCACACTGTGCGTGAAGTAAATAATTCAGTTTAAAAACACACAATGAATATCAGTATATATAAGTAAATCATGTGATGGTAAATGGTCCGAAGAAATAACAACTTCATGAGAAATGTGTAATTAATTTATATAAATAAAATAAATTTTGTAATTCTAAATTTACAACTTTGTGTTAAATATAAATCTAAGTCCAATAAGCATTCAAAAGCAATAAATAAAAAATTTCTAAGCAATCTAATACAAATTTTATGATATTACGAGTTATAGCAATTACAAAATATAAAATTATTATATTTCCTTTTCATTATTTTAAATATTACAAAATGACTTGTGTTTTAATAAAACAAAGCTGTTAAACCCCTGTACCGTTGGTAAACATGGTTACACAAGTCGATAATGCAGAGGTTTTACGTTAAAAGAATGACAATGTGAAGAAAAAATTATATTTTATTGCAAGGTCGTAGAAAAAGTATAGTATGTAACACGTGTGTGAAGCCTATTTTACATTCGGGTGGTTTGCAACACTCGCCTTCGGCTCGTGTCGCAATCTCCACCCTCATGTAAAAACTTCAGCTTCACACACTTGCCACATAATATACTATTATGAGGTAAAATTCTGTCAAAATGCTTACGTTTACAAATAGGGAGTACACAGATATTGTAATTACTTACCTATGGTTTATTTATTTATTCGTATCTTTACTACATTCTAATTTGTGGTTGATATGAAGACAGTATTATAATGTTGCCAACGCATTTAGACGGAGCGTTTCCAAATCATACTGTTCCTAATATTCGCACATTTGTTCATCTTGTACAACTTTATCACAATACGAAGTGTCACATATGACAATTTTAAATAAAGTAACAGATGTATTCATATCATGTGCAAAAATATCAATGTTTTCAGCAGACTTCGATTTTGGGAATGGCTCATAATGTTCATTAATGAGACTGAATTTACTTGGGAAAGTGTCTTTCTTATGCAAAATACACATTTCAACAGACGAAAAGCTGTAAAAATTTTCATTAAAAAACGTTTGAGCGGGAACAATAAATGGACCACTAATTATTGGTACTCATGTACCTCGTTTAAATGGACAAAAGTTTGTACTCACATTTTTTGAAAAACGTATTTGAACTATTATGATTTGTCGAATATAAATAATCATCTCATAACCTAATAACTATGCTTCTGCTCTTCATCGATACCTCTTACCCCTCGTTCCTCCTTGTCTTCCTTTATTCACAGGTGAAAAAGCCTGGTTTAATTCAGAACTTTATAATTTTGTTATCCAAAATTTAAATTTCTTTATTTTAAAAATAGTACTATTACGAATTAATTAATAATAAATGTTATTTCCGTTGATTCGTTTATTAATTACTGTGACTGCAAGTGTAACCGATAACCGATAATTTTTGAGCTGTTAGTATCCCACTTGAATACGACAGCTGACGACAAGCCATTTGTTCTCCATCGGCGCGCACCGAAATATGCAGCAAATCTTTAAAGAATTTTAACTCAAAATCTAAAAGACTTAGAAAAAAAGTTATTAAGAAATATTGTTGCTCTCGTCGAGTTACATTACTGGTTAAATTTAATGCATTTATTTCATTTACAACCTGTATATATATATATATATATATATATATATATATATATATATATATATATATATATATATATATATATATATATATATATATAAGAAATATCGCTAATCCCTTCAATGAATGGGAAGAATCTTGAACATTTCAGGAGAGAAGGAAAAAGTTCTTCAAGGAGAGAAAGGTAGAATAGATATGATTAGAATAGGATAGAATAGTGTGACGTCAGAATATAGCGCGAAATATGAAGGACTGTCCTAAGCAAAAACTATACTTTCAAAATAGACTCTATTCACAAAATACATACGGGTCAGAATTTAAATGCTTGTAATTTGATGCTGATATTATTGTTATTATGAAAAAGTTAACTTTTAGATATTAATAACATCAAATTATAAACATTTTTCTATTACTTTGTAATACAATATTTACACATTATAAATAACAAAGGTTTTATTTCAAATTGAAATCAACTCTGCACCATCTCACACATTCTGTACTACAGAGTATCAAGTTTGCGCAGCTCCAAACATATCTGAGAGTTTACCGACATACCGACTGAGATCTTGTTTGTTAGTATTTTTAAGCGTTTTCAAATCACTTCTTTTCAGATCTTTAGATTTCTTCTTTTTAAGTTTAAAGTACGTAAGTAACTCTGCCTCTCCACTTTAATATATTAATAATATGGCGTGTTCTTAGGGTAATGTAACCTAAAAATGGGTCTCTGTATTTCAAACGGGCTCTTCCGGCCGCTTCACGCAATGTTTCACGAACATGTTCAAGATTGAACGAATATGTAGTTCTATGCAAAGTTTTTTAAAACTTAAATAGAATCATTGTTATTGTAGATTACGATAATATGTTTTGTTTAATTGAAAGGGTCATATTCAAACTTAATTGAATGATAGCTTAAATAGCTTACTTTTCTTAATTAAGTAAGATATTAGCGACGGCGACGAAATGAATTGTTTAAAATTCTAGTTCTTATTTGCTGTCGCTATAAGGGTCACTTTGAAAGACAAGATTATTGGTAGGACAGTGTTTTAAATGAAGCGCGCACCATTTGACGTAATTACTGAACTACCCTATTACTTGTGTGTACAAGAAATGTCAAATTCGATACTTATGTAATATAAAATGGGCATGGCGAGAGGTTATGTGCTGGTCGGCATATTGTGAGGGTCACTATAGAGTCGTTCAGTTACCCTGTGGAAACGTCACTGTAATATGGACTATTCATATTTTCCTCATAAGTACGTGATTATTAAATTAATTTTAATTATAATAATGCCATAATTCACTTGAGTAAAGTACCTCTATGAAGGAGAGCACAATATTGATACGTTACAGGAAGATGACCATTGTTGTTTTAAGCTAGATTACTGATTTTAAAGCAATTCCAATAATTCTAAATAGCCAGTCAGCAAAATTTTGTTATATTTCACTAGAGTAAAGTACCTCTCTGAAGGGGACCACAAGATTGATACGTTACAGGAAGACGACCATTGTTGCTATAAGGTGGATTACTGATTTTAAAGCAATTCCATTAATTCTAAATAGCCAGTCAGCAAAATTTTGTTATATTTCACTAGAGTATAATATCTCTCTGAAGGAGAGCACAAGATTGATACGTTACAGGAAGATGACCATTGTTGATTTAAGCTAGATTACTGATTTTCAAGCAATTCCATTAATTCTAAATAGCCAGTCAGCAAAATTTTGTTATATTTCACTAGAGTATAGTACCTCTCTGAAGGAGAGCACAAGATTGATACATTACGAGAAGATGACCATTGTTGTTTTATGTTAGATTATTGTTTTTAAAGCAATTCCATTAATTCTAAAGAGCCAGTCAGCAAAATTTTGTTATATTTCACTAGAGTATAGTACCTCTCTGAAGGAGAGCACAAGATTGATACGTTACAGGAAGATGACCATTGTTGTTTTAAGGTAGATTACTGATTTTCAAGCAATTCCATTAATTCTAAGTAGCCAGTGAGCAAAATTTTGTTATATTTCACTGAAGTAAAGTACCTCTCTGAAGGGGAGCACAAGATTGATACGTTACAGTCAGTTAATAAAAATTTCGTGTAGGCCAGTGGCACTAAAAATGTACACTTGAAGAATTAAATTTAAAAAAATTTAAATAATTTTCCGAATTTTTGAAAATTATTTTTTGATTGAGAATCAACGCACTAAAAATACCCGCAAGGAATTTTGTTTTTTCACAGGAAAAAACCGGAAATTTCTTCAGTTACGATTTGCGGGGATAAAATAACTTGAATGAATTTTTTTGAATTTGTTTTTCTGATAAATTATATCTTGACGCCTGTTCTTTTGCTTTGCTTGTTTGTGCCTGTCTGTTACCTACTCCTAGTCTTACCTAAATTTCCTTAGTAATTTCCGGGAATTTTCCCTCATCATTCAAATTCGGGAATTGACCCAACCATTATCTAGACATAATTTTTAAAAACTACCCTTTTTAACATCCTGTATACATATAATCAAACAGATGATAATCTATAATTTTTTTGTCATTTCTTTCTTAATAATTACATATTTTTCGCCACAATAAATTAATAATTCAATTTTTATTCATGTTTATAACAAATGAATGTAGGCAAATGTTATATCATTGCAAATTTTAAAAAGATGACTATTTCAGTATAGGTTCCTATTTAAAAAATAGTGAAGTCTCGGCTTGCCATATCTGGTGAGTACGACGGGTGTTCTATTTTTTATCATATTTTCACTCAACGATATTTAAAAGTTATTAACTAAGTTTTAACTAACATAGCTTTTGCAAATTAATTTCAACACATATAAATTGATAAATCACTGTTTAAAATTATAGTACATATTTTGTTTTCTACGGCTATTTTATTTTCTTGTTGCTAATAACGCTATCTATACTCAATTTGGTTTAAAATTGCAGTGGTGGTCGGAGCTTAAGGTGAAACCTGACAGTCGTATGATGCAGTGCTGGTTGCAAAGATTAGGGAAACTTTAAAATCGAAATATTATTTTAATCTTATAATATTTTTAGTAAACTAAACTCAAATAAATTGTAAAATTATCAATATTATTAAAATTTGTCAAAATTTATTATAAAAATTTGTAGTTAATGTAATAAAATTGCAATTTTATTACAAAATCGTAAATTACACAAATTTCACCCTAGATATTTTTTTTAAAAAAACATATATAATAGCAATTTATTCATGGATTATACACAACAAATTTTAAAAATTTTGATCTTCTAAAAGGTATTGAAAATAAATAAAAAACTAAATTTTATTTATTTTCAATACCTTTTAGAAGATTAAAAATTTTAAAATTTGTTGTGTATAATCCATGAATACATTGCTATTATATACGTTTTTTTTAAAAAAAATATCTAGGGTGAAATTTGTGTAATTTACGATTTTGTAATAAAATTTCAATTTTATTACATTAACTACAAATTTTTATAATAAATTTTGACAAATTTTAATAATATTGATAATTTTACAATTTATTTGAGTTTAGTTTACTGAAAATATTATAAGATTAAAATAATATTTCGATTTTAAAGTTTCCCTAATCGCTGCAACCAGCACTGCATCATACGACTGTCAGGTTTCACCTTAACCGATTTACGCAGCAACATTTTAATGTTACATACGAATCTAAACTTCCTTCCAAATTAGACAAGAAGACAGTGTGGGCTTCCAAAACTTGGGTTCTAATTTATGAGGCACCGTTTGTTTCATTAACAAAACGATGGTATGTAAATAATTAATATATTTGAATACGATAAATAAAAACGTTTATGAACTATAATTTTTGCGATAAATAATATAAAAAAAAATTGACAAATAAATATTTTATATTTCCGGTAAATAATTTATTTTGCAATAAATAAATATATTTTTAATAAATACAGGGTGTTCATATTGTAACGTGTGAGCCCCGCTGCTACGCTGAACAAGCGTCTAAGTATAGCAATGACGCAATCGCGCTAGCAGCCGGGCTACGTAACAAACAAACCGCGACATGTTTAATTACTTCTGGTCGCCTGAACCTTTTGTGTTCATTGTTATTATGCGGTCGAACATTCTAGAGCTCTCTGGATGTAAATGGCAGCTGTATAAAAGGGACGAAGCTATGCTCGGGAGTTAGTTAGTTCAGTTGAGTCCCTAATCACACAACATTAGATATGTGATCGGGGGTTGACGTACATAGTCAGCTGAGTTAATAACATAGTTCAGTTCCATTAGTGAAGACCAGACACTTACATTAGTGCAGTTAGTTAGTTAGTTAGTTAGTTAGTTAGTTAGTTAGTTAGTTACATGGAGAGACATATAGAGACATTCACATAGAGTGTTAGTGAAGCACAGCAGTATCGTGGTGAGCGTATGCAGTATAGTGTCGAGTGGAGGACTCGGGAAGTTACTGGTTAACTGGGATAGCTGTGGATGTGAATACTCGTTAGTGTTGACGTGTATTGGGAAGTTATAGTGTACAAGGACAGTAACGGCGAGGCGGGAAGTTACTGATATACCGATATAACTGTGGAAGTGAATATTCTGTAATATTGTAGAATATTGGGAAGCTAGGTATACGGGGACAGTAACGGCTAGTGAAAGTGGATACTCGGCAGTGGTGTTGAAGAATTGTGGCATACGGACAGTCGGTGATACTGGATCTGTGGAAGAGAGAGAGAGAAAGTTACATAAATAGACAGATAGTGAGGTCTTTCACCTCACTGTGTGACTTCTGTCCGAGCGGTTGAATATACAGACACTGTTGTGTCAGTTGAGTATATAGACGCTGTGGAGGCCGGTAGGCGGACGGGTGATATAAATAGTGGAAATAAATAATTAGTAATATCGTAGAAATATACAGTAGTATTAATTGGTCAAATAAATAAATAGTGTTAATGTTATCTAATTAATTATAGTTTTAGTCTTAATTAGTTTTTAATAATTGTTTAATATTAGTAATAGTAATTTTCATTATAGTTAATTAACACTTATTTTAATTAAAAATAATTGTCTAATATTTACATTTCGCCCACATAAATAAAAACGTTACTGTATTAAATGGGCCTGCATTGCTATCACAAGAACTATAGGAGCTACAAAAACGGTTAAATGGGCAAACAATTTCTATTTTACAAGACAAATTTAGAAAAGAATTTTTTTTCGACCAATGGTTCTCATAATACGGGACCTAACTTTTTTTTTCTAAATTGAATTTTTTATTTGCTCATTCCTTACTAAATTTAATTCTGAATTTATTAATATAATATTTTATACCTTCATATATTATGTATAACGATTTTTTTGAGAAAAATACCCAAATAACACTGACCAACGGTCGACCAAAAAGTGACGTCGATTATAGGTTGAATTTAAGTCATATGCGGCCGTCTAATTTGACGTGTATGCGAGGGCACTGCGACGTTGATTATTGGTCTGAAATAGGACTATTTAGACGTCTATGTGACGGCACTGCGACATAGATTTTTGGTCTGAAATAGGACAATTTAGACGTCAGATAGGTGTCGCTATAACGACCATGTGACGACTTTATATGGTCATAATTAGATTTATTTAAACCTTTGTCACACGTCTAATTTGACGTCTTTGCGACGATTATTTTTACTTTATTTTTAATATTACTAAAAATTCATATTTTAATTTTAAATTTATTTAATTTGGCAACTTATAATTGTTTATAACACACGAAGGTGTATATTATTTTTATTTAAATATCAAAGTGATATTTTTTTTAATCCAATAATATAAACAATAATTTTTAAAATTCGAAAAAATGTAATATAAATCAAATTTAATATACATTTTTATTTAATTATGGTTATCCGTCATCGTCACCGAAATGGATAAGCCGTGATGATATTTATGTTTTATTTATTTAAAACATATTTACATTTATATAATTATATACATATGCCTGTGAAAAAGAAACATTTTATATCTGTTATATTTGTGGTACAAAAATGAAAGTATATATTGGAAATTTTAATTTTTAACATTTTAAACACTAATAATGCTTCTAAAGTAAATTTTAAATCTTACAAGAAATGTTATTAAAAGAGAATGTATAAAGGGATCTTTGAGTTTTGTATTTACAACTTTCCTCTGAAATTAATAGGATCTAAAATAAAAAAATAAATTGTATTTTCTACATGACAGATTTCCAAACAGACCCTCCATGAATAAAACAATACTATGCAGCATGTCACCAAAATGGCTATACTGTTGCTTGTGTAGGCAAACATTGGTGTTGTTTGTTCAATGAATAACACTGTCGAGTCTTGTCTGTATATTTATTCCAGTAAATATATGTACAGTTTAAAATGAAAATAGTTCTCAATACACTCAAATAAACTGTTTTTGACAAAATTACAAAATAAGCTTCTACTTAAGGCGTGGTTGCTCTAACGTGAAACTTGTTACAAAATCTCTTCTTTTTCTTCTCCATCTGGGTGCGTTCGGACGCCGTCTCTTTTTACCTCTCGCTAAGAGAGGTAGTGTATTCATGCTAAAAATCGCATATCCAGATTTAAGTGAATAAGCACGTTTTAAGGTCCCTAGAATCCGATTATAACATTTTTACGATGATGTCCGTATGTGTGTGGATGTTGTATTCACGATTTCCCAAATACTATAAAACTTAAGACATTCTTAACTACGGATTCCTCAATCTAACAATAATGGAAAGAGTTGATTAAGTATTGGTAACAATTGGACAATCGGAAGTAGTAGTTACAAAAAAAATCATCTAAATATTATTTATCGAAAATTTATGTAAATACTTATATTAAAGAATGTTAAATTCTTTATTCGATAAATATAAATTCATTATTATATCTTCTATAGATTTAGAGATAAAGAAATGCATATAAAATAATTTGATGTAAAAATTCTCAGATCAAACTACTTCAAGGCAAGAAATTCAAATGTTTGTAATTGACACATAAATGTCACTGTCAAAAATATGTGTATGCCATTGTCAAAAATATTTGTACATTATTATGAAGATTATGAAAATAAAAAAGTCAATAACGCAAAAGAATATACGTAAAAAAGAATATAAAAGGAATTTGCAAAAAAATGACGAATATAAAGAAAAAGAAACGGAAAGTAAAAGAAGAAAATTTCAGGATATTGAACATAAAGAAAATGTATGTATTGTACATAACTTATATTAAAATATCCCATAGATTTTGCACATATATGTGAGAATTATTTTGAGTGAGACATGAATATATGTATTTGTATTTAAAAATATTTTTCGTTTTATGCGTACAACCAGGTAAAATATCTGGCGAGAGGTTATGTGCTGGCCACATCAGATTTTTAAGGTTGCACTCATTACATTCCTCCCGCCCAAGTTTTCCTTTCTTCAGGGAAGGAAACTTAAAAATCTATATTCGGAATAGCTGCAGAAAACAAATCTAATTTTTGCGGACGTTTCACCAGACGACCTCTACGGCTAGTTCTTGAAAATGATATTTTCGGCTGCCCATCAGCATGAACTTCTTAGTCATCTTCTTCCTTTTCATTAATTTGGTGCGACGCCTGGTGTGATTCATATTCTTTAGTTGTATAATCTTCATCTATGACTTCCAAAGCATACAATCTCTGAATCGGACGCAAGAATTCTCCCGTTGAACTTCTTACTTTCACTAATCTTACTTCCCCATCGGATCCAGGAATTAGATCAGTTACTTTAGCCAACGGCCAATTAATTTTCTTAGCATTGTCGCTGCTTCAAGTACTATTTCTCCGACTTTAATCGTCTTAGTTTCTTTCTTCTTTGAGTTTTGGATCAGTTGTCCTAGATACTCAACTCTAAATCGTTGTCTTAGAGCTTCACTCAATTTTTGTGGGTATTGTACCCTTTTATTCAGACTCATATGGTTTACTGCATCACAATCAGGTACACATGTCTCAGGTATATCTTGGATGAACATACTTGGGATTAACGGTGTGAAATCTCGAGGATTTTCAGAAATATATGACAATGGTCTACTGTTTACAATGGTTTCACAGTCACAAATTACAGTAACTAATTCTTCATATGTAAGCGCCGCTCGGCCTAATACTTTCTTCAATAATTGCTTGATTATTCTTATGATGCGCTCCCACCATCCGCCCCACCAGGAAGCTGTAGGAGGGTTGAATTTCTACTGTACTTGTCGAGCTGAACTGTACTGCGTAATTTCGTCCCAATTCAATGCCTTGAACAAATTATGGGCACCAACAAAATTCGTGTCGTTGTCGCTATATACTTTGGCTGGTCTACCTCTTCTGGCAATGAAGCGTCGAAATGATTGTAAAAAGGCTTCAGTTCTCAAGGATGACAACAGTTCAAGATGTATCGCTCTATACACTGCGCAAGTATATAGACAAATCCATACCTTCTGATTTCCTCTGATGAATAATGGCCCAGCTAAATCTATGCCGGTGATCTCAAAAGCACGAGCATCTCTAACTCTATCTTCAGGTAGTGGCGGTGGATAAGTATTCAAGGACTTGCTGTCATATCTTCTGCATATGACACATTTCGATACTACTCGACGAATTGCTCTCCGGCCTTTTATTATCCAAAATTTTTCTCTAAGTTTGCTTAACAATAACTGACCTCTAGCATGACATATAGTATTCTCATGTTCTTGCCGTATTAACATATAAACTATAGGATGTTTCGCAGGCAATAGCATAGGGTGTACAAATTCCCAATCATCTTCACGGGCTAGAATTTTCGTTTTCAATCTTAAAACTCCATTGTAATCTTTATATGGTTGTAATGACTTCATATTCCTGTCATTTTCACCCTCGATACATTGATGTTGAATCAAGCTAATAACAGTCTTCTCTGCTCCTTGAATTTCTTTTGCAGTTAATTCACCGCTTGTCTTTTCTGCGTTAAGACAGTTATTCTTGAATCGACATATCCAACCCATAAGTCTGATATTATTCTGATACTTGGGAAAATATTTATGAAAGCAATCTGTAGACTCAGAATCTTCCTTTGACGCCAACAACGTGGATACTATAGTCTTCTTTCGTTCTTTGTTGACTTCTTCTTCATCGTACTCCGTGTCTCTAGTTGGCCACTCTGAATACGATTGATGAAGCCAACTCGGACCTTCCAACCATTACGACTCGAGGAGTAGCTTGACTTGACATCCTCTTGATGGCAAGCCAGCTGGATTCAAGTAATCAGGAACATGTTTTCAGCCTTCTCTTGGCGTTAATTTTACTATTTCTTCTACTCGATTTCTTACAAACGTTCCCCAAATTATTTCTCGTTGTATCCAGGCTATAACTGTTGACGAATCGCTCCAAAAATGAGCAGTTAGCTTTGACATGATGGAATCAGTCGCAATATCGACATACAATCGAGCTCCTATCGTCGAAACAAGCAACTCTAGTCGAGGAATTGATATTTCTTTGGTTGGTTCAATTCTTGTTCGAGCTTGTATTAACTGAATTTTCACAACTTCGTTTGATTATATTCTTAAAAATATTGCAACGACATAAGCAAATTTGCTAGCATCTGTGAATACGTGTATTGAAGAAGTACTTTCATTTATTTTACTAAACCAACGTGGAATCTTCACATCGCGTAAATGTCTTGAATCTTCAACCCATTTTAAAAATTCCTTTCTTATTTCAGGACACACTTCTGTATCCCATTTCAGTTTTTCTTCCCAAATTCTCCTCAATAATAATTTAGGACCTAAACTCACCGGACATGAAAATCCAATTGGATCGTATATTTTATGAGCTGCTGATAAAATTACTCTTTTAGCAACTTTCTCTGGTCTTTCAAATTCCAAACATTCTGGATTTATGTACAACACGTCCGTGGTCCTTTTCCATTGTAACCCCAACACTGCAGAGGTATTCGTAGGGAACACATCGACTTCGGAGTTGAACTCCCAATTGCGCAAATCAAATTTTGCTTCTGACATTACTTCACGTGCTTCTTTTATGAAGACGTTCACCTCTTCTTTGTTACCCACACTTGTCACGGTATTATCTACATACATGCCTTCCATGAGTCTTTCAATTGTTTCTTGTGAGTAATTAACTTTTCCATCATTCCATCTTTCAAGGCACTTCTCCAAGTGATGCTCAATAATTTCTCCTAATAGGAACGGGCTGCAAGTTACACCAAATACCCCTCTAGTGTGTCTAAAAGTCTAGATATTTCGCCCAAAATCTTCGCTCCATAAAAAACGTAAATAGTTACGATCATTTTTACATAAACTTATTTGTAAGAACGCTTTGCGTATGTCAGCGATCACACTGATTTCGTTAAGTCGAAATTTTATCAACAATTTCGGAATATTTTCCATCAAGTTACTCCCTTTTTCGAGACATTGATTCAGTGATGGTGCTCTCGGCTCCTTGGCGCTAGCGTCGAATACTGGACGGATTTTGGTAGTGGTACTACTACTTTTGACCACATTTCGATGAGGTAAGTAATGTCCCGATTCTGTATCTTCTTCTTTTGGAACCTCTTCAATGATTCCCTCATCCAACCATTCTTGTAGTACCCCTCTGTACGCGTCGTACATATCATCGTTCTTTAGTTTTTCCAGTAGTTTCTGTAATCGATTCACAGCTATTATCGACCGTCTGCAGTTGTACATACGGTTTCCATGAAATGCTTTTTAGTCATGTTGTCCAGTTCCGTTCTACATCGTCTCTCTATTGGATCTTCAATACCAAGAACATCCAACTTCCACAAATTTGAAATATCGGTTTCATTACCAACTAGTAGCGTAGATACTATTGAAGTACTGGTATTTGTTATTTGAGTTTGAGCCTTTCCTGCAATTGTCCATCCTAAGTATGTTTCTATTGCAACCACACCATTTATTTATTTATTTATTTAATCAAAACTATCCTACAGGACGAGCCCAATACGGATAGTGGTACAAAAATACAAAACAAGATAAGTCAAAACAGAACATTACGAGCTCAAAGTATTGCGCAAAACATTGTAATTCAAACGAAATATGTCTAAATCGGAAAATGTCTTATTGTAAAGAGCACACATACGGAAAAGTGGGGAAGACATGAGCAGATTGGTACGGGAGAAAGGGAGATAAAAAGTGGAGTAGAAGCGAGTAGAGATAGAGGGGGCATGGAAATTTAGTAGAGCAAGACAGCGGGGATCAATAAGACTGAATAAGGCATATTTCTCTCAGGGTAGGATTTATGGATTTTGAAATAAATAAATTTAAGAAATTTTTTTTGAACTGTTTCCTGCAGATCTTGGTTAGTTTCGTAAACAGGATTCCAAATTATGCTGCAATATTCCAATTTGGATCTAATGAAAGAATAAAACAGTGTAAAAATAGCAGATATAGTATACCATACCATTTGTTAAAATGTGTTGTTTTCCAGTCAACAGTCGACCAGCAACATCAGCGCCAATGAGTACTTCAATACTTTCGTTACTATCTCCTACATCTGTTAAATGTATCTTATTATGCCGTAGTTCTTCAATCCATGGCCCATCTTTTATATGATTAACAGTAGTACATATTACTGGTTGATCCAAAACTTGAAAATGACATTTGTAAGTGCCATATACGCTGCTTAATTTTAACATATAGCAATTATGAGTTTGTAAATTGTTCTTCGCTCCACCAAATAAGCCATGTCTTAACTTTTCTTGACCAATTGTTTGATACTTCATTTCTGTTAAGGTTTTCTTTAAAATATATGATCTTTGCGATCCCATGTCAATAATAGCTCGGACTGTTCGCTGTGTATCTTCACCTCTGATTACTACCTTTAAAGTCTGTAAAAATACATCGTGCGTACTAGTAAAATTCGATAAGGCTGTGCTGGTTACTTCTTTGGGATTGCTGTCAGTAGTGGCAGGCTTTGTCCTCTTCTTTTCCTGTCCAAAGCACATCACGTCATAGTGCCTCTTCGAACAAATTTTACATTCTATTGTGCTTCCACATTTCCTGCTGATATGTCCAGTCTCCAGACATGCAAAGCAACATCTCTTCTTAGTTAAAATGTTACTCTGTTCTTCATACGATAATCGCCCTGCGTCTGCACAATCTTTACTAGCATGACTTTTGTTGCAAAATACACAACCCTTTTCTTTTGTATTCAAAAGTCCGACTGCTGTTGGAACTTCTTCTTTAGTAGGGATCTTTCTCTTCACTTGCTCCACGCCAAAACCAGTCTTAGCCAAAGAAACTCTTTCTTCATTTTCAATATCTTTCTTTAAGAAATGCATGAGTTTATTTAACCTTGTATTGCGATCTGTTGTGCTTGCATTTTCCTCTATTTCTTCCTTGACTATTATATCTTCAATGGAGCTTGCACTTCTTTGCCAGATCCGTAAGATATCTTCTGGGAGTGAAGACTCGACTAAAGGATACAGCATAGCATCGAACTTGTCGTCCGTAATACCCAGAGACTCCAAAGAGCTCAAGTGAGATTCCAACTGGCCATACAACGGAGCAATGGACATTTTTTCGGCTGTGCGGCAAACATTTTTCAGCACCAGCCTCCACGAGCATCTCTTCTCTGCCAAATCGAGCTTTAAGACTCTCTATAGCCTTTTTGTAATTTTCATCAGTGGCAGGGAAGCTTTCAATAAGTGCTCACGCTCGTGAACCTACAACAGTGCACTGCCTTAAATATTGGAACTTTTCCACAGCTGGAACTAACTCGTCCTCATGAATTTGTTTAAACTGGTTCCAGAACGGAAACCATTCCTTCAATTCTCCATTAAATTTTGTCAGTTCCAGTTGCGGGAACTTAAATCTACGTTTAGTAATAGTTTTATTGTTAGTACAGCTAGTACCACTTGCATTATCCGTCCTTTCAAATTTTTTTATAATAGCGAGTTCTAATTTCTTGAAACTTAAACAATACTTATCTTTGGTATCGTATTCCTCTTCAAATACAGCTTCCGCAGCATTTTCTTCGAACATAATGCTTAAAATTTCTTCGGTCAGAGCGACGATTTCACCATGTCTCTCTCTAAGTACCTCACACGACGCCTTGATGTCGATTTCATCTGGATTGTCTTCGTGGAGAATTTGTTTATCTTCTTTTGCAATTTAGTAAAAGTGGTTCTCAACACGGTGCGATTTTTCACTAATTTCGCTTTATCCATGCTTGTTTTCAATTTGACTGACTCACACCAAATTTTACGCAATGTCCTTTCACGGTCGCCAAATGTTGTTTGTTCAATGAATAACATTGTCGAGTCTCGTCTGTATATTTATTCCAGTAAAAATATGTACAGTTTAAAATGAAAATAGTTCTCAATACACTCAAAAAAACTGTTTTTGACAAAATTACAAAATAAGCTTCTACATAAGGGGTGGCTGTTCTAACGTGAAACTTGTTGCAAAATCTCTTCTTTTTCTTCTCCATCCGGGTGCATTCAGACGCCGTCTCTTTTCGGTTGTCTTTTTTAGGTTGCATTCATTACATTGGTAAACATATCGATTGAACTGAAACTTAAACTACTTTATAATTAATAATAAGATTATACAGTTCTCAAAGGAACTATTACTGGGCAAAGATAAGTTAATGTATAACAAACAGTTATTATTTTATCTATTATTGTTACATATTAATTTGAATACCTGCCAAGAATAGTTATTGATAATTTTCATGACAAAATTGTATTTTTTGCTTTTAACAGCTAATGCATCCAATGATCCGGAAATTTTGCTAAATTTTCGTATATTCTTCTAATCTCCTTTTCCTTGTTAATTAATTTGATTTTTTATGAATATTTCATTTCAGGAATTCTATATAGGTTTAATATTTTATTGTATTTTTTATTTAAATTTTTGTCATACAATATAGATAATTCACAAATAAATTGTTTATTTTTCCTTGTAATCCTACCTATTTAAGTTATTTTCGGCATATATCCGAGGTCTATCTACACGTCGAAATAACATCTTAAAAAGACGTCGAAACACCGTCTTAAAATGTCGTCTAGGCAACGTCTAAAAATGACGCGAAAACAATATCTTAAAATGACATCTAAACAAGTCTTATATTGACGTCTAAACAACGTCTTAAAATGACGTTTAAACAACGTCTGAAAATGATGTCTAAACCACGTCTGAATATGACGTCGAAAGTACGTCTTAAAATTACGTCGCACAGCTCCACGCTGGGACGTCTTCAAGACGACTATATGACGTGAATTAGGACGTCACAGTGACGTCAAGTTTAGGTTATTTGTGTTACTTGGGTACATAGTATAATCCTTGAGTGGATTCAATATAGTTTATATATATATATATATATATATATATATATATATATATATATATATATATATATATACCGGGTGTCTTAGGCCGACCGACACATGGGCGATTAACATGTAAAATTAGTTAATTGTGAATAGTATCTCCCCAGTGCAAGATATTAAGATGAAATTTTGCATGCTTATCCGGGGATACTATTTCTATGGATTTCAATTCAAATCAGTCAATTTACAAGTGTAATATTAGAATAAATTAAGAAAAATTATAGAAGTACCATGAATGTTATTCATATCTTGAAAATAATAGTACCTAAGCAACAGCTCTGATAGAGTAGGGGTAACGTGCGCGCTTCACAATTTAGAGAGTCGGGTTCGAAACCAACCGACAGCAATATTTATTTTTTAATTTTTTCTTTTCAAAATAATTTTTATTATTAATATGTTTTTAATCTTTTATTAATATTTAATTTAATAAAGTGGATACATTGTACGTAACAAGATTTATTTATTTAAAAAATATTAAATCGTACCTACTAATTACAACATTAAAATTTAAAAATTATAATAAATATTCAAAATGGCCGCCGTTTTGCGCTAAGCAAAATCCGAGACGATCGTAACATTGCTGTCTCACGTTGCTTAGCTGTCGATTAGAAATAAGCCTACATTCATTCCTTATTGCCGCTTTCAGGTCTTCTAAAGTCGTCAATTCATAATGGCCGTAAATTTTTGATTTTAAATGACCCCAAAGAAAAAAATCTAAGGGGCTTAGATCAGGAGACCTTGCCGGCCAATTAATTGGTCCATTTAAACCAATCCAAGAATCTGGAAATGAATTGTCCAAATATTCTTTGACAATTTGCACGTTATGCGCTGGACACCCATCCTGTTGAAACCATATCCTCTCCATATTTAATTCTGTAAGTCTAGGCCCAACTACTGTTTCCAATAAATCTAAATATTTTGGACCGTTCAATGTCCCTTCAATAAAATATGGTCCAATAATGTGTGATCCCAAAATTCCCGCCCAAACATTAACCTTCTGGGGATATTGTGTTCTTGATAAATTTTGAAGAGTTGGTTTATCTTTTGACCAGTGGCGAAAGTTTTGCACATTCGGTTCGTTATGAAGAGTAAATGTGCATTCATCGGTATAACAGAGGGAATACAAAAAGTTTCTGTTTTCATTGGCTTTATCCATAATTGTTTCACAATAAGTTGCTCTTCTTTCTTCGTCGCCGTCTCGCAATTCTTGATGGTTACCTACTTTGTAACTTCTAAATCCATTTTTCTTAAGTATTCTAGCAATTTTTGTTCTACTTATTCCACATTCCATTTGTAAACTTCTTAAACTAATAGTAGGCTCCACTTCAACCCGCGCAATTATTATTTCTTCAAATTCATTTTCAATTGGTTGTATTTCCTGCTTTGTGTGATTAGCAACACACCCAGTTTCTTCAAATCTGTTAATAATACGCCTTACACGGGATTTATTAACTACTTTTTCTGGATTTTCGGCAGAAAATACATCAGCAGTTTGCTGTAGGCTATTACCAATGTGAAATAATTTCACAATACGAATTTTATCTTTTGTAGTTAAATCCATATTATTTAAATAACACTAGCAACAAATAAAGATAGTACAATACAAATCTGCATTTGACGTTTGATTATTCAAATCAAATGTTCTCGTTTTTTTGTTTTCGTCAGGGCTAACTATAATTTGAAGAAATTTAATTTATAATAAACCAATAAAGCAAATAATAAAATATTTTTTAAATAAATAAATCTTGTTACGTACAATGTATCCACTTTATTAAATTAAATATTAATAAAAGATTAAAAACATATTAATAATAAAAATTATTTTGAAAAGAAAAAATTAAAAAATAAATATTGCTGTCGGTTGGTTTCGAATCCGACTCTCTAAATTGTGAAGCGCGCACGTTACCCCTACTCTATCAGAGCTGTTGCATAGATACTATTATTTTCAAGATATGAATAACATTCATGGTACTTCTACAATTTTTCTTAATTTATTCTAATATTACACTTGTAAATTGACTGATTTGAATTGAAATCCATAGAAATAGTATCCCCGGATAAGCATGCAAAATTTCATCTTAATATCTTGCACTGGGGAGATACTATTCACAATTAACTAATTTTACATGTTAATCGCCCATGTGTCGGTCGGCCTAAGACACCCGGTATATATATATATATAGGTACCGTGTGTCTATTTTAAAGGTGTACATAGGATATTAACATGGGAAATTAGTTTTTCGCAATTTCCTGCTCCCCTAATTATTTTAAGCAAAAATGCGTCAAATAAAAGTTTTAGGGTATAAAATTCTACATCTAAAACAATAAACTGAATTACCTTTACATGCTTTATAACGACAGAAATTAAATATGAAAATGTCGAAAATTACGTTGAAAATATCGATAGCCATGGAATTGAACAAAAAATAAATAAATGCTTGACGTTTTATCTGTCACAACGCAAGTTAACTTATTTGACGTTTCTGACAATTTGATTTAAACAAATATCGTTAATCATGGCAATAATAGAAATATAAAATTAATAAATAAAGTTTTCTTTAAATAATATGAATATATCAAAAATTCAACATTGCGTAACAAAATTATGTATGATGCTGTTATGTACTCTCAACTCATTTCCAATACATCTACCTTAGTACTACAGAAGGGGTCTACACTTATCATTCCTAACACTCTTTCCGAGGGGTGAACCACTGGTGGGAATCCCTGTACATTTTTTAAGGAACACATTTGGAAATACTATCAGTACATGGCAATAGTTAGGAATACTAGGGAATACGAGGCAGTATTTGGAAATACGTAGCAATACTCTGGAATATTCGGCAGTAAGTGGCAATACGTACAGCAATACAGAGATACATCATCATTTCTCTGCGAAAAGCAAGGCGAAAAGACGATTTTTTTAAAATTTGTTTGAGCGGATAGACTGTGCAGTGACTTAAATATAATTAAACCTGAGTATTACAGTAACTAAGTTATTTATGTATTTACTAAGAAAATATGAAAAATATCTTCATGAGAGTAAAGTCATTAGGTACTTTACCTTTATAATCTTTTCAGGAAAAATGAGTAAATTGTATGTTTGTTTAAAAAAATGTACGATAGTTTACAACTTAAAATAACTTATTATGTAAGATGGAATTCAGAATTTTCTACAGGATCCGTATTTTTAAAATACCTGTGTACATGTACATGATGTTACATTTGAAATAAAAAGTTGGTTGTTTCCGGCAATCCGGAAGAAAAATAATTTCAGTTTACATGTTATTTAACTGCATCTTTTGATGTTTCTTTCTATTATCTTAATTTTAAAATTAATAATAATAATATTTCAGATACAGATAAAATGAATTTTAATTAATTAATTAAACTATCTGCATTATGCGTGACAGATTTATTAAAACAAATTCCTGACAGCCAAGCAACACAAAACAGAACAATATTTAATTGTTACACGTTATATACTTGACTCATTTAATAAAAAATATTGAACAAAGAAAATACTTTTTCTACTCCCATGCATGAAGTTAGTACTTCACGTATCAATTTTTATGTGTGAAGTTTGATTTTTTGTACACTGTTCGTAAAGTGATACTTCACGCACAGTGAGCGTAAAGTAAATAGTTCAGTTTTAACATGCAGAATGAATATCTTTATCTGTATCTGAAATATTATTATTATGGTTCAGAGAAATAAAATAAAATAAAATTTTGTAATTCTAAATTTACAGCTTTATGTCAAATATAAATCCAGTCCAGTAAGCATTCAAAAGCTATAAATAAAAATTTCTAAGCAATCTAATACAAATTTTATGATCTTACAGATTGTCACTTACAAAAGATAAATTTATTATATTTCCTTTTAATATTTTAATAGTGATACAGAGCTAAAAGAATGACAATGTGAAGAAAAAATTATACTTTATTGCAAGGTCGTAGAAAAAAGTATAGTATGTAACACGTGTGTGAAGCCTATTTTACATTCGGGTGGTTTGTAACACTCGCCTTCGGCTCGTGTCGCAATCTCTTTCTCATGTAAAAATTTCAGCTTCACACACTTACCACATAACTATTATGTAGTATTGAGAAAAAATTCTTGACTTTAAATAGTTACACATGTATACAGTTACATGCTCATCAATTAATTATTATGTTAGATAAATGTCGAGAAAACAAAATTCCCTTTTTACCTTGGCTCTACAGCACTCAACCCTGCGAGAAAATATTTCGTCAAACCAGGTCTATGACAAGTATGTTTTCAACTATCGTTAATTTTGATCTACTAGATATTCTAAGGCGCCTAAATAGAATTCAAGCTTTGAATGAAATTAGTACCGATATATGTAAGTATAAATTTATTTGATCTGCAATGGAGCACTCAATTTTTTAAATTATTTTAAATGAAAGTTCAATTAATTTTGAAGCAATTCGTAATATTAAAAAGTCTTAATTGTTTTTGTTTAACTGCATTTGATTTTTAACGAAACCTATTGCTATCCTTTTCGCACCAGTTTCTATACTAGGCTGCGCGAGAAAGATAGCAATAGTTGTCACGTCACAGTTGCACTGATAACAAATTGTTATATCGCAAAGTAATTATTAAAAAAAAAGTATTTGTCATCTTAATCGTTATTTATATATAAAAAAATTAAATGCGAAAACATTGGCAATACAGTAAATAAGTTTACAATACTGGCAATTTTGGCAATTCTTTAGCAATATTGGCATTATTCTGGTCATATTGGCAGTATTTTAGTAATACTGGCAGTATTTAGTAATACTGGCTGTATTTAGTAATACTGGCAGTATTTTTGAAATACAGGTAATACTGACATTAAATACCTCAGTACTGCCAAAACTGGCAATCCCTATGTACATTTACTAGGTGGTTCACCCCTCGACTCTTTCTTAGAGTAACGCATGTTCTGCTCGTCCTATATTCTGATTACGCGGCTCACGTGTATTTTTTGAAGACACATTAGCAGTCATTTCAAAATTTGTCACGAATTTATCTCTTCATTCGTATAAATGTTCATTTTTTAATCATTTCAGAAAATAAAACTAGAGACAAATTCAAATTGTCAGAAACGTCAAATAAGTTAACTTACGTTGTGACAGATAAAACGTCAAGCATTTATTTATTTTTTGTTCAATTCCATGGCTGTCGATATTTTCAACGTAATTTTCGATATTTTCATATTTAATTTCTGTCATTACAATGCATGGAAAGGTAATTCTGTTTATTGATTTAGATGCAGAATTTTATGCTCTAAAACTTTTATTTGACGCATTTTTGCTTAAAATAATTAGGCGAGCAGGAAATTGCAAAAAACTGTTTTCCCATGTTAATCTTCTATGTACACCCTTAAGAATTAATACTATTATTATTAATACTAATTCGTAACATCTGAAAATGGTAGTTAAAACATTAAAACATACAACTTTTTTTAGTTCCAATTTTTGATTTGGTGCCCCGGTTTGTAGTTATTGGAGTTCTTTTGTTTTTCGAAAAATCGTCTTTACTCCCTTATTTTAAGGACTTATGAGAAAAACATTTTCTTTCGAAATTACTCTTTGGCCCTGTAAAACATCTTCATTTACAATTCTTTTTTATTTTTTCAAATGACAAAATGGCCATTGATCAGAAATTTGAAAACAACATTTTTTGATAACCACTCCATTGATTTAAAAAAAAAAAACATTTATAAATTCCTTAAACTATCTATTACAACATTTGTCTTAAACATTTTTTCAATGTATGAAATATACCTTTTTTATTGTCCAAACGAAATATGTTGCAATAATTGTTGAAAATTTTAGAAACACCGTCTTTGCAATAGCAAAATGCACAATATATATAATCTCAAGAACTAACAAAATTACCAACACACAACGAACAAATTATTATCGTCGCCAAAATCACCTTAATCACATGAATGACAGAAAGACATGAATATTCAAATAATTCAAATATATGAAAATGACACTCGTTACCGCGATTACAATACAGTTTCTATTTCATTATTTGCCGTTGGTTAGACGGAGATAGCTTATAACCCTCTGAAAAACAGACGACAATGAGATAGCGAATAAAAGTTTCATATATGCCATGTGTACACAACAAAGATTCTAGATAAAAGTTTTGTAATTCTTGCATCAGAAATTGATGACGTAGGGATCAACTGGGAGATATAGAGTATACAGGGTGATTCATTGGTCTGTCCTCTCTTTATAACTCTTTTATTTTAAGTCAGATAGAAAAACTCTTCAAATATAATTTATATGATATAGTATTATCTATCTACGTACTATATCCATTTGTATACAGGGTGCTCCATTTAAGCGCAACAATATGTAACTTTATATTTCTTAATGGAACACCCTATATTTATTTATTCATTTTGATAGTAAATTAGATTCCCTTTAAAAATTCATTAAGTAATAAGGGGTCTAAAATTATAAATTAAGAAGTTATTTACCTTTATTCGTTGAATGATATGTTTCTATCATGTTATTATTAACAAAGTAAGCTATGGATAATTTGATCAATTGTTTCGAATTTAAACAAACAAGTTGTCCAAATACTCTTAGTTTATCATTGTTGATGCTGATGTGAAAATGAATAATGCAAATTTTAGTAAAGATGAGATGGTTAATATAATATTTATAATAGAAAAATCTATTGAATTTGACGGACAAGTTTTCGAGCATTTATTATAATTTTGCATTATTTAGTCTGTCACTAAATTTTAATAGTTTCTTTGGAATTAGTGTAATGTTTAAAATAAGTATTAATAAAAAGGGATCAAAATTTTGTTATTATATTATGGTTTTTTCCACTCTGAACTACTATTTTTTATGAACGTAAATAATTTTAGGCCCCTTATTATCTATACTTTTTTAAAGGGAATCTAATTTACCATCAAAATAAATAAATAAATATAGGGTGTTTCATTAAGAAATATAAAGTTACATATTGTTGCGCTTGAACGGAGCACCCTGTATACAAATGCATATGGTACGTAGACAGACAATGTTGTTGTTGTTGTTTGTTCAATGGGGGGGGGGGGGGTTTGCAGCCGCGCGTACTCAGGCCTACTGGCCCATTGTACTTCCCCTATACTCAGGGTCCCTTAGCTAAGTCCTGCCGCCTCCACGAAGGTGGCAAGCCTATTGTAAGAGATCCTCTGGATTTCATGAGGCTCTGGAAAGAGAACCTCCATGTGTCTCCTTCTGGTGGCAACTAGTGCTGCACATTCACAGAGTATATGTTCCGTCGACTCTTCGTCGAGACCGCATCTTCTGCACGAATCGTCATCGATTATGCCGATCGTCTTCAGATGTTTGATAAGAAAATGCCCCGTGAGCATTCCAACACAAATTCTAAGTTTTCTTCTACTCAATTGTAAAAGATCCTTGGCTTTCCTTGGAGCAGGTCCAGGTATGAAGAGAGCTTTGATTGTCTCAAGCCCGGTTGTTCTGACCAGTATACTAGATGTTGGGTGGTCATCCAGTTCCTGATCGTGTGTCTAGTAAAGCTTTTGGGGAGCCCGAATGCTGGCTCCGGCCCAATATAGGCCCTGTCTGAGCCCTCACGTGCCAGAGCGTCAGCTTCTTCGTTCCCCCTTATGCCTTTATGACCAGGTACCCACACAAGTTTCACAGAGTTAAACTGCGCGAGCATCTCTAGCTTTCTCCGACATTCCAAGACTAGTTTTGAGGTCACTTTTACGTTGTCTAGCGCCCTCAATGCAGCCTGGCTGTCAGAACATATGCAGATGTGCCTTCTTCTGTAGGCCCTTCTCAAGATTTCATCGCTGCAGGCCATGATCGCGTAGATTTCAGCCTGAAACACAGAAGAATATGAGCCAAGAGGAAAGGATAAACTTAACCTTGGCGATTCTCCGAATACACCAGCTCCTGCGCCCGTTTCCGTTAAGGACCCATCTGTAAAACAAACTAGTCCCTGCGGTCGTACTGCAGGATAGGAGTTGTCCGTCCATGCTGCCCTGGAAAAGGGTAATATGGAATATGGATTATGATTTATCAAAGATGTACCTTGCGAGCATGTGGTCACTCTCATGGTTTAGAATGGGATAGGATTCTGTCAGAGTGGACAGAATCCTGCCATGGCCCACAAAGGCACTTCTTGGAGTCCACTGCCCAGAGCATTTTAATCTTACAGCGGCTGCCATCGCTTCTCCCTCCATCACTAAGTGCAATGGCGGCAGGTTGAGCAATGTTTCTAGAGCTGCTGTAGGTGTTGTTTTCATTGCTCCGGTTATACCTAAGCAAGCGATTCTCTGGATGTGATTAAGCTGATTCCTTACTGTTTTAACTGAAGTTCTCGGCCACCACACCAAAGCTGCGTAAGTGACAGACAATAATATATCATATAAATTATATTTGAAGAGTTTTTCTATCTGACTTAAAATAAAAGAGTTATAAAGAGAGGACAGAGCCTGTATATATATATATATATATATATATATATATATATATATATATATATATATATATATATATATATACAGTGTGAACACTGAAAACCGTGACATGGGCGTTTAACATGGGAAAACAGTTTTTTTACAAATATCATTTGTCCCGCAAGAATATATATATATATATATATATATATATATATATATATATATATATATATATATATATATATATATATATATACAACTCTGTGTAGCGTATATACCATTCTGACTAATTTCGTCGTGACGTCTGTACGTACGTACGTATCTCGCATAACTCAAAAACGGTAAGCCGTAAAGTTGAAATTTTGTATTTAGGACTGCTATAACATCTAGTTGTGCACCTCCCTTTTTGGTCATTACTTAATTTCCAGAAATGGTACTTTATTTGAAGCCTATAATAGATTTTAATGAAAAACTATTTTAAAATATAATCCAAAACTTTTCAAATTTGGTATATAAGACTTTTATGTCAATTGGAATAACGTAGTAGATTTTGGTTAAAACAGGCTAACCGGAAGTGATATATTACCTGAAGTTGTTAACAGTTTTTCTTGAATAAAATGGTTTCATTTTGATTTTAGAAATAAATGCTTCAAATAAGAATTTTAGAGAATTAAATTCTGCGTCTAGCACATCAAGTATTATTAAATTAGCCCTTTGTATAAGCGAGATATATAAATTTAAAACGTATATTCTTTTTGGTTTTTGTAATGAAGCTTGCTATGGATTAGGACAAAAAATAACAAAAAAATAAAAAATAGATGTCAATGTCAAATTAAGTCAAATACGTGCAATTTTATAATTGAGTCTATACTTCATATTAGTCTTGCGTACAAGGAAGTCGTGTGGTATCCACATCAGATTTTTAAAATTTAAGATTACATTAATTAAATACTTTTCGGATTAAGTTACTTGTTACATTTTTTATATGTTTATTTAATGTTTATTTACTGTGTTTACTGTCTCAATACATTCGTTTTTGTATTTGTATACCGTATAATCGTCCTGTAATTGGGATCCTGTATCCTGTTGGATCGATTTATTAATAAATAAATAAATAAATAAATATATATAGTTTCTTCAATAATGACGATCGCTAAAGCTTTGAATACCTCTACAGCCTGAACGGTGCGAACGATTTTCGTGAAATTTACACCAAGTTATAGGAAATGTTTGTCTCGAGTGCCATGGTAATGGATCAAATTTTTATAGGATGCATAGTTTTTGTGTAAAAAATTATTAAACGTAAATTGAAACAATCGATCGAAGAGTACATGTAAAAATTTAGAAGATAAAAGCTATCATGTGTAACATTTGGCATTAATGTCAATGATGACAAATTATGCACATTATCGGTTGTCGACCTCATTAAATGCTAAATAATATGTATAAATAATAAGTAAAATTGAAGAAAACAATATAAATTATATTTAAGATATGTTTATTGATAATTTATTGTAACGTGGAATACCCGCCGTCGCCGCCGCACCGCCGCCACCGCAGCGCCTCCGTCGCTTCCACGTGAGCGAGTATCTATTTTTAGCGATGACGCAATAGCCACGGACCGGCGTGCGTTGTAAACAGACCTGTCCGAACTTGTTTAATTGCTCGGATGACGTAATCTATTGTATTTGATGTTTTTATCTAGAATGATGTTCTAGTAATTTCTCGAATAGAAACGCCGGAGTATATACAGAGTGTCCCATTTAAGGTACGAATGCATTGGGATCTCGAGAACCATAAGAGCTACGAGGTGGTTAAATTAGACAAAAGTTGCCCCATTAGGAGACCATTTTAATGGTATTTTGTTATTTGCGAAAAAATGCATAGGTCAGTAGATATAGGCGAAAATGTAAATTTTGCAGTTTTTTATTTTTGCAAATAACTTCGAAGTGTAAAATTATACTGGATTTTGGTTTACACATCTTTAGGGCACTTTTTTATGTTCTTTCGACTGGCGATGCTCAATTTTTTTTATCAATGTTGGTTTTCGAGGATTGATGTCAAAGTTTTATTTTTTATATGGACGCCATATTGGAAAGTTACGTCAATGAAAAGAAAATTTTCTTAGCTTTACAATGATATAAAATAGTAATAATTTATTTTTATAATTAACAGAGAAATTAACAAAAAATATTATTAATACTAAAATTTAATTGAAAAAAGTAAATCGAAGGCAGCTGTTTAAGAAAATAACTATTTAATAAAGAAATAATGTTAAAAATACAAAAATAATTTACAAAAACTTTACAATAAATTTTCTATTAACCCACCATTTCGTTCTACGCACTTCTGCGCCCTTCGTTCTGTTCCTTCTAAAACTTTTCTCAGCATTCTTGGCCTACTTTGATTTATAATTCTTACTGTGGTATTTCTTAATTCATTTTCATTCTGATATTCCCGAATAAAAAGTTTATTTTTTAAGTATCCCCATAAAAAAATCTGAAAGTGTTAAATCTGGAGATCTAGCAGGCCACTTGATTTCGCTGTTGGTCCCTATCCATTGTCCTCCAAATCTAATATTTAAATATTGTACTGTAAATTTTAGTATTAATAATATTTTTTGTTAATTTCTCTGTTAATTATAAAAATAAATTATTACTATTTTATATCATTGTAAAGTTAAAAATTTCTCTTTTCAATGACGTAACTTTCCAATATGGCGTCCATATAAAAAATAAAACTTTGACATCAATCCTCGAAAACCAACATTGATAAAAAAAATTGAGCATCGCCAGTCGAAAGAACATAAAAAAGTGCCCTAAAGATGTGCAAACCAAAATCCAGTATAATTTTACACTTCGAAGTTATTTGCAAAAATAAAAAACTGCAAAATTTACATTTTCGCCTATATCTAGTGACCTATGCATTTTTTCGCAAATAACAAAATACCATTAAAATGGTCTCCTAATGGGGCAACTTTTGTCTAATTTAACCAACCTCGTAGCTCTTATGGTTCTCGAGATCCCAATGCATTCGTACCTTAAATGGGACACTCTGTATAAGAACTGTTAGCAAAGGCATTGGGCAGTCTGATATATACAAGCGTCGTGAAACGAATAGTTGATGATATAAGTCGACAAGTGGTGAACATAAATAAATATAGTTATATAAATATATGAGTTATATATTGTTTAAATAAATAATATTGGTGTTTAAATGTTTTATAATATTCTTAGTCTTAATTAGTGTTTAATATTTGTTTAATCATAGTGTAAATTAAATTTATAATCGGTGAAGTTGTCGATATATTTATTGCCTGACCTCCGATTTGGATGAAACTTTGTCAAAATATTCTTCAATCAAAACAAACAATGGAAAAAATAATAAGTGGGGGGTCAAAGTCGGTTGACCTTCAAAACACAATTTGTTTATATTTAAATATTTAATCCATATAATCTGTCCTCCGATGGGTGTCGCGTTCGACTCTACCCATTTGACGCACACCTGAATAATTATTATATAGGTTAGGTTAGATTTATTACGAATTTAAAAAAGCAAGCTAACAAAACTAACTAAACTAACTCCCATACGAGCGAAATTCGTTTGCGTGCAACTTGGTTTGTGTGAAAATTTTACCCCCACTCAATATTTTCCCTATGTTTGTCTTGATGAGAAGAATATTTTGACAAAGTTTTATCCAAATCGGAGGTAAGTACATCGACAACTTTACCTTATTATCTTTTAATAGTTATTTATCGTTATAATGAACATTTATTATTTTAATTAATAATAATTGTCTAATATTTACATTTCACCCAAAGAAATAAAAACGTTACATTATAATTTATTTTATAAATAGATTTTACGAATGTCTGAAGCTTTTTAAAACTGGCGAAACGGGCGAGAAATACAGAAAGAACATCAAAGACGAGAAAGACAGGAAAGACAAAGTGTACAGAAAACATGTCAAGGATAGTTTTCTGTGCCGGTCAATGTAATTAAGATATGTTTATTGTTTATTTATATTTCTCAACATGTAGTACGATATGCAAAGACGTAGAGACGTAAAAATGGTTCTTCCAAGAACGACTTGACACCTGATAAGTATAGGAATCAAACAACTTTTTAAGGAATCTATGGCCCATATCACTACTTCCGAAGTAGCGTTATTTCGATTTTTTCAATTTTATTTATATACAAGAATGGGTTTCATATTTTTGTAATTGAAACTTGTAATATTTAAAATAAGTGCTTTACAATTGAATTTATTTTTATTTCTCTAATTTTTAACATTAAAATTGACATTTGACAGCTGAGGCACAGGCTGAAGTAGCGATTTTTCGGAGATAGCGCTACTTCAAAGAAGTGAGAATACGGAACTATATTTTTTATAATATACCTTATTTGTGTATGTACCTGTACTTATAACCGTATTCTGTCCTGTAAATTATATCATACCATAAATAATAATATGCATTCATATTTATAAGGCCTTCAAGATCCAATATTTATTTTACTTTTGTTTATTAAGGACGTTTCGAGCTAAATCCGCTCATCTTCAGCAACTAACATTTAGTGTTTAACAATAATAGTATATATATATATATATATATATATATATATATATATATATATATATATATATATATATATATATATATATATATATATATATATATATACGTACATAAACAAATTCTTACGGGCCGCGCTAGCGGCATGTACTGTTGAAGTAGAGGCCCATGTTCCACCTGTCTACGATGAAACACTAGAACAAAATAATCGACAGTTATTATGAAATAAGTTCTTTATACTATTTTTTTATTTTGCGTCTATTTTGACATTTTTTTAAAATTGTAGTTTCAAGATTTAGGGAATTTGTGTCAGTTTGTGATACTAATGTGACGTTGGAAAATTCGACATTATTTTTGTAACGATATTTCATATACCTATTAACTATTATTATTATTATTATTATTATTATTATTATTATTATTATTATTATTATTATTATTATTATTATTATTATTATTATTATTATTATTATTATTATTATTATTATTATTAATTAATTAATTAATACTATACCCAACAGGCCAAGCCTAATTTCAGGGTAAGCAAAATCTGAAAATCTAATTAAAATGATGTTATAAATTTTCGTATCTCATTTTCTCAATTGTGAGATTTCATTGATGAGTTTGAGTGAGATGTTTTTATATAAAAAGTTGTAGTATACCGAGAAGATACTCTTGGAATTTGAAAAATTAATTGACTCAATATAGGACAGTCTAATTTATTGTAAATGATATTATGAAGAAAAATTGCAGCCTGCGTGCCACATCGCATTTTTAACAAATCTAAATTGAAAAGTTCAAGTAAATTACTTTGGGAAATACCTCTAGCAGGATATTGGCCTTCCAAGATAAAAATGAATGATTTAAGGAATCTACGCTGTACTTTTTCAATATTCTCTATTGCACAGACATTTATCGGATTCCATATGACAGAACAATATTCACAATGTGGTCGTACAAGCGATGTATAAAGCAAATGCAGCACGTTTGGGCTATTAAACATTTCCGCGTTTCTTATAACGAACACTTGAATGCAACTGAAATTTTTGCTTCTATGTGTGGTGTGAAGGAAACTTTAGGGTCAAAAATAACACCAAGGTCATTGATAACATCGGGTCTACTTAATAGCGAATTATTGAGAAAATAGTTGTATGTTATCGAATTAATTACCTTCCAT